>JARFIW010001359.1:0-600000 GCA_036346225.1 Platerodrilus igneus
CCCAACCAAAATTAGCAAAATTGCCAGTAGGGTTCAATTGTGATAGTTGAAAGCAACATTTTGTGATGATTACCTCAGTGGAATCTGACAGTGATGCAAGTTATACACTTCTTGATGTACATGAAGAGGCGAAAGCAATTTTGTTTTACTTATTACCCACTAAGTCAAAGCTTATATACAGAAACAGTAAGACACATTTTAGCAGTGGTGCCGTACAAACAATGAGAACAATGATACTGAGAATGTTGTGCTTGCATATATGGCTTACAAATCCCAAACAATTAAATCATTGAATTACCTATTCAATGTTTAAAACAACCTTGGCCGTTAAAAACAGCACTGACATCAATTTTTTAATTTGAAAGTGTAATTTCAAGAAGAAAAATGTACGATACAAACAAAAGAAATCAAAAGTGCTGAGCCGAAAAGAAGTAAAGTTTTTAACTGATGCACCAAACCAAATTTAGCTCGTGTGGAAGGTTTGTTGAATTTATAGATTTATTCACAATGTAATTTAAAAATTTTGCAGGTATATTCAATAGTTGGAGTAAGCAGTGCCTGTTGTAGTGATGAACTATGTAAACTCAAATTAAATGACAATACAGATAAAGAAAATATTATTATTATTAAGATTTCTGATTCAAAAACGGAAAGAAGTGGCCTTTTCTTGTCGCCGATCAAATTGTGGAAGGTGTGAAAATATTGAAGTTATTTAATGAATATTGTGCTTTGCATCCTCCATATTGTCATAACAACACTTTTTCTGTTAACTTCAAGAATGGAAGATGGACCACAAAAATGGTAGGAGTTCATCTTTTTGGTAAAATCCCTAGCGAAATAACCAAGTTTATCAAATTACACACGATTTGGATTACATGTGCACTGTTACAAATGCACATCTGCGTCTTTACTTGCAGAATTGTGTGCATTATACTAACACTTAGAACATCCAAAGGATAGAAGTCTTCTTCGGTAGCTGAGGGCTATGCAGAAGATTTCATTAGAAGCAAAATTAACATTTCGAATAGTATTTTCACCAGAAGTACAACCAATGTCCAAACTGCAGTACATATAAAGCCCATAGAAGATAATCTGCAAGGAAATGTTTCAGATGTAATTAGTGACCAAAATAAAGCCACATTATGCAGATCAGCAATAATCATAAATCATTAATCTGAGGTTACAATGGCGACAATAATTAATTCATATTTATTGTTATTGTTAACATGTGTAGCTTATTTTTATAATTATTAAACTGAAAATTCTGTTGCAAATGTTAGAATTGCTTTTTCTGCCTTCAGAAATAATTAATATGTGCCTTGAAAAAGGTACCATTTTGGCATTGTCCGTTTGATGACCTCGGTGATCAAACTCTGACACAGTAAAAACGTATACCTTTTTGTCCTTGGTAAATAAATAAGTATTAAAACTGTCTACCTAATCTTACTTTCAATACTGATACTGAAAGGAAAAGCTTTTGTTTCCTGGGGCTCTATTCTCGACTTCATGCGTTACTATGAATTGTGTTGTAAATAGCTTCTTACGTACATCCCAGAAACACCCTATAGCAGGCCGACATAACTATTACATAACCGCATTGACAGTAAAATTAACACATTATACCCTAAACATTAATTATCAAAGCGTGCTTGTTTCAGTATTATTAATAGTTTTTAAATAAGTTAAAATAATAGGCCACAGTATAAAGAATTAGATGGTAATGTTACGTGTTTGAAATGCCGGTCGAGCCAAAAGTAAGAACGGGATATGAATCCAATGAACAAAAAAAGAAACTTGCAGAGTTATGGAAGCTCAAAGAAAATTTAAAATATGGAAAATTTATAGTTTTACTTAAATCGAAAGGTCGTATGTGACTATAAAATTGCCTTGCTGGTTCAGCAGCAGCAATTTCAGCTTCTTCTACAAGTTTTAAAATGGCTAACATTCCAATCTCACCAACATTTGCCATGGTTTGAGGACTACAATACAAAGAAACTAACCCAAGAACTTCTTTATGTTAAGCTTTTATATTTATAGTATTTGACATTGACACTTGTTTCATGCAGTATAATTTTATCGAGTAGTAATGACCGCACATTGCAGGTCATGCGATAAATTTCTCAGGAGGTTTCTCCAGAACACACTTGAGGATTTCATGCGAAAGTCTTAAAATATCGCATGCGATAAATATCACATCTATTCGAGAATACAACCACTGGCAATTAATTCTGTAAATTATATGTAGTAAATATATTTTAATGTAATATGTTTTATACATACATACATCTACAGCAAATTTCTGGAGGTGACAATACAATTTGATACATTCGCTACCCTGAATGTGCCTGGTACGTTTATCTGTACGACGCTGTGGTGTCCATGCCACTCTATGTGTGTTCTTTGTATATTTGAATTCTATGAGGACTACAAGAGTGGTGTGCAAGACTGGAATTGTCTGAATATCTGATAAGGCAGTTAGTATTGGTTGAGTTATTGTATGAAGCACGTGGTTTCAAATTTCTAAACGTGGTTATAAAATAAGGCCACTTTTGGTTATTTCTATTATGGTGCTGTGTTTTAGTTATGTGGATGCTTAGATATTTATAATTCATTTATTATAAAACAATAACCAAGCTTTTACTAATTTAAATACACCAACAATGCACCAACCAGTTAGGTGACCATGCTAGATGCATTGCCGGGCACATGCTCTGCACATGATTGGTTTATTTCCAATTACTATGAAACTAAAGCTTGGAGCATCACAAGACAAACCCGCTTAAAAAAAGTTAAATATGACCCATATCGACATAAAAGCCTAAGAAATGAAGAACTTCGTGCTCTTCTCAAAAAATCAGATCAAGAGAAGATTGCTTCCAAAATGATAGTGATGACGATTCCGAATTTGTTCCTACCAGCAGAGGCGGAAGTAGAACTTATTCATTCACCAGTAAAGACACCATTCCCTAACACTTCACAGTGGTCAGAAATTGAGATCCTTAAACCTGGCGATTTGCATCGATGTAAGTGAAACAGAGTCTATTGATTGATTAACTTCAATGTATTAACAAAAAAAAGTTTTATGACTCTCTTTGTACCAAAGCTAGCACACATGCCACAGAATTACTTTATACGAGTGAAGAAGAGAAATCTAGAATTAGTCAGTGGAAGGACATAACTATTCTCAACATGTAAACATTTCTAGGACTATTGTTTCATATGGGGACTATTTGTATGAACCAAATACAGACTATTGGAAAAAACACTCTATTTAACTTTTCAACTTTTGCTACATTTATGAGATGAAAGTTTTTACTGACACTACACTACATTTTGAAGATATAGACGATCAACCACATACACAAATAGAAAAGCAATACCTCTCAATGAGCTCTACTGTCGATGCCGCAATATATTAAAAAAAAGTCTCGTCAACTTTTTCAACAACAAAATGCACATTATTTATTATCTTGACAAAGAATTATCTGTAGACGAATTTGTGGTCCTGCCTCACGGAAGATTGAAATTTCAACAGTATACAAAGGGGAACTCCATAAATGTGGCATAAAATTGTAATTGCTTTCTGAACCGAATGAACAAACCCTCAAACTAATCGTATATGCAAAAAGCGCTGATCCCCAATTATCTGGCTCTCAGCATACTAGAAAAGTAATTTCATCTATTCTCAACATTACCTGGATGTGCAGTATTCAGTAAATTTGTACAATTGTTATAACAGCGTACACTTGTCTAAAAGTTTATTAAATCATAAGACATGTTACGGAAACTTTGTGAGCAAACAGAGAAGGAAATCTTACTGAACTTTGCCAAAAAACTAAAAAGAGGTAAACTGATTGTTCAATTCAATAGCGAAGGAATTTGTGTCATAAAATGGAAAGATTGCAGAGATATTCTAGCAATTACCACCAAATTTAATGGTCAGATGGAGGAAGTTACTATACATCTGGTGAAGTATTGATAAAACCAAAAATGATAAACGAATATGTAACACGTTGTGTTATGCTAACAATAAATTAGACGTGAAAGAAAAAAAAATTTTAAAGGGACAAAATATATGGACGTTCGGTATAAAAGAATTCATATATAATTATTCTTAATTAATCAAGATATTTCAAATTTCGTTTCTATAAAAATACTTCCTTAGATAAATGCATTGTAATAAGACAGTTGCATGAGAACTTGTGTATTAAGCATAGATAATTTATATCTAACAACATTTTAAAGACATAAATTTTACAACTTAAGTAATGATATAGAAATTTACAGAATTTTTACATTGAATTACGTGACTACAATCTAATCTAAACCAGGAATAGCTGACTGATTAGACTCTAATCTACGAGAGGTTGTACTTCTTACAGGTAAAGAGGGCAACAGTCTAGCATTATAAGCAGATGCTTTTCCATGACACTTTGGTTTGAATCTGGGCATTGATACAGAAAATTCATCTACCGTTTTCATTTGCTTTTCTAATTAGTTCTTCATCAGTAAGTGAACTTAAAACACTACTACGGTATTCAGTTGTGCGTTTGTTTGAGGAAGGTGAACTTTTGGAAGAACCTTTCTTATATCTAGATAAATTCAAAGGAATTGTAGGTGATGATGATGAGGAACTTTCTTGAATTTATTTTGGGTAGTATTAGTGGTATTGTTAAATCTGATGCAGGATTTGTACTTGGAATGTCCTCCAAGGAGTTACTGTTCTGAGAAGTTTTAATACTATCAAGAATTTGTTGAATATTTCTAGGTAGCTCAATACTAGTTAATGTACCAGTACTCTGCGAACTAGATGTTGAAGCATAGATTAAACTCGATTCATTCTATTAGCCAAATGCTGACCATAATTAATACGATTTACAGTGGTAGACAATTATATTTCTTTGATGCAACAGAAATGAAATGAAATCAATTAATCGTGAATCAGTAACACGACAACATGTAAGATGTAGGGATATGAGGACGTGGGATGATGGGAGTTTACTGTGTGAGGTGGTATGAGGACAAAGTAACAGTTTGTAAAGACAAATTAAGCAAAGTTAATTTACAATGTAAAAAAGTAGTAAGGTGAATAAATTGTAGAAAGTTGAATGCAATGCAGCTTCAAGGAAAAATAAAAAGGGATATTCCCCCTCTAGAGATAGAAACGTGGCATACAATAAAACTTTGATTTACGCTTGCAAGAGCAAGGTATGTTCAATACATCTAAGGGTGGAATTATTGTCATTGAGACCGTTTGGAGGGATTGAAACTGAAATCATTCATGCTACCATTAAATTGGAATATTGGGTTGTGTTAAGTTAATGGTAGCTGTCGTTCGAAAGATGATCAAAAAGGAATTCTTAAAAGAAAATGGAAAGCTGGAGTGAGACATCTGAATATTATAATAAGTGAATCGTAAGTAATGTAGACTTGTTTATGATTCTGTATAATTTATATGTGAGTTTTGGACGTGATGGTTAGTATTTTATGACGTAGGATATTAATTGAACAGTGATTCTTTTTTTTTATTGATTAATGATTTACCAACGGAAGGAGTGGTGATTAAATTTAAGCATGAGGTTATTAGTTTAAAGTATTAAGGAATATGTAAGTTGATATGAAAGTATTTTGGAAAAGACACTGAACAGAGTATAAAAAGCTGGTATTTAAGGGTTTTCGGTGTTGTTATTAAAGACATGTCCACTAAGAAGGATTAACAAATGTCATGTAATTGGATATTAGAAACAGGAAGAATGCGGAGTGAGGAATAGTTTTGTCAATGGCTTAGATTAAAGGTCGTATTAGTATATTTTTCTTTTAGCAATACCTAACCAAAATTGAGGTTAATAAAGTGTTTGTTAGTGTATTTGCAACTTTACATTGAAATTATTTTATGTTAATAAAGTTTAAGTTTAAGCAGAATTTTATTTTAATTTATTTAGGAAATGGGTAAAATCAACTAATTGTAAAGGATGTTCAGCTATCCCACTCATGGAATTTTATTTGGGATGCAAATTTATTTTACAAGTTTATTTAAATATGTTTTAAGATACTTTTGAGCAAAGCATATACGAGGTGATAAAATGTAGGATACCGAAGCAAAGGAGATTTATACGGAAAAATCGTTTTCTATATAGAAATATGATCATAAGGAATTGCTGTGATAGACGGTTTGAAGCCCCTCAATTTTGACAGGGAAACCTTTCAGCATACGTGAAATATTATGTTGAATTTTTGTTTTCCAGTTATTTTATCTATTATGTTTTATTCCTTTATTGTCTTATTTGAATTTCTACTTTCTTTTCTCACTTATCCATAGGAACCCATTTCCGCACCACTACGGTTGACTGACATTCCCTTATATTGTTACGGGGCCCTGCCCCTGCAAGTCAACTCAAAATTTAATTATCTTCATGCTCATTTTACCTGTATCAAATATAATAAATTTATAGCAGGGGTAGATTACTGTGACCAATGTTGCACTATCCCTGTGAACATAAGACCTTAATTTGGTACAAAAACCAGACTATGTTACTAAATTCATTCCATTTGTACAAAAAAAGGAACTGGAAATTGTAAACATTTCTAAAAGTTTAGATTAAAAAGTTGTGTGGGCCCCCACTGCCAGATGAATACCTACAATAAAACTTCAGCACCTTCCAATGCAGAAAATGGAAAGGAGGTGCATTGTATGTGGAGTAATGATAAAAAGCGAAAAGATTCTGAGCACAAGTATTCCAGTGATCCTGAACTTTGCCTTACTACCTGCTGTAGATTATTTCATGTGAACAGATAATGGACGGTGCTTTTAATATTAGGTCAAACTTGAATTTTTGCTTAAGTTTATATTTATAATAAAATATTGTAATTTTCTTGCTTATTTTTTAGAATTAAATAACATTCAGATATACTTAAATAAATTTTTACTTGAACAACATTTCGAAACAGCACCTATAGTCCGTGCCAGCTAAGAATAAAGCAATAAAAAGTATAGGATAGGTTTGAACTTCACTTTGGTTACATCATGGTGCCGGTTACACGACTTTCAATAAATACGTTATGTTAAAATATGTGAATAGCGCCATTGTCAGTTTTACAATAAAAACTGGTTATGTAAAATAATGTTGATTTATTTTCACTCAAATTAATTGATCCACTAAATTTTAAAATGAGAGATAAGCTAGGTTTCCTGCTCCCGCATTTAAAATGAATTTTACGCTGTGTAAATCCACTTTGCATCCAAGCGCCCTCTACTTTATTCTTATTTGGAATGGACTACAGTTTCGTCGTCAAGTTCCGTATTGAATATAAAAAGATTTTAATATTGAAATTCACATACAATATTTAAAAGAATTATAAATATAACCTTTCCGACAAAGACTGCCTACCTAATTTATGGAAATACGCTTAGCGTAGTGATGGACACTTAGCATAATTTTTATGGTAACTGTGCCCACAATGCTCCTATCACGTTTTTGATTTTCTTTCATAAAAATTATGAATCTGTTTAAATAACATCAGTTTCAAATTACAATTTACGAATGCTTGTATAATAATAAAACTTTGATGTCGCCTCATGCATTACATTTTGGCGTGAGCAGTGAATGTGTTAATATAGATAGAATCTAAGGTGTACCGTCTGTCACACTATTTAAATTGTGAACAGAAAAGAACCTTTGAAATATTAAAAGCTTCTGATTAGAAGTACACAACCTTAAACATTATTGATGATTGAAATAGAAAAAATATACTGTGTGATACAAAAGTCAGTTTACCGAGTAAGAACACATGCATATTACATTCATTAAATATATCAATGTAAGTATCCCGCTGAATTGTATATTCAGTATCCCTTCGTAAACTGACTTTTGGATCACCCGGTATATACACTTGTTAAATTTTGAGCCTGATTGGAATTAAAGAAGGTGAAAAAGGCCAACATTGTTAGTATGTTCTCTGACTAGCTCTGCCATGTGATGCCGATAATTAATTAGACGAGTTAAAACTATAACTGTATATGTCATTTCAAGTTTCCTTAAAATTTAAGCATCATTGTTAGCCAACATGTTTATGAAGATACCAATATAACACACTAAATAAAAATTATTACAATCAATTTTCTTTTACTCAAAATAGTTCGCTATTGTACATGCAGGAGCTCAATAAACCTCAACATTTACCATGCTTCACTTAACATTTTTAACCGAAAAAAGATAATTTAAACAAACAGTTCTTTCATCTTAAACCTACAAGATATAAATAATTTTGTAATGTGAACAAAAAACTTGTCATGTAACTGTCATTGAAAATTTAATTTATTTAATTAAATTCAAAAAAGAAAACAATACTATCACGCATGCATTTAATTTAAAAAAATCATATTCGAGAAGGCCAATTTATACAAAAACAGGAGATCAATCACGTAACACCTGAACTGCCAATGAAGATTGAGCAGATACAATAATAATGAGCATTCACATAGTATTATAAACAGGATTATTATGACGTGGTTTAATATTTATCCTGGCTAGTGGATGACTTTTACCATATTGTTGTTGTTTCATGGCCGCTTTAGCAATTACAGTTGCTACTACAACATTTGGTGAAGGATTTTTAATAGGTGGTACAGGAGGTCTTTCAATATTTTTAATTAATGGTGTTTGTGTTACGCGAATTGGATTTTTGTCTGTTGAAACTTCGATACAAGAAAAACGAGAATTTTTGTGTAATTTTTGCGAGGAAAATAATTTTGGCCTTCGGTTTACCTGATTATCCTTAGTATTTAATTCAAATTTACCTATTAACTTCTTAAAACTTAAGTCCTCTTCTGAGTTTGTTCTGCTTGGTGATTTCTCTACAGGAGATGATGGTACACTCTTAGGTTTTACATCATCTGGAATGGTGCATACATCTTGGTTAGTTTTTGCTTCAAACTCTTTCTTTAAATTTTTTACAATTCCTACATCAGGCTCAGGTAAATCATCAGGCTTTTTAATAATATTTATATCTCTACTTAAATTTTCTAAAAAATTCTTGTGCTGCTTTACAGAAAAGCATTGTGCAGTATTTATCACATTTGTAGATCGTGAGAAAGCACATTCTTGTTTAATAATATCGATAGAGGAATTTTCAGGTGCACTTACCGACAAACGACAACTACTTATAAACGAATTCCGCTTAGGATTTATTATATCGATTTTAGCAGATATGGCACGTCCAGTATCATTTAATGAAACTGCATCTTCTTTTTCCTGAATGAGCACAATATTTAATGCCTCGACTGTATCATTCCGTTTTGTTGTGTATGCTCCCCACTCTTCAGGATTTAATACTTTTTCACTTTTTTCACTGAAACCTCCAGGCCGCATGTCATATGAACCCCATGAACTGTTACGTGATGGTAATGTGCGTGTATCACCAGAACCCCATGAACTATGTCTTGATAATAAATCACGTGATTCACCTAACACAACAGCACTATCATACGAGCCCCATGAACTTTGCCTTGATGGGCAATTTCTTGTACTATCTGCAACAGTTGTAATACGTTGTTGTCTCTTTTCTTCTCTATCAAATACTCTATCGACTTGATTAGAAAACACATCACTGTCCCTTCGCAGTGCTTTAGTTTTATTTTGTATTAAATCAGGAACTTTGTTTACCTGCACAGCACTAGTTTGTAATTCACTCGGTGTTTGAAGCACGGTCGATGACGTCCAAATTGTTTGTTCGAGTTTCTTATTATCTACACTATTAAAATCACAGAAATTATTATTTGAACTATCATTATTACCCTCTGAATTTACTGAATGATGTTCGCCAGGATCCCAAGTCTCTTTTTTTACAAGAACAGCTCGCGACATCGGAGGTGTTAGTCTAAGTTGTGCTTCTTCAGTCAAGTTATTACAGGAACTAACTAGGGAAGAACCAGAATCCTCAGGTGTTACAAGGTTGTTTGAGACTAGTTTCTTTCGACATTCTTTAACAACATCCTTTTGGGCTTCAAACTCATTCACAATTTGTTTCACTGTAGTTTTCTCACCTTGTAGTTGTCCTGGTAAATGCCTTATTTGGTTGGGAGAAACACTGTATGATTCTCCATTATCACAGGGTAGCAATACATTTCTAACTACTGAATTTAATTTGGTAGCACTTTTATGCCGCCTCAATGAACCTAATGATTCTTTAGATAATGATTTTCTATTTAAATTCTCCAGAGACCTAAATGGCGTTAAAGTTCCTAATAAAAAATCATTACAGCTTATGTTTTCAGGAGACCACGATTTTGGTCGCGAACCCAATTGCCTTAAATCTTGTCCAGATGTAGTTTGAAGAACAGCACTACGTGAGAGTGCTTGAAGTAATGGTGTTGGCTGGCTACCAGGTAATGTTCGCTCTGGCGATTTTAAATTAGTTTCTGACTTTGAACGCTGTAACTTCTCTTTATTTTTCATAGCATCTAAAATACCTTGATATGTTTCTAGTTGTGCAACAAAACTAACATTTGGTTTAATACAAGTGCGTTTTTCTTTGACATGTTGCATGGCAGTTTTAAAATCCCAATTATATGCTTTCATTGCATATGCTATTACAACTGAAGCTGATCGGCTAATACCCATTTTGCAATGAACCAGTACTTTGGAACCTTCTGTTTTTGCCTTTGTAATATATTTGTATGTGTTATCCCAATATTTTAGTAAATCTGTCTTTTCGTCATCATATACTCTAATATTTAAATAGTCAAATGTGCCTGGGAAGAAGTTATCTATTTCTCTTGTAACATTCAGTATGTGTCGTACCCTAAAACAAACTTAATGTTAGAAAAATATTGTAACAAGATCTCTGAATACCAAAAATTGTTATAAAAATTCTTAGGTAATTTAAACTTTATAATTTTGCTTTATAGTAGTACTTCAGTTAACTGTGTACTGTGCATAATTGAAAACAAAACCAGAAAATCAGATCATTTTTGATCGAACCATTCAAACCTTTCGTTGCCTTCTATATTTCTATTTAACAGGTATAAATTTGTAAGTATGCATTTTTTACTATGTCGCAAATAGTCCGTTTTCCTATATGACCTTTCTGTGTTAACAATGCTGTACTAAAGCCCCAGTGTTTATACTACACTTCACAGTCTTTTCACGTTTAATTGCGTTATCTCACATTTTGTTAATAATGAGCACGGCTATGTATGTAGCACGAATGCAATGGCACAATGAAAGTAAGGCATTGATGTGTGTATTCTCGTTTATATGCACGTACCGTGTACAATTGTTGCTGCATAATTAAAACTCTTACATAAGTAAAGCTACTGCATGGATAACACATTTACTACGCATAAAGATCTGTCAGACAAATAAGGATTTTACTTAATGTCATGCCATTTTCTACTACACTCGATTTTGGCTATGAATGCTGTGTGTACGAAGTATGTATTCACAAAAGGAAAGGTTAGTTACTTTAATCCTAGAAACAATGAAAAATTTTCTAGGTTTAAAACAGATGTTCCTGATGATGAAATTGTACATTGAAATCGCGGTACAAAACATTTTTGCTTTCATAACACTTAAAAATTAAGTAGTACCAATATATTCATCTTTAATTGTATTGATTTTTACAATAGCTAAGAAATAAAAATAAAAAATTGCTCATCAATGTGAATTTTGAATTTCACGTTGAGCAACATAGTGGAATTGATTTCAAATCTTGCAATTTAATTGGGGAGGAAATACTGTGCTTAAAGGTCATAGCAAGGTCATATTATAGCATATGACAAAGATTTCATCTTATAAAATTGAAAAAATACGAAAAAGAAGCAATTTATTGAGTAATTATTTGTTTGCATTTGGGCATTGCTAACATATGTTCAAAATGCACCGTATAAATGTGTATTTGTTACGTTTAACGCATAAAAACGTAGTTCTGAAAGGTTTCATTTATGTTTAATAATTGAAGGATCATAATTTTCATGTAATTACGTTGAATGAATAAAGAAATATCTTTAAAGAATTTCATTTATATTCAATAACCAAAGATCGCACGAACACATTAATTTCAATAAATTCGAGATTTGTTAATTTTCACGTCAAATCGTATATCGAATAGTAAAATGCATAAGAAGCATATACCATATCAAACGTATTGGAAGATGAGCACATTCAGAAAATTGCTGAAAGGTACCACAACGATGATGTTAAAGGTGAATTGGTCTATTTAAAACCAATGTGTATAGCATGAGGAGGTGAGCAATCATTTATATGGCATGACTGAAGTTGTTATTGTCCACAGATGAGATATGTTATGTAATTAATTTCGTATGTAAAACAGACAATATTCTACAGCAAGTTATTATTTAGAGTATATTGTTTTAAAATTCAAGATTTACAGTTTAATACATATCAAAACAATTTGAAGACTGAAGTGTGATTCAAGAAATTAAAGATGTGAAGATTAATTTACAAATGGAACTTGGGCTGCTTAAAACAAGTGGAACATTGGTATCGATTTATAAGAATTGGGTAATTGTTATATTTGGATTTTAAAGAATGGACTTCGACAATTTGAAAACAAACCACAAAAGACACTTGCCTGTTAAATAAGTTAGATATATAAACTAATTTGAATTTGTTTCAATTGAATGATTTCATAAAGGACTATTTCTAGCTTAAGAATTTAATTTTCATAATAGATTTTGTGAACAAGTCATGTAATAATTATTTCGGGTTGCAAATTCGCGCAAAGAATTTGTGATTACATAAAATATAAAAACGGACTGAATATTCAGCAAGTTTAATATGGTACTGAAAGGAGAGAATATTAAACTAGATGATTTTCTGAAAATAATTGGTGTAAGTAGTAATCCTAATCAAAGTGTTTAATTAAGGATTTATTGATGAATAATTCTTATGCATTTAAAATTTGTTTGTTAAGGTTAGTAGTGTAGAGAATAATTGCGCACTTTGTATTTAAAACATTGCTTGTGAGAAGAATATTTTGAATTCATATTTGTATTTGTTTTATTGATGAGCTAGCTGAGAAGTATATATTTAGTTTGAATCAAAGTACATATTGGCGTCCAGCAAAAGAGTTATCTAACCAACAAAGGAACAGTATAGTAAAAAATATATATATAAAACTTTTAAATGTGATGTTCTGTATAAACTTAAGCTGTCAACTGTTTTGTAAATTCTCTTGTATGAAAGAAAAATGTTTTTGAATGCATAGATGTATCTTGAGATTTCTGTTTTTCATTTCATTTTTGTAAATTCCACAGCATAATTTCTATTGAACTGGCCAGGCAAAGAAAAGGGTACGGTAAGATAGTAATTTCATATTTCCCATATATATATATATATATATATATATATATATATATGTAATGCTGTGATAAGGGGTTGTTTAGGGGTGTATTGAGTAGCAAGGGTCGTGTAATAACCATAAATTGCAATAGGAATCAGAAAACTGCATTTATTTAGCAGAAAATTAAGTAATTCATATATTATGTAAATAGTAAGCATTTAACACCCTGTATATAGACCATAATTAGCTTTAAACGATACAAGTAAGCATATCTTGCAACAATAGAACACATATTTAGCAGAAAAATAGGTAATTCATACATTATGTAAATAGCAAGTATTTAACACTCTGTATATAGACCGTTATTAATTTTAAGTAAGGCCAGTAAGAATATCTTTCAACAAAAGTACGTGCATTCAAGAGAAATAATAGTACATGTAATTAAACACGCATTGAGAAGTGTTCTAATTAGTTATAAAACAAATACGAAGATAAGAGATAAAATCTAACAAAGCTTTATGCAATTACACTGAAATAATAAACATTTTTGATAAGAAAATGCAGTTTCAAACATGCATAAAACTACATAAACGAAAATAGCACTGAAGTTACATCGTTTATTTTGTTCAATTATTGAAAAGGCGATATCTACACAAAACAACGTATAGTCAAGATAACGAATAATAAGGTATCAAACAAACACCATTACACGGAAAACCTAAAAAATTACATCAGAAAATCCAGGGAATATTAAAGATTTGGTTGGTTGAGATATCAGCAAAACTGTTGAAAACCCAGCCCACATGTAAGTGAGAAGAGGCTATATTAACACCGAGCAATGATAAGACTGGTCACTTCATAATTCAGGCAGGGCGAAGCTGCATCACTGCTAATCAGAAAGTCACGCGTAATTTAAATATAATAAAATATCAAGTGTATGTTATAAGTGACAATAAGTGCAACGACTAAGAAGACTTCTTTTGGCGTTTAACGTTAGTAGAATTTGGGGTAATTTATTTAAACTAAATATTAATAATAATAGGGCTTCGAATAGTGGTACATTTCATAATACTTCAAATTTGTGGTGTAATTTGAATCTGCGATAATAATAATTCGAATCTTGATGAAAATAATTCGAATGTTGATGACAATAATTCAAATTTGTGGTGTAATTCAAGTCTGCGTTGACAATTATATTTTGGTACAATTCTGGTACAATTTTGAGTTGCGAGATTCAAGGCATATAAAATAAAGAAGCACGAAGTAATTTATGGAAAACGAGGGGTAACTGTGCTCAAATACTAGTTCAACGAAGCAGAGCAGTGATAGACGGTGGAGGACAAGAAAGGGGTGTTGATCCACAACCCGAACAAGCTGTAGTAGGCCAGATATATTTATTTTTAAGATATTTTTCTATTTAAATTTCAATACTGAATTTATTCAATTTATATAAACTTGTGACGAAGTCAACAACAAACATTGCATATATTAAACTTACATAATATATTATAAAGGGGTCTAGAACGTCCCAGGTTTCTGCAGTGGAATTTACGAAAATGAAACGAAATCTCAAGATACATCTATGCATTCAAAAACATTTTTCTTTCATACAAGAAAATTTATAAAACAGTTGACAGCTTAAGTTTATACATAAAATTATCGCTAAAAGTTACTTATAAAATAGTCCTTACCTAATCTTTATTAACAATTACAGAACTGAAACCTCTTCTCTCTGAGTTATCAAAAATTCGCGTTAATTTTGCAGTGGATAATTTGCCACGCCTTTATTGCCCCGTTTGTGAGTGTGATTGGCCAATGACGTTGCACAGATCATTTAGTAAAGGTCAAAATGCTTCGAACTCTGCCTTCAAAATTTGCTGGTAATTATCCGCTTCACAAAATTTTTTTATAAGATTATCCCCCTTACCTTAAATCTTCATTTGACGTTAAAACATCAGTTTGCAAGGAGCATCTTTATTGTTAATAGTGGAACGCCGATGAGATTAGTTACAAATCATTCAAAACATAATTGTTTCATGTCGTATAGTAATTTAAAGCATGCAACTCTGCTTTGAATCTTACATGTTGTTTGACTTAAAGAAGAATAAATCTGAATTGCTGAATACTGAATCTCGAATGAATCCGTTCTAATTCAGTTCCGGTTTAAATAGTAAAACCAAATCAATACATCATATTCTAGACCTTTCGAGATTTATTTAGAATTATTAGTCACTTTGGTAGATGTAATATTTGCGAGAATGTCGGAGTTTAATGATCTAATTAGTATAAATCTATGATTTATGTTTATGGAAAAACGTGTGGTCTATCCTCTTCTAATGCACGAAGTTAATGTTCGCGGTCTCCTTTCTTATTGCAATACGTAAGGGTATAAAACCTTGTTATTTTATCTAGCTTTTATGGCATTTTAATAGTTGCGCGATTTTTTGTATCGGGGCGTTTATTCATTTACGAGGAATAATGGGCTTTTAGTAGTTTTTCTTAGTAAAATGACGTATTGGAAGATTCTAGAAATAAAATGTTTTTTTGTTACTTATAAAGTCTACACGATTGTATGTTTTATATATGCAATAAGATTTGTTCTAGAATTAACCCAAAACGGACTTCTTTGAAAGGAAGCTATTTTTCTTTGTTATAAAGTATAAATAAAGTGGTATTTTTTTAACGAGAATGAATATTTTAATTTTATTTTAAATGACAAACTTCCGGCTTTTATATAAACACAATCTAAATACATCATTATCTCGAACCTTCTGATTACATCCTGGAAGAATGAATTATCCTTCTGATAGGACAACTTGGCAGCCACAGGTTGTTTAACACCCTTCCCTGAATCTCGGTGAAATAGGGCATAAAATTAGAAAACAGTAGAAGGGGAACCGAGCTGTATACAGGCTGTGTGAGAATTTCAGGGAACTGTCTAAGCTAGCTCAGAATACAAATAAGTGGAGGTACGCGTCCTACCAGTTTTGAGACTGAAAACCTAATGACGAAAAAATAATCACACATAAATCTGATGATTATTATAAACAACTACAGGTGTTGGGTTGTGAAATATCTGCAACTAATGTTGACTGTGCAAAAAGATATATTGGAAAAAATATTAAATCGATAAATGTTCACGTGCTGGGGGAACTTGGCAGCCACAGGCTGCTTACCCCCCTTCACAACCATTGAATGTCGGAGAAATAGGGCATATGCATCTAACAAAAAAAAAAACTGCGCCTTTGAGGAAAGACAACAAACATAGAAACAAGAAGAAAATTGTTGAAAGCATATGTGTGGAGCACAGCACAGTATGCCTATGAAATACGGGCAGTAGGAAATGCAGACAGATAAACGGTAGTAGCCTTTTGGAATGCTGCTGTCCTTCAGATGTATGAGGATGATAGCATGGACAGACAAAGTTAATAACAAATAGGTTATTGAAATAGTAGGGAAACAAGGATATCTGTGGGAAAAAAATACAAGAAATAGAAGGGCAAAATACGTTCTAAGGCATTTTTGGGGAATAGTGCAGGATATATTACAAGCAGAGATAGAAAAAGGAGGTAGATGTAGATTTAGATCAGATAGTGATAGATGCAGACTGTGCAAATTTCGGGGAAATGTGTAGGTTAGTTCAGAAAAGGAAACAATGATGATGCGCGTCTAACCAGTTCCAGGACTGTAGACCTAATGATGATGAGGACAACGTATAGAAAACTACTTACAAAAGAACGAAAGAGTACTCATGAATAGATTAGAAACTATATAGGTAAATACAGTAATAATACAAGTATACATGCCCACCACTAGCTACGGTGAGGAAGAGGTAGAGGCCATCTTACAAAGATATCAAAGACATACTAAGATACATAAAAGAACATGAAAATTTAATAATTAAGGGAGATTTTAATGCAGTGGCAGATGAGGGTAGGGAAGGAGCAGTAGTAGATTTATTTGGTTTAGGCACGAGAAATGAAAGGGGAAATAGGTTGGTAGAATTTTGCGATAAGAACAATTTAACCATCACAAACACATTATTTCAACATCATGCTAGAAGATGATACACGTGGAAGATGCTAGGAGATATCGGAAGATATTAAATAGATTACATTCTTGTTAAACAACAGTTTAGAAATCGAGTAAATGACTGTAGAAGTTACCCAGAAGCAGATATAGACATTGACCACAACATCATAATTATGAAAGTCGCTCTTAAATTTGAAAAAAGGAACGAAAAAAAGGCACTTTGACTTTGAGAAACTAAAAGATAAAGATATCCATGAAAGATTTGAAAAAAGTCAAATGAATTGCTGAAAGATATCGGGAAAATTTCCGATACTAAGGAAGTAAAAACAGAACGGAATAACATTAAATTTAGCTTAGACATGGCGGTTAGGGACATTCTGGGGTATAAACAAAAAGAAAATAAGAAACCATGGATAACAAAGGATATCCTAAATCTAATAGAAAAAAAAAACGAAAATACAAAAATAGTTCAGATGAATCAGGAAAACAGATACAAAGCCATAAAATGGGAAATTATTCGCAAATGCAGGAAAGCTAAAGAACAATGGAATGAAAAGTGCAAGGAAGTACAAACTAAGGTGGAAATAGGAAAGACAGAAGAAGTATACAAACTAAGTAGAATGAATTTTAGGGAAATAAAACCGTATAGTAAAAATATAAGGGATGCGGGAGGAAATGTCATTATAGAAAATGTAAAGAAAGTGGGTAGATGGCAAGAATATATAGGGAATTTGTATGCAGGAGAGGAACTAACAGCATTTGAACAGGAATCAAATATTGAAAAGGACGACTTGGGATATTCTATAGTTAGAGATGAGTTTGAATTAGCATTAAAGGGTCTAAAAAATGGTAAGGTACCGGGTACAGATAAGATGCTAGCAAAAACTTTAAAAGCCGCTGGACAAGCAGTAACAGAACGTCTCTTTCAACTTGTAAGCTATATGTACGAGACAGGCGAGATACCCAAAGATTTCAAACGTAACATCATACTAACTATAACAAAAAAAGGAGGCGCGGATAGATGTTAAAATTTCCGAACAATAAATTTGTCAGCACACGTGTCAAAACTATAAACTAGAATTGTACAAAGACGAATGCAAAAACGAGCTGAAGAAATACTAGAAAAAAATCAACTTGAGTTTAGGCGAAACAGGAGAACATGGAAGGCTATTTTAGCTCTGAGGGTGATAACGGAGAAAACAATAGAAAAATGGGTAAAGCGGATATATAGGATGTGTAGATCTGGAAAAAACATTCGACAATGTAAAATGGAAAATTTTTTCGAAATACTCAAAAAGATGGGAATGACTTTTAGAGATAGACGGATAGTACATAGCTTATACAAAGAGCAACAGCGGTAATAGAATTAGAGCAGTAACGTAGAGAAGTAAATATTGGGAAAGGGGTGAGACAGGGATGTGCCTTATACCCATTAATTTTTAACTTGTACATCGAAGAGGTAATGAATCTGTCAAATGCAAGAAGACATTTGGAATTATTATGGAGGGACAAAAGATTGATATGCTTAGATTTGCAGATGATATAGCGGTATTTGCACTAGCAAGGAAGAGTTAGAAGCTGCTTTTAATGAAATGGAAACAGTTCTAATAGAGAGATGCGGTATGAGAATGTACAGAAATAAAACTGAGGAGGAGAAAATAAATTGAAAACCAGAATACAAATAGGTAACAAGAACTTACAAAAGGTTAAGGATTTCTGCTACCTAGGAAGCTAAATAACGCAAGATGGGAAGAGCGCAAAAGATATAAAACAAAGATTAGTATAAGGTCGTGCTGCATTTAACAAGAAAAGGCAACTACTGTGTTTAAAGACAACAAACATAGAAACAAGGAAAATATTGTGTAAAATATAAATGTGGAGCACAGCACTGTACGGCAGTGAAACGTGGACAATAGGAGAAGCGAACAGGAAAAAGATAGAAGCCTTTGAATTGTGGTGCTACAGACGTATGATGAAGATATTATGCATCTAACAAGAAAGAGCAGCGGCTATGTTCGAAGATGACAAACATGGAGAAAAATAAGGAGAAAATTGTTGACAGCATATGTGTGGAGCACAGCACAGTACGTCTATGAAATAGTGGCAGTAGGAGAAGCAGACAGAGCTACGGTAGAAGCCTTTTGGAATGTTGTGCTTCATAGATATGAGGATGATTGCATGGACAGACAAAGTTAATAACAAAGAGGTTATAGAAATAGTAGGGGAATAAACATATCTGGGGAAAACAAAAAAAAATAGAAGGGCAGGATACGTTCTACGGCATTTTTGGGGAATAGTGCGGGATGTATTACGAGCGGAGATAGGAAAAAAGAGGTAGAGGTAGACCTAGATCAGACTATTACGTGCAGATAGTGAAAGATGCGGACTGTGGAAATTTCAGGGAATGTGTAGGTTAGCACAGAATAGGAAACAGAGGTACGCGTCTAACCAGTTCCAGGACTGAAGATCTAATGATGGTGACATAGTAATTATGGATAGCGCATGTACAAATATTAAGCTTCAAAAGCAAACAAATGAATAAGTATCGCATTACATTAAAAATTGATTATACATAAATTGTTATATTTCCCATAAAAAATTTTACTAATCGCCGTGTTTTACATCTTTAACGATTCATCATGCAACAATGTTTCAAAGTAAATAAGTTTTTGTTTGGTGTTATTTAGAACTTTCTTTTCAGTCATGAATTACTGAAGTAGCTATAGGAAAAAAAATTAATTTCTGTTCTTTATTTGTTTTCAAGGTATTCGTTTCAAAATATAACTTCATTTTTACGAGTCTCAAGTACCGAGCATTTAAATATAAACATTTACAGTAGTTATACTAAAATACATACCCATTTCTTTTAAGTTCTTCGTAATTAGAAGCGTTCCATTCAGATCCAAGATAAACGTGATCAAAGATTTCCGTAGGTGCATCCATTTGTCCCAAAATAGTCAACATTTCTTGGTCTATAAACGGCTTATACTCCGTTAAATCCATATCCAATTCTTCTTCTAGACGGTTCCTTATATATTTGCTAGTCACCTCATCAAGATCCACGCACATCATTATCTCCTTTAACGTCGATCTTATAACCTTTTCTGTCTCGTCGCGCTTACAAGGTTTTGTCCGAATTGAATCTGGAGATGGCGGCCGGCGTGATTCTAAATCTTCCATAGCATGCCATTCGTTTAAACAAGATCTGTCCGATTCTATACGCTGTTCGTAATAATCAACCCAATCGTGAGACAAACCGCCCTGGAAATAATTTTCCTCGCGTGCTTTCGAGCTTGCTTTATGGAGCGTTTGCAGAGCTGACCTGCAATAAAAAATATATGTCATTTGTGAGTGCGAATAGTAGTGTAATTTTTATCATTATGATTTACATATGAGGAAACTCGAAGGAATCCTGTACTGGTTTTTACTGATAAGAAATAGCGAAAAGATATCTTAATTGCTGGGTGTAAGCGGTATGGGAGCGGATATTTACGTAGACTTCCGTGAAAATGATTATACGAGTAATCACTGTTAGATAATAAATGTAATTTAAAAACGATCAAATATATTAAAGTATGCTTATGTAATCAAAACTAACATTTAAGGAAACACTATCAGCGCTTCAGTGTGGAAATGGGTGGGAGAAATGCAAACCACAATACTAACACGTAGGTACACATTTAAAGTAGAGAAAACATGTGAATTATTTATAATTTAATGCCAATTTTATACAAAATAAAAAAAAAATTGTCAAAAAGCTACAACCTTTCATAAATATAAAGACAGTGATGTGAAATCGTTTCTAAACTCTCTAACAAACAAAACTTTTGGACATATTTATTGTATACAATTTAGATACCTAAGCTACAAATAACCATTTCATAAACTGTAGTTTTTGTGCATAGAAAGCCAGAAAATCCAAATAAAACTGAATAGATTTCGGATTTACAGTAGTAAATTATTACACGTACGAGCACACGCATTTCCTCATGAGAATTTACCCTCCTATGAACGAGATAATAAATCATTTTAGCAACTACTGTACTTTTTAAAAATGTGTGCTGTATTTAAAGCTATTAAAAACGAACTGATTATTTAATATGATTATAGTACGTCATTTTAAGCTAATTTAAAAATATCTATTCTCAAGTAGATGTAATGGCACATTTCATACGTGATTTGAATACAGAAAAAAATTATTCTTTTCCGTAGTGCAATTCGCACTTTTGAACTATTTGTTTGAACGCTGGCGCGCTTAAAATGTTTACAGACCTGCCCAATAAAAATAGATCGACTTCTCAAAAACAAAACTGACAATCACATTATGGTTAGCGGAATGCACTACAAAAAATGTTATAATCAACACCAAAATACGAAAAATTGCCTTAATAATAATGATTATGAAATTTAAAACGTTTGTATTAGTTTATAACATCACCTCTAAATTCCAACATCATTGGGTTGTCATAAATGGGTTAAATCAATGAACAACCCCAGAAAAATTAAATCAAACACATTTTCATTAACAATAAACTGAACTGAAAAAAATGAACTTCCTCTGCCTCGTTCACGACAACTTTACTTTTCTTTGTATGTTGTCAAAAGCATTTTGCAATATTTTTCATGTTACACTAACCCATTCGTTCGTAATTCTTTGCAGCAGTTCTAGTAAATTTTTAGAGGAATTCTGAATACCCCATTTCTCAAGTAAGAGGCACAAAAAATCAAGATTATACAATGCAAGGGAAAAAAAGACGTGTATGTAAGCTTATCAAACGGTCATAAAAAACTTGTGACGTCGGTGCGTTACTTAAGCAAACATTAACCGTACTCTTCCCAGGCGATATAAAGGGTAGGTGTTCTACAAAGTATAAGATAAATATACTTTGGCAGAGCTAGCATCGGCATTTATGGGCTGCGGAGTTTGCAAAAGACTAATCTCAAGGGGAGGAAGACAAGAATTAGAAATTAAACGAAAATGAAGGCAAGAAAAATACTAAACTTGTGTATTGAAAGTTCAGTCATCAACATATGAACAATTATTTGTATAAAATGTGAGCGATCAATAATCAGAAAATCACAGTCTTAATATGATATTTTTATAAACATTTAAGCTCTTTGTAAAGACAAATAAAATAGTACTGTTTAAATTTAGGCAATTTGCTTGAATACCTTTTAACCATAAAAATTTCTTGAAATCTTGTATGTTCACAGAGTTAGGTAATAAGCAGTAAAAAATATTCATAAGCATATTTTAACTAAATGCACAATACGCAAGATATCACTGTTGTACATACTCACTTAGACAGTTTTGAAATTTATAAAAAGTTAGGTTAGAATATTACTATCGTTGACACTAAAAAGAACTATAGCAAAACGCATAACTGAGACATCGCTGTTATTACGTTTATTTTCGACGATAGATTCAAATATGTCCTTTTTGTGGTAATTCGTTTTTCATTCACCTAGCTTCTGTTTCTATTCAAAACCTCATCCTGTATTTTTACCACGTTACACTAGTAGGTGCAATCATAACATTTCTTTCAAATCTATTCATTTTAAAACGAAAATTTATTCGATAAATTAAATAGTCAGTACCTTGTTTTAGGTATCCGTTAATTTGTTAAACATTCTGATAACGTATAATTGCTTTCTCTTGTGTTTCCCACCTAAAAACTTGACAAAATAATGAATCCTACTATTAGTTGATAGCGTGTTTTCCATTTTGCTAATCGCGCTTTGATAACGCAAGGATTGCAGTTCGAACTCGTGTTATTTGAACCATTTTTTAATTTGATTCTGCAGCTTGTGCGTTGAAATATTTTCTACAGCGATGCACGTTTTTTTTTTGTTCGACAAGTAGGTAGTATCTTGCGTGTATCGGTGTTTTTCCGCGTTTACCCATTCTAATCAGATTCTCTTTTTAGCTCTTAGCTGGAGGCCAAATTGGTTCTTTCTTTATGTAGGCCCAACTGTTCGTTGACGTAGACCAACTGCTTTTGTCTGTAGACCGCTGCTGCAGTTACGGTGGCAGGGCGAATGGATTCTAATTACCGTGGCGTTGCTGTGCTGACTCACCTCCGACAACTTGCAAGATAAGCATCCCGACGCATACAAGTATACAACTTTTGTGTATATCAAGGGCATGTTCCTTATCAGCGTTTGGTGTAGTTACGTGACAAGAAACGTGACCCTGTAGGACTATTGTTTGTTGCTGCGAATCGATATTATCGCTCTACAGGTGTGATGTACCATTGTTCAAAATGTTTGATAAAAGTTCCCACACACTTAAACTTTTCTATTGATTAGTTTATTTTACAAACGGTATTATGTAAAATTTAAAAAGAATGTTTGACAAAAGCTCTCAAACGTTAATTCTTTTCTACTAATTAGTATTATGTGCAATTTTAAAAACGCTTGACCAAAGCTCTCACGTTTATTTTCTACGATTAGTTTTATTTTATGTAAAATACGAGATGCGCACTTCGCATCTAAAGTACTAAATTGTTCGTATCACATAATTGTTTGCTTTGAAATAGTAACGCTTAATTTATTTCTTTTGCTTGTTTTGTACAGAATCCTTTATTTATTCTTATTGTTAATAGATAATCGTTTGCGATTTTTTGGTATGTACGTGAATCACCGACTCTCCACGTCTGGTAGTTATTCTAGTATTTACGTTTCTTCCGGCTACGTCTAGGTACGTAGCACAGTAATTACTTTTGTTTCAGTATTTTGTTTGAGTTCCACCTGGCGTTCATCAAGAACAACATCTGCCGCTGTCAAATGAATCGTCCACAAAGTGAAGTCCTCAACTTTCTAAATAGACGAACATCTGGTCGGTCCACCAAATAGTTGCAATTAAAAACTATTTGATTCCATCAAAAGATATTCCGGCTTCCACAAAATAAAGAAAGGATACATCATAAAAATGGATAAATGACATTTCTGACATGCGTTCAGATCCACACTAGTTGTGTTTTGAAAGAAGAATCGACAAATCAGAAAACTACAGTAAACGTATTTATTTATACAACGTAGATAAATAATAAAATCGTAAATAAATATAATAATCTCTTTGTCTATCTTTATTTTCTAGTACAAGAGGAAATGTAAATATATATTCGGAATCAAACTTAATTCCAGGAATTAATAAAACCTGTTTTTAAAGTAAGATAGACACAAGTATTTTTATAAAGTGCGAAGCACGTGGTAACATGGCTAGGTCTCGGCCAAATGGCATGTTACATGAGTTTAGTAAAATAGATTAGTTAAATGAGTTTTTAGCACGAAATCAGCCTGTAAAATTTAGAAGCTTTGGTAGTTTACATTTAGTAACGTTGCTATTTCGATATAATATTAAATTAAGATACAAGAATTATTAAAATAATAAAGTACGCAGTTTATTAAATACAAACAGTAATAAATATCGAGACTTTACCCCCTTCCTCTTCAGAAAAAGTACAAATAGACACTCGAGAAATAATCAGCGATTAAAGTTATTTGTACAAATTCACACGGGTTCAAGAAAACATTAACCATGGGATCGAACAGATATACCTGAATATCCATATACTCATAAAATACAACCATTTAATCCGTTGCAGACGATGAATGACGCAGTTTTCGGTTTTCAATGTAAAAACGCGAAAACAAAATGACCATTCACACACATAGAACGACATTGACTTCGACACTAGGATAGTTTAGATGCGCAATCCGTGAGAAACGGAATAGCATGCAATGACCCTGGGACGAAAAACTTAAAAAAAGTGAAGGGTAGTAAAAGAGAGGAAGATCAGATCAGATTATTAACGACAAAATATCCAACCGGGGATTGCAAATTTTGATCGACACAATCAGATACGACAGTTAACATGACGGTATCATACTCGGAGCTGTTAGTAGCGGAACGGAGTTTCGGACACGGATATGCATACCAGTAGTTAACGCGAAAGCTGCCAGTGTATGGGGAACTTTTATCAACATCAACAGTTGGTTTATATACTTGTAGCGATTCCTGCCTTGAAAGTCGATGAAGTTTTAAACAAGAAAAATGACTCAGTCGTTGAAAAATTTGTTATACAGTTTATAACCATCATTTGCTGTTTGTTTGGTTCTTTGGTAACTAATAACTGTGATGATACTAATAATAATAATGTGTAAAGCTTATTATGAAGGACTATTTACGTTGGTGCGCGCTAATTTAAAGCATATTGTAAACATAGAATTCTCATATGGATACGTTTATTACTGTAGAGGCAAAATTGTACGTAAAAATTTAATTGGTTACATTTTCAGCATTGATAATATTGTTTTTTTGTTTAGCTACACGAATATTGGGCCAATTAGCGGTAGATCTTACTATGTTGGTATAAGGTTACTAAGTTTTAGTAAATATATCAAAATTGATTCATTTTTAAAAATATTACAAATATTGTAATATCCTTTGAAATATTAAGAATAATATTTTATGTTAATAGTTTCTGTATTAGTAAATCACGCCAACTAGTTAGGGTAAGTTCCTTCAAAAAATACCATTTTAGTTTACACGCATTCTTGATCTAAGCAAGGATTAATTTTGTATCTTACATTGTTCTTAATCAAAGGTTGTGAAAGTCATTATGTCGGTCTTATGATTAAGAATACTATCATCGTACTTTCTATTCTAAAGTAGTGTAATTTTATGATTCGATAGTTTTTATTAATAATGTACAACGCTGGCGCCTTTAACCTCATCGTCTCGGAACGAAAAAAGGTTCACACGCTAAATTATGCTGATTAATAAAATGAAAAATCACCTTCGTTAATACAAGTTAATATTTCAATAAGATAATTTTGCGTACAGTGCCCATTTTAATTTTTTTATTTTTCTCATCGTTTACCTATAACGTGTTTCTTAAACTAATTCTTAATTATCAGAAAAATAAAGAAACATAACTAGTATAATAATAAATGAACAAATAATATAAAGATTATTCAAATTCCAATTCAGGAAATCCATAACGCAGTATTTACTTACCAAGCGGGTTGAACGATGTGTAGTAGTTGGTGGGATCACATGTGAATAACCTCCATATTATTTGTTAATTTATTATTAATTAGTTTGTTTTTATTTTTCAATAATTAAGAAGTAATTTAAGAAGCACGTTGTAGGTACATGATGTGAAAAATACAAAAAATTAAGTTTAAGACTACGCTCAAGGAACATTATGTAAAAATAAAAAAAAAATCAAAGTGGATCGATTTGTTTGAAAAGTGACAATGTCATAACTTTCCGTTCTAAAAAACTTTTCTAAGTAAATGTTTTTGATATATTCAAAAACAAAAGTGGTTTATTCTGACAATTTTAGAAAATTCGTTCTAAAAACCCTATATATTAATCAATTGGCTTAATTTTTGCAGCATCTTAGTTTAAGACCAAGCAGGACTGAACTTGAGACGCTCAAATTTCAACTCGAAATTTCCTGTATTTACACCCCAATTGAACTCTACCAGTGGACAGACTGTGTGCTAGATAGAGAAAAACGATAAAAGTAATTTCAATTTGCAACTTTAATTGATTTGTTCTAATTCTATCGAAGATAATCTCGTCGTGTATGGAGAGAAGATCAGTCGTCATTTACCATTGAAAGACATAACATGCAAACTTGAGTAGGTTCAGTTAACCTTTGAATAATAAGGTATTGAACTGATTAATATGATTAGTCAATGAAGTTCGATACAATACTCGCCAGGTGGGTCACTTTTAATTTTAGGAATAATTGGTTCCCATAAATTATCAACTTCATGTTAGAGAAGCAGTTAATAAGAAAAAACTTTTTAACGAAGTCGCAGAAGTCCGGCGAACCTAGTTAGAACGAATTGAGTCTGAAATATCATTGCTTTTAGTTGTTTCCAAGCGTATCTACAGCCAAATTACTTCAGGTATTAATAATAAAACTTCTGAAACTATAACCTCCAGTAACTGTAAAATAATGAATAATTTTTTAAAGAGTGTGAACTTATAAACGTACCTAGTACGTTCTTGTTATTAGTTTAAGAACCTTGAAAGTAATTTTGTTCGCTGAAAATGTTTTCCATTAAGCTAAGCTAAGCAATTTTTAATACTCTTGTATTTTTTTGCTTAAAATGTTTACATATTATTGTGATGAAAACATAATTGTGTAATAGGGTAAACACTTTCCTATATTAGTATTTTTCACAACTAACGTAAAGGTAATAGTTCCAGTCTCGATGTAGTAAAATATATTGCAATTATCTGCAGGCGTGATTAATATACAAGAAATTTAGCATTTAATTTTGGAAACCCTCTTTTCAGCAAATAGTTTTAAGTATCTTTGTATCCTTATTGGCGTTTATTTTAGGTTGATTTTAGCATTAGTGTATTCAATTGTTCCTCGTGTGAAATTTTGGGCAGAATCATTTTACTGATCTCAATTTTCATATATCCTCTTGTTATTTCTTCTGGAGCTTTTCTCCAGATATCCTTGTTTTCGAGATTAGGTGGCGTCCAAGATAATTCCCGATTAAGTTTGATATTTCCTACACGATAGTATTTCGGGACCCACTTCGAACACTTACACCACCCTTCCCACTAAGTTAGTCGACAACCATTCTTGTTCGTGCAGTCAAGGTTTCGTTACTTTATCGGAATACATCATTTTTAGCGAGGTACTGAACCGAATTTCTATGTGAAATACCGACTAGATTATCTGGGGTCAAAACCGTACGTAGCAATATGTCAAAAACTGAAACTATATTCAATAAATGAAACAAAAATGAACTTACAGATAGTAATTGATTTCTAATGTTACAATATAAATCGTTTTCTATCACATGGGCGACGCATGCTAATTTTTTTTTCCTAATATAGAGCCTAAGCAAGAGATTTTTCTTATCACTCATGGTATTGATACTAAATAATCAACTTCGTAAAACCACAAATGCGTTTTTGGTCATCAACCACACGTCCAGCATTTGGACTGTATAGCAAACAATTACTTGCAACTGTCCGGCAAAAACGATTCATTACGCTTTAAAAATTCGCCAATTATTTAATCAAATATACGGCATATTATAAAATGATGCCATTTTGCATCTAACGCAGTTAAGCCTGGTGTCAACATAGTTTTCCATCATTGTAGCCTACACTACATTTGATTTTTCCAATGCTTCACCCTAAGGTACTACATTGGTGGGAAGCGAGTTTTTTAACCTGGAAATTTTACCTCTCATCCGACCGCGGCCGTATTTTTGTGAAAAAATGCTCGCCCAACATTCTTAAAGCGGACCGTGTCAGGATTCAAACCCGGGCCCTTGAATTGTTGCCTACGGTAAAAACCTGAGAATCCCGAAGCTTGTTACGTGCTGAATTGAAGTTAAGTACCTGAATTAATATTACTCTACCGGGGCGAAGTGACGTAACAGTTAATTAATGCATCGGCTAGCTTTCAGAGGCGTAGAATTGGTTCTATGAATTTAAATGCAAAACTTCTGGGGTATACAATTCCAACACTTCTACTAAATACTTTTACGTTTACCTTGAAAGATCGCTGAACTCCTTATCTATATAAAGCCTTTGAGCGACAACCCACCTGAAAAGAATCAACCCTAACTAAAGCCTCCCCTGAAAATAGGTATTCCGACAAATTATTTAACGGTTATTACTACAGTAGAGGTTGATGGAGCCTCGTTTACAGATATTTCAGTTTCTATTAGTTTAAATACAAACACAAATAATAAAAAAATCCAAGTCTTGTTCACTTATCCTATATTATCAAACAAGAATATCACTGTAAATAACAACAAAGAAAAACTAAGATCTACCCCTAATTGGTAAAATATACGTGTAGCTAAAAAAGAACAACTTAAATTTATAAATTATGGACATTCGATCAGTTTAATTTGTACATACGAGTTATGCGGAAACAATTATGAACTATTCCAGATGAGAATTTACGCTTTAAGTAAGCGTGTACCAAAGTAAAAAGTTCTTCGTAGCAATAAGTTTTACATATTTTTATTATTACCACCAATCAATTTGTAAATATAAAGCAGTAGGTGGAAAGCAAAAATTCAATAATTCTAGTACAGGAATTGGTGGCAGGTAAATCAATAATTCCAATTTGGCGTTGAATGAAAGCTCCCAACACATGCGACTTTCACCTTTAACGGTGTTTTTATATCTGCGCTGTTACTCACGTTTGAGAACCCGGAGGTTTAGTACCGTCCAATGTAGTACTTTCGAGAGGAGCTTTTGGGACGTGGCGGCAAGTGTAGCGGTCCATCAAACTTTCGAAACTATGCTCTGATCTCTGTTCTCGAATAACTTCTTTTATTATATGTGGTTTTTATAGGTTTCAACACCCCAATGTTATTACTGCTCGATTTTCGAGGTACTATTTATGAGTACGGTCATCTTGTTCTCGCACTTTTACAATGGATACCGAAAGCTGCGTCATCTGTTTACGTTCGCAACGCATTCTTTATAGCTGCAATTTATAAGTATATGATTATTGGGGTTAATTTACCAAGGTTGCGGTTTCATTGAATCCGTAGAATGTATACAAATAACTTTAATATGCCGATTTTCCTGAGTGTCTATCTGCATTTTTTCAAATTTAATCCGAAAAGTGTAAAGTCCCGATAATTATTATTATTTGTATAAAATGTACTAGGTGCTTTACTATTTTAATTCTTTATCCTAATTTAATCTTATTGGTACATTCACGTTATTAAATTCTAAATTGTACACGCTGTTTTCGTACAAAAAGCTCTATTAACTAACTGAAATTAATAACCCCATTTCTACTACCTAATGTTTCTCAAATAACGCACTACCGTTACAAGCTGACCATAAAGAACTTACATACACAATCACCAATGCAAACAAGGTTTTTGCAACGATTTGTTTATAATACAAGTGATATGATCAACAGAATTATTCCTTATTTCCTGCAATATTTCGAAATCCATCATTCACAAATTCGATGTACCCTTCAATTAGTAATGAATTATTTGAACAGCGGTTCCTTCTAATATAAAGGAACCGGCGGATCATGAATTATTAGAACTGCTCTTTTCCGCTCAAATCTGAAAGCTTTCATGGGTGTCGTAATTTATCAAGATTGAAAGTTCTTTTATGTTCCTGGTTTACCCTTGAAGTTGTGAAAAGCTTAAATGTAAGAGGGAAAATAAATTGATCGGGTTTGGGTTTATAATAATACCTTATTCAGCAATGGTTTGCCGATTTTGATCCTTAGAGCATTGTTTAAAAACCTACGAACATTATTTATGAGAACAAATATTTATTGAAAAAAAAGCGCTTACAAATTTCTGTAATAACTTGTTAATTTTGCATTTCGAAATGTTTTATTTCAAACAGTGGATTGAAAAATAATACACTTTTGGTGCGGAATTCGACTTTAAGATCATAATTGAAAAGAAAAGAAGATACGCCATTATTAAAAGTTCGATCGATATGCAACAATTTTTTTCCTCATTCAAAATTCCATAATAGAGAAAAAATAATGAATTGTTTTAGTTGTTGTATTATTTATTTTTCCGCAAATATTATATAAAAAAATTCTAAATGCTTTATAAATAAGAAATGTTTCTTAAAAAGGTTTATGAAAGATACAAGAAAACTTATTTTGACAATTCGATTAAAAATATTCCATTGAAGAATATACGAGTAATTGATAATGTAGTTCAAAAAACTTCATTTAAACAAATATTCTTTAAATAGAACGAATCAATAGTCTAGTCAGCAAGCAAAAGTTTACAAATTTTTATTGACACAACTCTTTAGCTAGAACTATCGAAATGACTTTCTGATTGGTTTATTGGTAAATCTAATAGCGATTGGATGCATAGTAATGTATTCTATCGATATGCGGCAAATTACGTGAACAAGTGAATAAACGAAAATAAAACAAGCGCGGTCAGTGCTCTTACTTTTAGATGGTCACAAATCACATCTCGCAAAAGAAGTTAGTTTCGATAACCAAGTAATAATGTACATTTGACCAGCAGAGTTTTTTTTGAGAGCAACATTATCGATACGAAAAAACTTGCAAATGAAGAAATAAGCCCATACACTTCAACAGAAAATTTAACTATACAAAAGAGTGAAATGTCCAAAAAGTGTTTGAAAGCTTACACTTTTAGATTGCATTACGAGTAAACTAATTGAAGCTCAGAGCACTTCTAATCCCAAGGTAATAAATCCTGTATACAAAGAAAAATAAACGGAAGAAATTTGTAACGCATTCGCGTTTCCTGATAGGAAAGGAAAAAATTAATTTGAAATGGACCGAAGAGTAGTGTTAATTAAGCATGACATTTCAATTGCTTTTAGTTTCTATAAATGGAATTTAGGCAATGAACTTAAACTACAAAATCAGAAAGTTAGTTGTTTGTAAAATACATACCTGAACATGACTCAGGTTAATGACTAATTTAAAAACCGCAAACGGGAACAGATTGGCATTATGAATCTGAATACATAGACGTAGATATGTGTAATTACCATAGATAGTTTGGGGCAAAAAGGCCAATAGCAACAGTAAATTTTTATAACGCAATTATTTAATTTTTAGAAAGCTTTTAGAATAATTAATAATTAAATAACAGTGGGACTGTCGATATTCATATTTCCGTATAATTACCTCATAGTTAGGAAAGCGTTTTTTATGTTTTTCATTAGAAATGATTAATTTGAAGTTACCGGAAAACAAATGTAGCTTCGGTTACATTGTAACCTGATAAGATAAAAAATAATACTGCTACAATATAATTAAATCACCTAGTCGATGACCTAAGTAGAATTAGGAAGATAATATAAACTCAATATAAAAGATCCTGAAACAATGGCATACCCCCCGAAGGTATAACAAGGGCGGGACCTAAACAGCAACGAAAAATAAAGTATTTAATTATTCGCGAGCCGGTGACCAGAACATATGAAAGGGTAATTGTTGATAGAAACGCCGACCAAACCCTTTAACTATGAGACTAAATATGGTGTTGCCTGCGAATCAAATCGACAACCAAAGTACAAATTCGGACCAATTGGTTCCAAACCAATATTGCTGCAAATTAATTACACATCGCAAAGCGAACTCGAGCCTGGCTCAATGGAAATCTTTATATAAACTAACCTGAGCTGTACATTTTATTAACTATTTATATATTTTTTTAGTTTTGTTGGTGGCGTTTACGAATTAAGCTCGTTAAGATAGACTTAGATAAAATTAGAAGTTGTCGACGAGAGTTGTATAATGCAAGGTTTATGTGATTATGAAAACAAATTGAAATTTAATTAGAACATTTGACGATTTCACGAAATAAATGTAGTTGAGTATTCTAATATGATGATTGATCGAAAATGAATTTATTTTAGGAAGTGGTTGTGTAAATTTATGTAATGAACAATATTGTTGGTATCTGTTTACACAACTATGGTGATGAAATAGAATTAGATGGCGCAGTGAGAAGAAGGGTGTTTGTTTTCTTTGTTAAGAATATAGATTTGTTGTAAAAAGAACTCCATTCCACCAGGAGGCCGATATAATCAGGATTCACTACGAAAACTCGTCTTCCAGAGGATAGTACCCTAGACAAGATGAGTTGGAGCTTAATCAATAATGGACTTGTCCGACATTCCTCGAAATACTAATAGGACCGTTCGAACGTACAATACAAACAAGCCGCAGTATAAAAGGAGCTCCAAACGCTAGAACAAATCACTTCTTGTTGCTCTCTCTCTCTCTTTAAGAAAGCCACCAAACTTCTTAGAGCGAACTTAAGAATGCTGCAAGACAGAAGTCACCAATCTCCTGGTGCACAGTGGGATTTCCTTCAGATTATTTCTTTGTGACCACCAAATCTAATGGAATAAAATGAAGTAAACTCTTACAGCGCTATGGATGGGATCTCGCCATAACACAACTTGGACCGGCTCCACGGCCATCAAGACCACCTCTTAGAGCACGTGACCCCAACAAGCAAGTCAAGATTGGGAATATCCGCCATCAGTCCGCTTAAATTTCTATCAATCAAGGAGGCCGATGTACTCAAGCGTCAGCCTACCAACTTCTGCGACAGTTTTAAAAAATACGATGTGTGCTAATTATAGGGTTACTCTGCTAAAATTAAAAATGCCTTACGATACGGCGCTAATGTAACTGGTTTTAAATAATTGACGCGGACTTAATTACAATTATTTCAAATGACACGCGGTATTAATGTACTTTAAAAAATTAAAGTTTTACGCTTGAAAGATGGAAAGTCTAAAAAACTGTTCTGCCGACGGTTAACTTGGCTATCACCCCAAGTAAAAGTTGAAGATGAGCGTGGGCTGAAATTTTCTTAGTTAAACTGAAAACAATTTAAATTAACGTTGAACGCGGCTATCTAGCAACTATTAGTAAAAAAAAAATTATTTTAGGGTAGATACAGAAAACCCTTTCGTAGTTGGTGATTCTTAGGCTTTCTACTTAAATTTTTGGATAATTGATCAGACCTTTTTAACATAGAAAAAATTACCATAATTCCATAACAAATAATTTGAATCAAATAAGTGATTGTTAACAAATAGATTATATCACAGACTTTTTAGTTTAAAAAACTTGAACAAATTCTCATTGCATAATCGTCATGTTCGTTAATGAGTGTCAGATTTGTCAGTCATGTACAAAATTAATAAAAAAACTAAAATTTTAAGCAATCCTATTTCGTAAACAAAATGGAGAGAAGATCTTTCTTTCACAAAAAAATATATACTTATAATCACGCAAAATTAGTAAAATTAACGAAGTTTACAACATTTTAACAGATCTTATAAACTGAAACGGTGCGGATTTTCACGGCGGATAATTTGACCATATATGGAAAACGGGGTTGTTAAATAAATTTGGTTAAGGATTCCGCAAAAATAAAAGACACCCTTGACCACTGGTTGCAGACTGCTACCCTTACGTTGGTATAGGAATAAATTTCAATGGACTCCAGACTGACTCGCCGAACTTACTGATCGGAGAGTTTTTCATTGACTTGAGGGTGTTTGCTAACTCGAGGGTTTTTGTTGGCCTTTAAATAAAAGTGTTTTTGACCTGTGGGTGTTTGCGCTGAAACTAATATAAATTAAGGCACTTAGTTGTTCACCACTAATCCTCACCATCAACGACTCCCATCCCGCTTGGTTCGAAAATTAACGTGGAAGTGAGCGGATTAAGAAACAACTTATAAATTTGGTAAATTCTTATCAGAACGTTTACTTGGTGACCGCGCTCCGTGTTTACGAAGCAAACCGAAAACCTTGAGGTATATTGTGAACAACAAATTATCTGCACAAACTTTTAATGATTAAAATGATATTAATAACTTTATAAGCAAGGTTTCAAAACACCTGAATTATTTTCCACATTATTATTGGTACCAAACTTGGAGTTTAGCCTTGCAATTTAATCAAACCAGCGAATAAGAGATTGTTTGTTGTTTTCCATATGGGGTCAAAGACTTTTAAATTAAAAATTCGAAAATTTATATTAGTTTGCAAATAAATAATTTTGGCAAATTTTATCAACTTGCCTTAATACAGCGTTGTTTTTCTATAAAGAAATTTTGTTACACTACAAAAAATTGTTACACCCCTAGTAACCGAAGCTATGAAAATCCACAGCAATCATCGCCACGATGTGCCACGGAACCCACTGTACGCCAGCATCAGCGTATCAGCCCCTAGTTAACGAAATTACAAAAATCCAAGTGCAATCACCGCCATGACGTGCTGCATTACAATCAGAGTAACCCGCGGCAAGATTACTTACAACCATGGACAGTAACAATTTTTTTTTGTTTGTAAAAGAAAAAATTGCTTGTTGAGACAAATTAGAAGTATAAAGGCAAGAGAGAAGAAAAATTCGCCAAGAATATTTGTTTGCAAAATTAGGTCGATTCTCAATTTTTAATAAGTCCTTTGTCCCATATGGAAAACAACGTGCGAGTTGTTATTTTCCAGTTTCGTTCAATTAAAAGCCTAAGTTCAACATTTTGTACACACAATAAAGTAGAAAACAATTCAGCTGTTTTAAAACCTGATTTGTAAGTCATATACAGCAACTTAATCTTCCAAAAGTCCGTGTAAACACCTTTTTGTTCAAGAAATACCACATGGTTTTCAACTTGTTTCACACACGGCGCGTGGGTATTAAACCTTCCCTCCGCTTGAACTGTCTTTGCAAGTAATTTTTCAAATCCGCTACTTCTTCTAGTCAAGCAAATTCGAAAGTCGTTTATGGTGAAATTTACGGTCAAAACTTTAAGTGCCTTAATCGATTTTTATTACAAAGCAAAACCCCCAGTAGAGTTAAAAATCACAAAGATCCTATAATGCCAACCACTATCATGAAACAGCCAGACAATAGGCCGTAGAAGTGGAAGTCACTTGTTAGTCTTCATCTACCTTCTAGCCGACCATCACTTTTGAACATCCTAGAGCGTATCCGTTCCATGCGACATCATCTGGAGCCGACGCATTTTCTTAACCAGCCTAAAAGTGGCCGCCAGCAGTCAGTAGTTAAAGGTGAGTAATTTTTGCTGGTTCCCAAAAGGGTCTATTTATCGTTTGTTTTGCAACCTCCTTTTCCACAAGGTCTATGTCTTGAGCCGCCAAGAACGATTTTAATCGTTCCAGTCTGTAAGACTCGGCACCTCACTATCACAAATAATAATCTTATGTTGACTATTTAAATTTTTTATTTAGACTATACTTTTTCTCGAAAGTAATAATTGCTCCAAATCTTGTATATTTGGAAATTTCAATAATAATCATTGTAAAATAATTTTAATTACAGTTTTGCTTAAGTTTGTACGTGATTATCAGACCTGATGCTCATATAAATCGTAAGAGACAAAATGTTGTTTAACTTTTTTTTTTTTTTTGATATCACTAACACATGTGCATTTATTTAATTTTTTATTGTTAGACAAAAGTTATTTGTTATATAATAGATACCTTCTGATTTTAATGTTTCATTTTCTAAAAAAATAATCAAATATTTTACATGATCCACTCCAATAGGGTTTCTGTATCGGCCCTTGCTAGATACAGCGGAGCTCAAACTTCACTTTATTTAGTATTCCGTTTCACGAGGAATATTTCAACCCTTCTCATAATTTCCCATGGCATAGTAGTCAAGTTACCCGCCTGCGCAGCAGCTTTTTGTAGTTCCACCCGGCACGCGTAAAAAAACCGAATCCTTTTGAATTCCGAGTCGAAATAAAAATAAATCCGTTACATTAGCTCAACAACGTGGGGCTGAAAATAAGAACTGCTACATTGTCATTCCCAAAGTGGGGCCCGAGACCATTGTCCATCTTCTTGACCGTAATTCGTAGAAGGTACATTAACGCCAAACTCTTTGGGGTTCAAACTAAGTAACCATCTAAATAATAAAAAATCGAATTTGCTACAGGATATCATCACCTACACGACATCATACCCAGGCCTTTGTATTGAAACCGCAACGTACAATTGTTCAACATAGAAACGCCTTCTGCAACTTTACTAACTAAATTGCTCTCAGTTTTAGTGTTAAAGACATTTGTAATTTAATAATGCACACAAAAACATTTGTAAATATTTTCATGCCTTTAATGTTGATGTATAATAAGTTCATATCAATATTTTGACATGTTATCTCTGTTACTACAAAGCATTGACAAGGTGACCCCAGAAAACTAGTACACCACAGTTTGTATTTTCTAGTATACATACCTGAAGGTAATTAAAAACAAGGAAGTCTTTCGAAAGTATGTAGCTCTACTTTAACTTTATTCTTATTTCATTTATACAATTCTATTATCTATGATAATACTACTAATACACAATAAATCTAGCAGTTGTATGCAAATTAATCAAGTATAATATATTCATAGACTTTTGTCTAAATATTTCAATCTATCATTTGTGTACATTTTTTAACTGGTTAAAGTTCTATGATTAACATATTTTTATTCATAGTATGTATGTGTATAATTAATAGCTTATATGTACACTAATCTATTAGTAATTAAATCTAAAAGCTACAACAGTTTATGATAATAAACACATTCTCTGAAAAAATAATTCCATGCCGAAGGACAAACAACCAGTGCAAAAGTTAATTATTGTTGAGAATGTGAAATGAACGTATCAATCGAGCATATAATTAAACAAAGCATTGTGTAACATTTATACAAGAATTTGAAGGTTTGTTATTAAGAATTGCTACTCAGGAAATTATTTTAAAATACATCTTAGGCTATTAAAGAAAATTATAAAAGATTCTCCTTGCTCACGGAGATCAACCCAAGTAGATGACGGCTGTTAACTAATTTAGTCAAACCAGCGTTACACAACACGAAAGACCACCGAAACATTAAATTCATCATTCAACCGTTCGTGACCATCTGACGAAGTTAGGATACATTAGCAAGCTCGAAACTTGATTTCCACATGAACTCGATGAAGCTCATTTGAGGGTACGCATCAACATCTTCGACATGCTCAATAAACGTGAAGCGCTTAATAACCAGTGATGAGAAATAGATTGGTTATAACAATGTTGTTCGCAAACGATCTTGGACCCGGTCCGATGATCTCCCTCGAACAATATCCAAAGGAAATATTCACCAGAGGTGAAATTTTATAGGGGTCGTGTATTTCGACACTTCACCAAGAAACCAAACCATTAATTCAAAAGTGCACTGTCAACAATTGAATAGTTTGAATGAATGCATGATTCAGAAACGTCCAGAACTTGTAAATCGTAAAGGCGTTGTGTTCCATTACGACAACGCTCGACCACATACAAGTTCGGCCACTCGACAAAAAATATAGAACATTGGATGTGATGTGTTGCCATATAGAGTATACTAAGTCAGACCTTGCTCCTTCGGGCCTCAATTGTTTGGATCTCTGCAAAACTCATTGCCTGAAATAACGTTTTATGCAGTTGAAGCTGTGAATCGGCACCTTGTACAAATTTTCGCTGATAAAGACAGGTCTTTCTATGAAAGAGGAATTACGACACTTGCAAAAAGATGGCGAAAAGTTATCGAACAAAATGGACAATATATCATTGATTCATTTAATATTTATATGTAAATAAATACACTTTTAAAGCATTGAAAAAAGCGTCATGGCTTTTCCGACAACCTGATACAACTCTTAGATTACAATTTGTGGTGGGTTAAGTCTGATCTTTTAAAATCACAAATTGGCGTAAGTAATGCCCAACGGTATCCGTAATATAATGAATCTTTGATTTGGCGCCTATGAATCTAGAACACATACAGTAAATAAGCTTTCGCCACCTTGTGCTATTTTATTTTTAATCAAAGTCATTTGCTACATATTCGTTTGACCCCAGAAAATCTAGCCGGTAATACACAGAGCAACTCTGTGAAGTACTCGCTAAAAATTCTGTATTTCGATACCTCAACTGTACCAACAAAAATGTTGCCGACTAACTAAGTAGAAAGAGTGGTGTAAGTGTTCGAAGAGGGTCCCGAAATGCTGTCATGTTGGAAATGGAAATACCGTTCTTAATCGGGAATTATCTTGAACGCCATTTAATCTCGAAATACTGAGATTTCTAGGGAGAAGCTCCAGAAGAAATAACAAAAGGATATCAAAACCCGAGGTCAGGAAAGCGGTTCTGGCAAAAAATTCACACATGGAATAATCGAATACAGTAATGCTAAAACCAACCTAAAATAAACGTTAGCAATAAGGACGTTAGTCCTATTTAAAAACTGCTAGTTGAAAAGGTTTGCAAAAACAAATGCTAAATTACTTGTTTATTAATCACTCCTCTAGTTATTTGCAATATATTTTATTATATCAAGGCTGGAACTATTACCTTTACATTAGTTATAAAAACCATCCTTATAACATAGTACATTATTCAAGGAGAGACTTATGATAGCCATTACTCATTTGGAAGGTTTGCGCCGCTCTCCCTAGAGGGCTCGCAGCGTAATCCGAATGAATAATGAGCATAACTCGCGAGTGGAATATTTTACTTTGCCAACAACTACACGCATCTTCATTATCAGATATTTTCTAAATATTTCAACGAATATCACTAACACTGATGGGCAAAAATTTATTTGTCAAAGTGTAACAGCCTACTTCGCACGATGGGAAAATTATATATTGTGGATTATGAAAAATGGCACTTTATACTGATGGGTCAGAGGTGTTAAATTAAGATCATAACCCACGACCTGAATGTTCCTGATTCGTTAAAAGTATTGGATTATGCATTCAGATACAACTACGTAATAAGGACTATTATTATGGGCCTACTCTTAAATGTATATGAAGCGCATCATTGAAAAGTCGTGAGAAAAAGTCTTTATTCCATTACGCAATTGCTTTCATCACAAGTACATATAAACATTCTTAAGCAAAAAAAATTATATTAAAAAGTACTTCGCTAAATGGAAAACGTTTTCTATGAACAAAATTACTTTCTAAGTTCTTAAACCAATAACAAGAACGTACTGTGAATACGTGTATAAGTGCACACAGTTAAAAAAAGTTTATTAATTTACAGTTACTGTAGGTTATAGTTTAAGAAGTTTTATCATAAATACCTAGAATGATTTGGCTTTAGATACCTTTAGAAACAACCAAAAGCAATGATATTCTGAACTCAATTCGTTCCAATCTGACCCTACAGGACTTCTGGGACTTCGTTAAAAAGCTTAATGTTCTTAATTATCATGCTTCTCCAACATGAAGTTGTTTATTTATAGGTACCAACTGTTCCTAAAATTAAAAGTCACCCACCTGGTAGAGTATTATTCCGAGCTTCCTACTAATCACATTAATCAATTTCGATGCCTTATTATTCAAAGGTTAATGTACCTATTCAAGTTTCCAATGGTGATGCCGAAGAGCTCAACTCAAAATTATCTTCCTTGTACAAAAAACGAGATTATCTTCGGCAGATTTCGGACAAATGAATCAGGACACAAATTGGAATTACTTTTATGGTTTTCTCTTTCTAACATATATAAAATTATGTTATTGAAACTCTAACTTGTACCAACGAAAGAACCATTCGATTTTCTGAATTAGTATAACTTCGCGTCTGAACCGTCTCCGTTCCAAATCGATGAAGTCATAGGCGACATTGTTATACGTTATTAATTAAAATAAATAAATCATAAAACTGCATCAGTTTAGAATACAAAGTAATAATGATATAATTCTTAACCTTAAAAGCGCCATAACAAATTTAACAACCTTTGAGTAAGAACAACGTAAGATACAAAAATAATCCTTCCTTAGATCAAGATTGCATGTAAACTAAAATTCTCTTAAAAAAAATAACTCTCACCCTATTGGTGGGATTTACCAATACAGAAACTATTAAAATGAAATAATTATAAACATATAAAAGATTGTTACACGTTTAATTGGTTTAAACATGAAAAACACAAATACACCTAATATTTATGTTTGTGTTTGAAAGTGAATAAAAAATGCACGTTGAGTGAAACGGAAAATAATGAAATAAATATAGTTTATACAACAAATTCAGTATAAGTGAAAGCAGTATTTTGGAAGCGTTTAATTGATGTGATGTCCGGTGATAACAGTTCTGCAGACGATGAGGCGCTGACAGACATTGTACCTTTGTCGCGAATGATAAACTTAAAGAAAGGATGCTGCACAAGAATGTTACGTACGAATTTGAATTGTGACATATCTCATGACTGTTGCCGATCGGTTGTACCAATTTCTCTTAACCTTAGGGTATTAATTGTGGAACTGAAACCCCATTTATGTAGATATTGCACTACTAAGTCAAAGACGTGTTACCTACCGCAAAGCCTAAGTGATAGATGGTAAACGGCTTTAGAAGAAGGTATAAGCGATACCACGGCATAGCTCCGGCATGAACCCTGCAGTAGGCACGAGAATGTTCATAAGTTTGTTGTTTACTTAGTTAAATAACAGGTGAAACTGGGGAAGGAAAGGTGCCACTACTTCTGATACTTCTACACAAAAATGGAACAATGCACAAGGAGAGAGATAGAAACCCTTACGCTCTGGATACTGAAATAAATACCCTGCGGACACTTAAAGGTTCTCACTACAAGGGACTGCACCTCCAAGGGAACGATTCAGTTAGTACATACTATGCGATCACTATTTGTGATCCAAGATAAATGATAATAATATTTGAAGAATTGGAACTTACTGCTTTCGGTTTTTTAATAAGACAATCAACAATAATAAGGGCATTATCCAATAAAGTATTTATATTTCTCAAATTAAATAAATATTTATATTGAATTATAGGTCTTAATGAAATATTTACAAGAATTATTCTTAATGATCCAGCCTAGAGTCAAAATATCGGGCTGAGTTCATTCATTTCAGTTAATTCGTAATATTAATGAGGCGCATATCATTTGTTTGAGCCCCATCAGTTTTAACATCTAAATACTTTACAGATAATTAATAAAAATTTTTAAATCCTTAAGGTCAACCTCGAAACATTATTAAATTATTTGTGTTAACTTTCATTTGGTATAAACCTGGTAACAAAATAACGTTATGTATTTTTAATTTTAAATGAATATTTAATGTAACAGCCAATTTAGCTATCCGAAAACAATTTTTTCAAGAGGACATCTGATTCTACATTATATCATACTTTTTAAAAGGAAAATTTCCAAGAATTATCAAATTAATTCGTTAAGCAATTAATAAGCAACTCTGTATAAAGTTCCAAAACATTGAAAATTAAATTACTTCATCTAAATGAGGTATTAAACCCGCGCCAACATATTTGTAACAATTTGGAGCATAAAAAAGATATTAGCAGTCATAAAAAACTCGATTACTTTATTATTCGGCATAAACGATAAGCGTTGAAACTACTTTAACAAACAGTAATAATGAAAGATTAAATTCAAATCCTGTGTGGTGAATGCTGTTCACAACCAATCTTCAGGCTTTCAGTTAGTAGTCATACGTGTGCTTGGTTTTCCATATGTATTTAAAACGCAATTACAAGCAACAGTTGTTCCAACATTAACTAATCATTTTATTTTGTTCTTAACTTCTGCATATAAAGAGTATTACTAATAATTAAAGGCAAACTTTTAACGAACTATCAACGGAGAGGTCACTTTCAGAACTAACCAAAACCAACGTTACATAAATGTGAGGACAATCCTTAAATTGCACGTCCTCCGAGGAGGTTTAGGCATCTTCACGGGGTCTTTATTATTCGTTTCTGAAAAACGTTCATTATAGGCGCAAGCGTAAAAAGATATCGGTCCGCTGTGTTTGAAACAACACACAGATGTTTATAAAAAAGCGTTTTAGTGCCTGAATATAACACAGCCCACAATACGTGTAAATATAGCTAATACTAATAATAAAACCTTAGAAGATATAAAATAATCGAATTACAAGCATGGATTATCTATACGCGGTACATGGTGTAGGGATTATGATTTTCAGAATAAGGAAAATAAAAATATTTAAAATAAAGTAATAAAAGTCAGAATGCAATAACTTTTTTTTTACTTCATCGTGGAAAAGCGAGCTCTAAACGTGAGGTTTTCTTTTTGAACACTCGGAGTGAGTACAAAAGTAGTGACTCAAGCAGGTGATCTGTTAGTACACTTGACCTTGACCCGAAATAAAAATCCTTATATTATATGAAAATTAGACTTTGTTGGCCCAAAAAACTTAAAATTCTTCAAGTGTTGAGAAAACACTGAATGAGAAATAGAACGATGCGAAAAAGGCTACATACACTCAGTACAATATTAAAAGGTCGTATATGTGCACAACTTAGAGATCCTTCATCTCACGAAAATCTTAGAAATATTTTAGTAGGGAATTTAAAAATGTATGCTATAGTGTAGGCAACACTACTGCTAAACATCAAAACAATACTTTTGAAAATCACTTAGTAGTTTTTCGTTTTCTTTCTCGAGGATGAATATCGCAGAAAATAATTCTACATGTTTAGAAATGCTTTTCCACCATAGAATGCTATTAAAAAGCAAATAAAATTGACTATTTGAAAATAGATTTAAATGATTATTGCAATTGTTCAGAGTAAAGGATTACTTATTGTTAGTTGCTGAAAAAATATTTTTTAAAATTTTTTACAAGAACAATATATAATTTGAACATCTTAATAATTAATGGAAACTAGAACAACAAAGATAATGAATAAAAGGAAAGGAAGTTTCAGCTTGTTTCACAAAAGTTGATATAAATCATTTATGCTTTTTTGTGTTTTGTAGAGCTATGTATCTGGATTTTTTAACGTAGTAACCAGCTTTAACTCCAGGTATATCGTATCTTAAAGATATTATTAGAATGTGTAACATTCCTTTGAGATATTTATAATCCTATTTCATTTTTATATATATATATATATATATATATATATATATATATATATTAAAATGTCTAAGGGAGCTACTAAGAGTTATAAGGGTTGGTTAGTACAAGGTAGTATATGCCAAACAAAAATAATCCACATATTTGATCACATAAACCTAAAAATATATGTTTGCCGTATTTTATGTATACTAAAATACCATTCAAATATAGTAGTTGAAATTAAGTGCCAAAAGGAAATTTTAAAATGACTAAGTGGCGTAGTAAGATGTGAAATGCTCAAGGGTTTATACCGAGTTGAATTTTTAAAAGCCTTTGAAAGTACATTTGCCGTCCAAAAGCCGGATGCGTCTATGAATGTTCACTATCAACATGCATCCAGGGTCAAGTATAATTTATTTTGGTTTCATTTTCTATAGAATCAACTTTTGGACAATAGTTGTAAACTCAAAATTATTAGTTATAACAACGTAAAATATGATTGGTGGAATGTAAAGATTTAGGACATATATTAGAATTTAATGTGATTATGGAACTGTATAAAAGACATGGACTATGGTATGTGCGACACGAACTTAGTTATTTGTTATGGACTTTAAGATGTAGTAGGCTAATGGAGAGTTAACATGGTCGCCTTAGAGAGTAAACAAAGTGATTATTTTTCGAAGCAATTTTGTAAAAGACGTGTTTTGAATTTATTTTCGAACAAATTTTGTAATAGACGTGCTTTCAGAACGATGCTAATTTGTATTCAAATATTTTGAAAAAGAAAATAAAAGTAATTGTTTTTAAAAATGAGTTTAATTGAAAAGTGGTAAAGAAACAAGCGGAAGTATAAAGGGAATATTAGTGATTGTGCGACGATTAGAAATTGGATTTGGAGAGTGGTCTTAAAGGTAGCGGGTCAGCGAGAGTGGTTATACAGATTAGGAGTTGGATATTGGAGCGGGTTAAAGGCAGCAGGAGTATTGAGCGGAAACAAAGATACGAGTTGGATATTGGAGCGGGTTAAAGGCAGCAGGAGCATTGAGCGGAAACAAAGATACGAGTTGGATATTGGAGCGGGTTAAAGGCAGCAGAAGCATTGAGCGGAAACAAGGATTTGAAGTGGAGATTAGTACAGAGGGAAGTTATAGCACTAGTTTTTTCTAAATTCTAAATTTGGGTTAATCATTTCAGATATAGGAGAACAGTTAAAAATCGAGGACACCTGGAAGCAGCACGGAAATTCAAGAACAGCATTGTGAAGACGTATACGGTAATTAGGATTTTGTGCCAGGATTCAGCAAGGCATCGACGGAGTATAGACCAGGTGAGTTTTTTTAAAATCATATTCTTTAATACGTCAAAATTTAGTCATATAAAATTTGGTTGTAATTTAATTTGGCACATAGTAACTTTGATATAATTAGAAATTTTGGCATATACTAAAGTAGAGTAGCAAATTTTAATAGTAAAACAAAAAGGGTGCACGTTGGTTGGACTTAACACAACTACTTATAACGGAAACCCACTATAAGCAGTTGAATAACCTGAGATTAAGAGTTTTATAGAGTCGAGGCATTACATTAAATAGTTTATAAAAGAACCAACCAAACGGTGCAAGTACAAGGGGCGTGCATTAGGTGTGCACATTTTACAAAAGTATAAAATAAAGGGTATAATATAGGTGAAACACACAATAGGTAGAGGGGTGGGGTATATAATACGTGGCAAACCCAACGTGGGGCTGAAAAAAAAGGCTAGATTGAGTTGAAATTAGACAGGAATAGCAGTAGGATACAGGATCCAGAGATTAGGTGGGGCCCGCAGTTTTTTCTTTATTTTTCAGGCATACGAGTTCAATAATAAGCAGCAGAAATGACGAACGCGGACATAGTGCGACTAATAATGAGTTTGCACGACACAATTGACGATTGGGAGACAAATATTAGCACGGCAATTGACGAGTGGCGGACAAGTATTAGCACGGCAATTGACGGATGGCGGACAGATACTAAGACGACATGCACGGAACTACAAACGGACTTCACAGACAAAACCGAACAGTCGCGGACCGATTGTAAGACAGCACACACGGAACTAAAAACGGACTTCACAGACAAAACCGAACAATCGCGGACAGATATTAAGACGACATGCACGGAACTAAACACGGGTGTAACTGACACAATTACAGAAACACACACGGAACTACATACGGACGTCACAGACAAAACTGAACAGTCGCGGACAGAGGTAAAGACATCACACACGGAGAAACAAACGGAGTTAACAGACCAGACTGCAAAAACACATACGGAACTACAAACGGACCTAACAGACAAAACCGAACAGTCGCGGACAGATGTAAAGACATCACACACGGAGAAACAAACGGAGTTAACAGACCAGACTGCAGAAACACACACGGAACTACAAACGGACGTAACAGACAAAACTGAACAGTCGCGGACAGAGGTAAAGACATCACACACGGAAAAACAAACGGAGTTAACAGACCAGACTGCAAAAACACATACGGAACCACAAACGGAACTAACAGACAAAACCGAACAGTCGCGGACAGATGTTAAGACCTCACACGCGGAACTACACACGGAATTAACTGACCAATTTGCAGAGTCGCGGACAGAGGACGAACGAAGGACGGAATTACAAGACAACGTAGACCGCGTAGATGAGACTAAAATTACACAGGTATAATTGCAGGGACAGACACAGCGCTTGACACCGAATTTGGGCCCGGACGAAATGGTATTACTACTCACAGGACAAGTGGTACTAAATGTAAAAACACTACGAAAAATTTTAGGCGTCATGAGAAATTTCGATTTGGAAACTGCACTGGAGACAAAAACAAGGACTAGTTATTGGGATCAAAACCGGGGTTATAGGGATGACAACCGACGACATATGTATCACGAACATCGACCCAGCTACCGACAGGATTATTTTAACCAGGGACACCGAAACCACTGGGGACACGAAGGGAACAGGAGACCATACTACAATAGGGAACACCGGGAGAACGACTTACAAAGACAAAACAGGAACCCGCACGACGACAACGCGGATGACGGCCGGACGACGGGAGGAGGAACCTAGCACGGATATAGCCGGACGGACAGGGACGCGAATGTCCACCATATAACGACCAGTGCCAGGACTCAGGACACGGATCAAATTGAAGTGGTGCAGATACACGAGGCACCCTCCGAAAAAAAAAAAAACGCCAAATTTTGGACGAACGAATGTGTAGGATTAAAGGTCGACGTGGTTTATAGTTTGCAGGACTTGTTGTTAAATAATTATAATTTGAATAAAAAAGAACCTTTTGTTCATTAATATTAGTTTAAATGAGTGTTTATATGTTGCTTTAGTTGATAGTGGTTCACAGTTGTCGCTGGTAGATGAGATGGTAGTGATAAAACATGCGGATTTTTTAAAAGAAAGAATAGAGGCGATTGATGGGGTTAATTTATGGTCGGCTATGAATAAAAGTTAACTACGATTTATAGGATCATCCGTGTACCGATATTTGTAGGGAAAAAAAATGCAGGAGAGGCAGAATTTTTAATTACAAAGGGGTTGCATATAGATTTCATATTAGGAATGGATTTTATAGAGGATTTTGGAGTGAATATAGATGGTAAGGATAGGTCGATTCGAATTTTTGATAAAGATAAGTTATGGATGGTGTCTAGGGTTAGTGAGGAATATAGGAATGGAGATAATATAGATAAGTCGGGATTAGGAATGAATAGGACAAGTGATGATAGACAGGTTAAAGTACGGTTATGTAATATGTTTGTGAGATTAATTAAGGATGAACAGATTGGAAGAGTGAGTATTGAGATAAAGGCGAAGCTAGAAGAATTATTTGATAAATATGTGGGGTTATTTAATGAAGAGCCAAGATTGGCGAGGCGATACATGCATAAGTTAGAGGTCACGGAAGACAACGGGTTTAATACAAAGGTGTATCCAATTCCGTTTGCTATTAGAAATAGGGTTAAAGCCGAGATTAACAAGATGTTACGAGATGGAATAATAGAACCAGCGAAAACTCAATATGTGAACCCGGTAGTTATTGTTCCTAAACCCAATAAAAGGGATATAAGGATTTGTTTGGATGCGAGGAAGTTGAATTCGATTACGAAACCGCAGTATGAACAACCGCAGGGGTTGGATAATTTGTTGTACAAAGTGTACGAGATGAAGTTTTCAGTAAACTAGATTTAAAAATTCATTTTGGTTAATTCCGTTGCATGAAGACAGTAAGAAGTTTACAGGGTTTAGCATTGAAGGGGAGATTTACATGTTTTCTGTAGTTCCGTTTGGGTTAAGTAGTTCTTCCGCAGCACTGGTAAGGGCCATGCAGAAGCTGTTTAACGAGTATGAATGTTTCTGTTCGCACTATGTGGATGATTTGTTGATCTTTTCAAGGACTGAGCAAGAACACTTGGAGCATATAGAAAAGGTGATCCAGAGGCTGGACGAAGGGGGTTTGAAGTTGAACGTGGAGAAATGCGAGTTGTTCAAGAACAAAGTTACATATTTAGGGTTTGAAATCAGTGAGAATGGGATGAAAATTTGTAATAAAAGGTTGGACGAGTTGAAAAGATTGCTCAACCAAAGAACGTGAGAGGATTACGAGGGTTTTTAAGGGTTCTAAATTATTATAAACGATTCATACCGCGATATTCCGAGTTGTGTGTGCCGTTGGTGAGTTTATTGAAGAAAAATGAAAGATGGAAATGGACTGCTGATCGAGAGAAGGCGTTCCAGGATTTAAAAAGTGCATTTTATAAAGAGTTGTCATTAAAATATCCAAATTTCAAAGACGAATTTATTTTAAGAACGGATGCGTCGAAATATGCGATAGGGGCTGAGTTGGTGCAGATCCAGGATGGAGCTGAGGTACCAATTGTATTTATCTCGAGGGTATTGAAAGACTGCGAAACCAGATATGCAACGGCAGAGAAGGAAATGTTGGCGATCGTATATGCAGTGAAAAAGTTGCGTTTTTATCTGCTAGGTAACAAATTTTTAATAGAATCCGACAACACGGTGGTAACATTTATGAAGAAAAAGGAGTTTCTAAACAGCAGGTTGTACAGATGGGCGTTAGTATTACAGGAATACAATTTCGAAATCAAGCACAAACCAGGCAAGGAGAATGTGACGGCGGATTTTCTAAGCAGACCGCAAGTGGAAAAAAATAAGGACGTGAGGGATTGTTTAGTTGCTTTGCAGGAGTTCAGGGATGTTGGTCGGTGGACTAATGCCAAGCTAATGGAAACGCAAAGGCACAGTGAGGTGAACTCGATCCGCGAGAGATTAACAAGCGAAAATGTGGAGGAGTACCGTGGATTTACCATCGTAGGGCAGTTCGTAGTCAAAAGGATAGGTGAGGCAGAGCTAGTAGTGGTATCCAGAGACGCGGCTGTGGAAATCATAGATGAAATTCATTTAAATTTTGGACATATAGGTATAAGAAAACATTTTTGGTATTCAGGAGGCGTTTTATGCACGGAACGATATCACGGTGGTCAAAGAAAGGATCAATCGTTGCAAAATTTGTATCTTAGGGAAGGACAAGAACGTGGTGTTGCAGAACGTACCTATGAGTGTGAGCGTGAGCGGACCATTGGAATTGGTAGCTGTTGATTACTTAAGCAACCTGATTACGAGTGAACAGGGGTATCGGCACATATTAGTAATGGTGGACGTTTTTTCAAAATTTGTTAAATTATTTCCGGCGAGGCGAAGCAACACGGTGCATGCTTTACAATCGATCAAAGAATTTGGAAGCCAGGTAGGGAGAATGGAAAGGATATTGGTAGACAACGCAACTTATTTTAACAACCAAAGATTTAGGAACGGGTTAAATCGAGCGCACATTAAGGTGTCATTTAGCAGTATACGGCATCCGAAAGCAAATCCATGCGAACGATATATACGGGAGGTAATCAAATATCTACGGTTAGCAACGCAAGAGCACCATAATAGATGGGTTAGATATCTGCCGCAGATTGAAAACTTCATGAATTGTGTACCGATTTCAGTGACAAAACGTGTCCGATAACATTGATTCGGAGGATTATACCAGCTAGGCCATGGAGGGAAGAAGTCGAGGTACAAGACATCACAGAGTTGTTGGGCAGTGTTAGACGTAGGATCGAAAGGATGCAGCGTAGGGATATCGAGCGAAGGTGTAGCAGGATCAAAAAAAGGACGACATTTGAAATTGGAGATATGGTGGTGGTGAAAAGGTTAAGAGTTTCGAACCGCGACAGGAACATTTGCGCGAAGTTGTTGTTTCCTTATGAAGGGCCGTACAAGATTACGCGTATTTTTGCGGAAGGAAATACATTTGAATTAGTTACTATGACAGGGGAATATCGTGGGCGTTTTCACTTGGAAAATCTATTCCCATATAAGGTTGTACAGGAAGAGGGTTTAGTAGAATAGTTGTTATATAGTTCATGCAACGGAAAGTTTAGTTTGTTTTAGTTTATAAGTTAGGTTAGTATGTAGCATAGTTAGACAGACCTGTTGAGAATTAAAAATAGGGGTTGAATAATTAAAATATATAAGAATCCGAAAAGGGGTGTGTGTAGAAAGGTGAGAGGGGGTTTGATTTTAAATAAAACTAGAAATTATGCACACCAGGAAAGAGTTTACTCTTAGTAAAATTACGTCAACAAGCTATAAAATCATCAATGAACCCACCCAATTCAAAGAACGCAATACTACTGGAGAGGTTATAAAACCAAGATAAGTTTAATGGCTCTACTTATTACAGAAGTTCATAGAAGAGAGAGAGTCACGACGGATTTTGATGTGTTAATAAAGAATGCAAGACTTTCTACAATAGCAATAACTTTAAACTGGCAGCTCATTAAACGCGAAATCGCGGTGGATTGTTACACCATCCGGTGAGCCATATTCGAAAAGGTAATTAGGATAATCGAGACATGGCGTTTTATGATTATTTTATTATATAAGAACGAGATTTAACGAGAAGCGGTCATCCATTCTTTGATTCATTCCTTCGGCATGCAATATGTAGGTTTCGAGTAATGTGTAATTTATTCTGTTAGCCTTCCACATGTAACATAGAACAATTGAATACTAGTGATGAGGCATTATTTATTGCTTCAAAATAAATTATAGTAGTGCAAAGTTTCACCCTAATTTTAATCTATTTAATAAATGTACTTTGCAAATTAACTAATACTTTTACGTCTGAAAATAAAAATTTGAAATGGAACCAGGAACTTTTGAATGTAGTTAATTCCAATGGAAGTCATATTTTAAATAGTAATTACAAGCGAAGACAGGTCGCCAAAAGAAAAATTTGAAGCTACGATCTGCAAGTATAAATTTGTTTTGTAATCTAAAATTTGAATATTATCAATCTAGAATAAGCTTTTATTCTTATAAAATTATTTGTCATTGGATAGTTTATTTTCAGAAATTTTGAGGTCAAAGCCCGAAATGTTTTGACCTTTACAAAATCTTCTGCTCGAGGTCGTTAATTGACTACACCGAGAGTGACGGGATAATACAAGAATATCTAAATTATCCAGAAAAATTTTAAAGAAAATTTTGGGGAAGATTATTCTAATACGTAAGTAGTCGTAAGGTAAATTTTCTGTCTAAACTTAAGCCGTAAATTGTATCTATAAGCGTTATTTATATCTGTGTATGAAAGAGATTATTTAGATAACGTGTATAAAAGAAAGATGTTTTTGAATGTATAGAAAATTGTTAATAGATGTTTTTTGAGATTTCTGTGTTTCATTTCATTTTCTTAAATTCCACAGCATATTTTCCGCTGAATTAGCCAGGCAAAGAAAAAGGGCACGATAAGGTAAAATTTCATATTTTCTATTGTATCCTTATTAATACAGGGTGGTTGTACCCAAGTCACGGTACCTAGGTATACTAGTGTCCTTATTGTTAACGTTTATATTAAGTCGGTTTTAGCACATTAGTGTTTTCAATTGTTCTTCGTATGAAACGTAGGCCAGAATAACTTTCTTGATCTCAGGTTTTGGCATCTTCTGGTAATTCCTTCTAGAGTTTTTCACTAGAAACCCCGTATTTCGAGATTAGGTGTCGTTTTAGATAATTCCGACTAAGACGTATTTCTCACAAGATAGTATTCCGGGACCCTCTTCAAACATTTTTACACAACAATTCCCACTAAGTTAGTCTGTAACCATTCTTGTTGGTAGTCGTGATTTTTCGGTAATTAATTGAAATTTAGAATTTTAGTGAGGTATTTCACCGAGTATCTCTGTGGATTACCGCCTAGATTTTCTGTGGCCAAAACTGTAGATAACAAATGGGAACTTGCCTATGACTGATTTTCCGAAATCATTATCCCAAAAATATTTGACTTTTTGAAGGAATTAAATAGAAGTCGATGAAGCGTATACAAGTTAGCAGAAAAAATGTGTCAATCACTATTATTTTAGTTACAGGAAAATGTGACTCAAAATACAATATTATAAAAAACAAAATTCCAAAAATGAATTTACATATCAGAACCGAATGGCTATGATAAAGACTTTCACGTTCAGAACTATGATTAATAATACGTCTCGTTGAAGAATTCAAGGTAACTTTTGCCCACTCTTTTAAAGAAAAACTATTACAATCTGTTGTAATTTTTTGACACGAATTGAGATGCAATAGAACGATTAGATTTAGGTTCTTGAACATGATCTCTATACTAAATAGCATAGACATAGTGACCGGAAAAAAGTGGAGAAAACAACAAAGCGAAATGTACAATAGCGCCAGGAAGTTGTGCACTAATGGTTTAATTCCTTCTAAATAAAGTTGGAGCGTTTCTTTTCAACCAGATTTGGTAAGCGACGGATGTATTCTCCACCATGACAATACTTCCCTCAGTGTTTGTGAATTTGGAGTACAAACAACATGGAATGTTATCGCGTTAGCCCTACAATTTCGAGATAGTTTTGTGCAACTTCTCTCTGTTCACTAATATGACGACACACTTCAAAACAACTAATTTCAAAGGTCTATCAAAAGCGAAAGAAGCTGCGACACCGGCATTGGAGAATTTATCTTTGGAGGACTATGAAGGATGCTTTCCTATTACGCCAAGCAGCAATATCTAAAGAATTACCACACCGCGTACATATTGTGTACCCTAAAAATAATCGTCCAATTTTTCAAAAGGTAAATCCAAGGTCTGGCCATTATCAAATAATCAACAAATCGAATCTACCAAATTTTTCCATATGTATTTAACATACTCTAGTGTCATCTTTTGATAGTCATATTTCGCTGTGACAATATACAATTTTTCTAGAATACCTCTGAGTTATGTTTGTCGATTAAACATTTCAGAATCACTAAGGATTAGCTGCAGCTTTATTAGTTAAATTGAATAATTTATTCCGAAAAAATAAAACCTGAAATACAATTTTAGACAAACTACAATACCATTTCATATACAAAATTTCCAAAAATAAAGAATTATATATCTAGACAAAAATGAAATATAAAAGGGAAGTTCATTACTTCTAAACACTTGAGCCACAAACACCCACTGCAATCAAAACAAAGCATGCCCCAGACCTTCAACGATAGAAACCGAATGGCAAAGATAAACCCCCGTCAACCATCGAGACTTGTACAAGAGTTTGAATTTGAATGGAATCAAAAACAACTTTGGTAAATATGATTAACCTTCACAATGAATTCATCAGAATGTCGAAACCATCAGATTTGCTGCTACTTTATTCCATAATAATTTCAGAGATGCACGAGATCTTTCAATTCGGGCCATGTTAGTGTCAACCCTCATCAAAATGTTTTTATATGCGTGTGTCGTACTACAAAGAGATAGATATCTTTTTTTATACCTCGTGTGCGTATTTCCATTGCATAAACTTTCGCTTATGGACGTACGTATTACACGCTGCCGAAAACAAAAAGCTTGGCGTTTTTATTCGAATGCTAATAATGTGGCTCCTCTTGCTGGCTTTCTGAGACCTAAATACAAGGGTTGCCTTTTATATTTCGGGATTTGAGATCAATGACAATTACTTATATACAAAAGTGACGTTTTTCAAAATATTCTTCATAAAGATGAATGCATTTTTGCATGCGCTTGAACTAATTTTCAAAGCACCTTTTAATTCCGATTGAGGCACCTCCTAAATATGCATTTTGAACGCATTAACTGCTACTTCAGGTGTCAGAAAACGTTGACCTCGGAATTTATTCTTAATATGCGGGAACAAAAAGAAGTCATTGAGTGCCAAATCAAAACTAAACGCGGATGATCTATCAAGTCGACGTTTTAAGTGCTTAAAAAGTTACTTGTTTGAGCAGGTTTGTGAGAGCTCGCGTTGTAGTGGAGAATGATCCGTTTTAAATGGTCAGTTTCCCTTATTTCTTCGAAGAATACTGGTAAACAAATGGTTCTGTACGCTCCTATGTCAATATGTTCAAACATGTCAAACTGTACGATAGAAACGTCAGTTGTCGGATGGTAGCACTAGTTTAATGCAATTCCGAAATATAAAAGGCAACCCTCGTACTACTTCCCGAATTATTATCCTAGTTGAGTTAAAATTTAATGCAAATAGAATAGTTTTACTCGATTAGATTATTTAATACCCGCTTCTTACAAATCTATCTATACGAGATATCTAATTAACCTAGACATTTTTTGAATATACGCAAATCGCAGTACCGTAGTAAGAACTTACTAAATGAGACAATATATCCCCCACCAACACCCCGTACATTTGACTTTCCAACGCTCCACCCGAAGAAATTACATTGATTAGGTTTTTTACCTGGAAATTTTGTATTTTGCGAAACCCTTGTTGTTCCAAGCAAGGAGGATCTCTAACGTGCGCGACAACACTTACACACGAGACCTGCATTTTACCTCTCATCCGAACGAGTGCGTATTTTTCAAGCGGTCAGTGTCGGGATTCGAACCTAGAACTTGAAATCAGCAGTCATACGCAAACCTGTCTTATCCACGGAGCTGCCCCCCACTAACACAATCACAAATTCCATTAAACTAGATACGTAGTTCGACCACTAGCTACTCATAATCAACAGTAGCAAAACTTTAAACGTGAAAGGTTGTTCAGGAACCGTTCTGAGGAAGTTCTCCTTACCACGATTAGACCAAACTAATGTTGCTATGATCACTGATAAGCGTGTGAGGAAAACACCATCACGTGTTCAAAGCAACATTAGGTTAATTGCCTAATGAAAGTGGTAAGGGGCATTTCCTCAAAATGTTTTGCTATTGTTGATAACGTTTAGTGGTCGAAGCGCATGTCCAGTTTAAAAGATTCTGTACTTCAGAATAATGTTAATTGTGCGAAAGGATTTGCTGGAAAACTATTAATTCGGCAAATGTTTAAGTGTTCGGGATCTTGGCAGCCACAGGCTGTTTAACGTTAACGTTAACGTTACCTTACATGGGATTTTCCAATGCTCCACCCGAAGGTACTACATTGGTCAGGAAGCGAGTTTTTTTTACCCGGAAAATTTGGAATTTTGCAAAACCCTTACTGTTCCAAGCAAGGTAGGGATCTTTAACGTGCGTGACAACACTCACACACGAAACATCCATTTTACCTCTCATCCGAACGAGGGTGTATTTTTGTGTGGGATTCGAATCCGGGACCTTGGGCGTAGTAGTCACACACATACCAACTACGCCACGGAGCCGTCATCTTCACATGCCACTGAATATTGGGGAAATAAAGTATATAATTGTAAAACAATAGAAGGTGACCGAATTGCATCTAACAAGAAAAAACAGCGGCTATGTTCAAAGACAACAGACATAGAAAGAAGAAGAAAATTGTTCAAAGCATATGTGTAGAGCACAGCACAGTACGTCTATATAATAGAAGCAGTAGGAAAAGCAGACAGAAAGAGGTAGAAGCCTTCTGGAATGTTGTGATTATGTATGAGGATGATAGCATGGACAGACAAAGTTAATAACAAATAGGTTATAGAAATAGAAATAAAAATAGTAGAGGAATAAAGATATCTGTGGAAAACAAAAAAAAAGGAGAAATAGAAAGAATAGTGCGGGATATATTACAAACAGAGATATGAAAAAAGAGGTAGAGGTAGACCTAGATCAGAGTATCACACGCACATAGTGATAGATGCAGACTATGCAAATTTCAGGGAAATGTGTAGGTTAGTTCAGAATTGGAAACAATGAGGGTACGCGTCTAACCAGTTCCAGGACTGAAGACCTAATAATGATGACGAACTTTAGTGATCGAATTAGTGTCAGTTAAAGCATAAGACATTACTATTTTAAATGGATAATAAAAGGATATAAGAGAGGGTTTGTATTTAATTGTTTTCTATGTTATTATGTGCATTTCCAGAAACTGGGATTTAAAATATCATGTAATTGAATGTGGTAGACGGAAAAAATGGAGTAATAGTATTATTGATGGATTTAATTTAGTGATTCTTTTAGGATTACTTTTAGCAATACCAGGTCATAGTGAGGTTAAGAAATTAGGTTTTTTTATATTTGTATTTATATTGCAATTATTTAATGCCAATAGAAGTTAAGTATAGGTTGAATTTTATTTCCAGTTATTTATTAACTAGGATCAAAAGTTAGGTCATTGTAACAGGATATCCATTCACCCCCAGTAATGGAAGTATTTTATTATTTTATTTAAATTGACCAAAAATTGAATGAGTATTTGTACGGTATTTTTGAGATATGAGAAAAAGAATGTCATAAATTTAAAAAAGAAGCAAAGGAAACCTACGCAGAATAACAGTCTTCCGTAAAGGGGTAATATCGATGAGACTACTGAGACAAATGGTTTGGCGTCCATCATTTATGACACGATAGAAAGCTTTTCAGGGTTAGTGAATATAGTAACATAGTTTGTTGCTATTTCGGTCATATTTATTCACAAGTTGAACAGTATTGCTCCAATCAACGTGGTTGGAATTACATTACCCGGATTCAAGCCTGGCTCGATGGAGGTCCTTCTGGAATAGCAGTACAAGCAGCACAAAGTGTAAGTTATTAAATTTTTTATGGTGGCATTTGTGAATTAATATTTCTAAGATAGATAGTGATAAAATAATGAAACTCACATTAAAATTGTATGTTATAGTGTTTACTATAGAAAATTGGTCTTAAAATTTATCTGAAAAATTGAAGACATGATTAAATAGTTATTTTGATGAAATGATAATGCGAAATTAATGCTTATTTTAGGCGGCACCTCTGTAAATTTGTGCATTTTAAAATTTGTTTGTACCTGTAGGGATGATGTTATGACTATTATATCGAAATAGAATTAGATGAAGCAGTGAGAAGAGGGTTTTTGTTTTCTTTGTTTAAAACATACACTAGACTGGTTATAAAAGAAATTCTATCTAACCGGGAGGTCGAAATAATCAGAGTATCCCCTAGGAACACTCGTCTTCAAGCGGATCATAACTTAGGCAAGAAGAGTTGGCGTTCATTAATTAGAATATTGGGTAAAACCTTTCAAAATAAATGATCATTATAATGTCGTTTTTGTAAGTTCAACTACTCCCTCTACATTTTGTAATTTGTTTTTTATAGGAATCCACTCTCGCACTACCGTAGTTAGCCGGTGCCCACTTAAAATTGTTAATGGGTTCCCACCCCTTCTGGACAATTAAAATTCATCAACCTAACGATTCTTTCACCAGTAGCAAACGATTCACCCATAAGTGAGTGTTAATCACAGCTTCAAGTAGAATGCCCGTAACTGCATGTTTATTCTAACAAAATAACGTCTATTGATCATATCGTAGTTTCTTATAAAATAATAATTTATAACTAAATTTACAATTCTTAAAGCAAAGTTACTCGCAAGAAGAAATATTGCCACATATTGAACGTAAAGTAATCGACCAAATTAAATGATCTGTAACTTTCTGGTGTTTAGGTTAGAGATTTGTATTTTTGAACGCAATTAATCGCATTGTAGGTGAACAAAATAAGGAAAAGAAACTTTTGAGGAAGTCGATATATCAGTAAGTTTATTGCCGAGCTTAAAGTGAGCTGCGCCAAATTAAACTGTTGTTCCTGTTCGATATTAATAATTAGAGCAAGAAATTTTAATTGATCAAAATTTGCGACTATGCTCCGCCCACCTCAAATTAAAAACAGTTGTCAAATTGTAAGAGATTGATTTTAATCATATTTTGATCAAAGTTTGACACTGTAATAATTGGTATCGATGAATGAAGTTTTTGTTGTTTTAAGTATATTAAAATAGTATGTGAATTTAAAAATCGCGGGGGATGGGGAAGTGTTAGTTTATGTTTCAATATTATGAACTTTAAAAAACCTTTCCAAAATTCAAAATAATCCTCAGATTTCGCAATTTAACACAATACTGATAATAAAAACGCAATTACCTTTCATCGTTCCACACTGTTACCTTCTTTGTCACATATCTTCGATAAACAACCATTATTACACTTAAATTGGTTCGCAATTAAACGAATCAAAAAAGCAATTTAAAAGTTCGCAGTTCTTCAAAAATTCGTTCGAAGTCACGAACGTATCTTGAGGAAAAAAATTATATGCGTAACAAAGTCTTGCAGTTTTTACCAGTGGATTTCACTTAGTCATTGAGGAATCCTAACATGGAAATTCCGCGAATCGAATGTACACCAACACATCAGCGCGCGTTACAACCTTATATAAAACGCACAAACACCTTTCATTGAAGCCACTGGAATTTTTCAAAAACTTGAAAGATTTTTACTAAATAATTGTTCAGAAGTGCAAGGACTTTATTAAATTCTATTATGACTTTCACTCGTAACGGAATAAACTTCGCTTTAATAACATCCGGAGAGGATGTCGTCGTTCGAACTACCGTGAAGGATAAGACAAAATAAAAGACTGACCAGAAAATCCTTACAAATGTGCAAATTAAAAGAGGTAGGAGAGAAGTGGTCACGCGAGAGACAATCTTGCTTTATGTGGAAATCCTTATTTAGACATGACTAGACTAGGTTTGATGTCGATTACACCACGGTTCAATTTTATTTTCTCTACTTAAAAGTAGTTGCAGAAGGTAATTAAGTACTAAATATTACACCGCCTTGTTTACAAATTCGTATATAATGGGTCAAATAGATATGTGAATGTAGTTCTTCCAAAACAGTTACAGCCGTGATGGAAATAGCAGAATTTTCAAGTTACTGTAAGTGTGGAATAGCAAAACCCTTCAGATAAATCAATGGTCAAACAGGATATAAGAAAAAACATAATGAACGGATATCCATAAGAATTTATAACTGCATTTTATTAGCTGCATAATGCAAACGGTACCAAATATGGGTAACTGCCGTTCGCCTTTACAATAATTATTATCGTTCACTCTACTATTTGTTGAGCAAAGACGAGGTCACCGACAACATGAATGCATACAATGCTTTGCGTTTTTGTCAAATTACTGAATGAAGGAGTCGATTGCGATTCAAAAATGTGATAGGTCGATAATTCGTTCACAGTCCAAATTAGTTGATTGTGTGTTTTACAAACTCGCCAGGCTATTGATAGTGACAGGTCTGAGAAACTTTATATGCAACTGTTTGATTAAATTAAAATACACAGTGTCTGGTAGTCAGTGACCGCCGTTAGATTCTTCGGCGCCCCAATGTAAAAAACTCTAAAATATGCACCCCTTCAATCTTATGACTGTCATTAAAAAATTTTATTTAATATTATTACATAAATTTGGATATTTTCAGCATATTCCCGATAGTATACTAAAATAAAAAATTTTACTGCAGAAAAGTCGGTTTCGTAGACAATTTTTTGTGTTTTGTTTTTGTTCTAATTTTTGTATCCTATTCCTGGATGGTGTTCCACACAGAAGTAAACATTTTTTAAAAATAATAAAAGACAATATTTTGACTGCCAAAATCATTTTCAAAAATTCAACCTGCCCATTTCTCATCTACACACGCACAGACACACGATACAAGAAGAATTAGAGCAATAAACAATGCACAAAAAGTTACAGCGCCTGCTCGGAAAAAAATATTCCTCAAAAACTTGTCCAACATGCAAAAACAGACAGACGCCAAAATAAAAGATTTTTTAAAAATTTAGTCTCTCCATTTTCATCTACACAACCAGAAACAAAATACAAAAAGGACCAGAACAAAAAACAGTATACAAAAAAGTTACAGCGCCTGCACGAACGAAAACAGTCATAAAGAATGTTTTCTTCTTTGCGGGCGTTGTAACCTTATGTATTTTGTTTTATGTTCTAATTCTTTTTGTATTGTATCCTGGGTGTGTGCGGATGCGAATGGACAGACAGAATTTTTGAAAATGTCCCCTTGGCAGAGAAAATATTGTTTCGTACAGAAGAAAACATTCTTAAAAAATAATAATAATCATCATTAGGTCTTCAGTCCTGGAACTGGTTAGACGCGTACCATCATTATTTCCTATTCTGAACTAACCTACAGCCTACATCTTTCACTATCTGTGTGCAGTAGTCTAACCTAGGTCTACCTCTACTTCTCTTTTTTCCTATCTCTGCTTTTAATATATTCCGCACTATTCCCTCTTGTCGTAGTATGTGGCCTATCATCCTATCTCTCCCATTTTTTACCGTTTTCTACATATTTCTTTCTTCCCCTACCATTTTTAGTACCTCTTCGTTCTTAACTTTGTCTATCCATGATATCTTCATCATACGTCTATAGCACCACATTTCAAAGGATTCTACCTTTTCCTTGTCCACTTCTCCTACTGTCCAGGCTTCACAGCCGTACAGTGCTGTGCTCCACACATATGTTTTAAGCAGTCTTTTCCTTGTTTCTATGTTTGTTGTCTTTGAACACAGTAGTTGCTTTTTCTTGTTAAATGTAGCACGACCATGTGCTAATCTTTGTTTTATATCTTTTGCACTTTTCCCAACTTGCGTTATTTGGCTTCCTAGGTAGCAGAAATCCTTTACCTCTTGTAAGTTCGTGTTACATATTTGTATTCTTGTTTTGATTTATTTCCCCTTCCTTTGCATACTAGTACTTTAGTTTTAGTTTTGTTAATTTTCATACCGTATCTCTCTGTTAGAACCGTTTCCATTTCATTAAGAGCAGCTTCTAACTGTTCCTTGCTAGATGCTAATACTGCTATATCATCTTTAAATCTAAGCACATCAATTTTTTGTCCCTGCATAGTAATTCCAAATGTCTTCTTGCATTTGACAGTATTCATTGCCTCTTCAATGTACAAGTTAAAAATTAATGGGGATAGGGCACATCCCTGTTCACCCCTTTCCTAATGTTTACTTCTCTACGTTCCTGCTCTAATTCTATTACTGCCGTTTTCTCTTTGTTTAAGCCATGTACTATTCGTCTATCCCTATAACTCATTCCAATTTTTTGGAGTATTTCAAATAAATTTTTCCATTTTACATTGTCGAATGCTTTTTCCAGATCAACAAACCCTATATATACGCTTTCCCCTTTTTCTATTGTTTTCTTCATTATCACTCTCGGAGCTAAAATAGCCTCCCGTGTTCCCCTGTTTCGCCTAAACCCAAATTGGTCTTCTCCTAGTATTTCTTCAGCTCGTTTTGCCATTCGTCTTTGTACAGTTCTAGTTAATATTTTTGACATGTGTGCTGTCAAACTTATTGTTCGAAAATTTTCACATCTATCCGCGCCTTTCTTTTTTGGTATAGTTACGTTTGAAATCTTTGGGTATCTCGCCTGTCTCATACATATAGCTTACAAGTTGGAAGAGTCGTTCTGATACTGCTTGTCCAGCGGCGTTTAGAGTTTCTGCTTGCACTTTATCTGTACCCGGCGCCTTACCATTTTTCAGACTCTTTAATGCTAATTCAAACTCATCTCTAAGTATAGGATATCCCAAGTCATAATTTTCAATGTCTGATTCCTGTTCTAATGCAGTTAGTTCCTCTCCTGACTCTTATTCTGAACTTTCCGATCGCATCCTCCAAAGTAGTCCCCTCCCGGAGATCCCAATGGGGGGACGATTTTAATTCCGAAATCTTTTATCCCAGAGAATGCCAGCATTTTATTATAATTTAGGTATGCTGTGTACTTGGGAGTTAATGTGGTGGTTTCCGGTTGCCTTCCACATCGCGGTAGTGTGTCTTAGACTGCCATACCGACCCCTATACCCGCTGTCCTCTTTCGGGGACCCGTCTTAGTCTGGTTCCTCACTAACGATCCTACTACTTTGGTTGGACCTGTAGATTGTCTCTTTAGCTCATTAGAACACGCAAGCCATTTCATCTGTTCTAGTAATCTAGAACTTTGGCAAGGTACAGGTCCATTCGAAATGGTAAAAGATAAATAAAAGGACAATATTTTGGCTGCCAATGCTATTTTCAAAAATTTAGCCTGCCCATTCTCAACTACACACGCACATGCACATGATACAAAATAAATTAAAACAATATACAATATATAAAATAAAGTTATAACACCCGCTCAGAAAACATTTTGAAATATAATAAGTGGATAAGAATATGCAGCACACAACTGGGTATTAAACAAAGCCTCACAAACTTTGAAATTGGGGAGTGTAGTGCGATCTAAAGTAAGCGCAAATGTTTTATTGAAAATGGGTTCCGCAAATGAACGATTTCGGAAATACGAAAATTATTTATTTTTGTACTGTTTGTGCAGTGTTTCGTTTATACCTTTTTGCGTTCTCTGAAAATTACATTTTCTTATTGTAATCGATAGTTTTTGGTCGATAGTGCATAATTTTACGAATGTTCACTAAGCTTTTCTGTTTTAACATTGAATTAGTCAACATGCATTCGCGTTGCCGTGCTAATTAGAAAGCCAGCGAAGCACGTCTTTGTGTTCATACTCATCCTAATCACCAGTCCCACGACTGGTTTTGAGACGATTGGATTGATTGAGCCCAATCGCAAGCCCCGTACTCAAAGAAGCTCCGCAAAACCAAAGTGGGAAGTGCTTAAAATTAGGGATGACATTTATATTACTTTATATAATAAAATATAAATTCTAGGTATTGGATCTGTATAGTTAAGTATACATATAAACGTATTATAGTAGAATATATAATACATTACTTAAAAATCGAGGCTCTTTGCTTTTATTTTTCGACTACCTTGAACGTTGTTGCGCTTTTTTCAAAAATACTTCACCTTTTATTGTATTATTTAGGTTCAGAGGATTTTTAAACCTCGCACGGGAATTTTGCAGTATTATTATGTGTAAGCGTTACGTAAAAACCGCACAAAGATTTAATTCTCATGTAAGTTCAGACATTGATTTATGGTTTGTGGTTTGGAAAGCTGTAAGGGTTGCATTTCCGTTACTTAACGTGCAGCTGCGCCCACCAATTTACGTCAGAACATTAACCTATCTTGAAGGAGGGGACGATGGCTCGTAGGAGCCGATGTTCGGGCAGTCGACAAAGTCGCCCCTTCCTTTTCGTTCCTTATTTCTCTACGGTTGTACAAAATATCGATACGTCGTTGATAGGAGAGCTGCCGCCAATCAAACAAGGGGGTATATGAATACCATCCTGAGATGAAAGAAGTACCGGAATTAAAATAGCCACCGGGGTAAGTATTAGTTTTGAAATTTGAAACGCATTTGAGGTCCTGGGAAAATTTTATCCCGTGCAAATTTGAATATATATGTTATATTTATATTAGCATATTATGTAGTAAAAATTAACGTTACACTAACTGCCAACAATGAGGGGCTCCTTTATAAATTTCAGTGTTTATAAAAAAGAATTAACTTTTCATGTTATGAATTTGTCAGCTTAGATACCTATGTAATTTCATATTTGTCTTGTATCCAATATCTAATTAGAAAACATTAAAAATTGTATGCTGAAACCTGAAAACATTCTAATAAATTTGTAAAAACCTTTAATTATCGATTTTAAAATTTCGTTCATGGTAATATTATCGGTAACTTACAATTTCCGAGTTGGTAACACTGTAAATATAATACTAAATATGGCCGATACGTAATTTCTTAGTCTAATTTAATTTGCATTTTCGGTTATAAAATACATTCTAGTTAATCTTAAACGGTTTTTTTATTGGGTAAAATGATTTTAAAAATATCTAAATACCTTTATGTTGTGATGATTTTCCATTATATGGGACAGTTTTAGTTGTATCGAACTACCAGGAAATCTTCGCTATTTCGGATTAATTTATAATATCTAAGATAAACAGTCATTATTATTTAATTACTGTCTACAATATTTAATACATGGTAATTTCTAGTTATTTTCCTTGAAAACTTTCAATAAAAAAAACTCTAACCTACCTAACGTAACAAACTAACATTTATTTGTATTAAGTAAAAATCAGCGTATAATTTATTTATGTTAAAACTTTTTTTTTTATTAAGAAAATAAACTTTTAATTTGAATTCGCAATGTTTACGATACTTGCCCATTTTTTAAAAATAACGAAACACTACCTATAAATTCGCGTATTTACAAAACTTTTCCTAATTACAAAATATGTTTTTAATTGATTTTCATTACGTATTTACAACATGATTCTAATTTGCGTGTACATAAACTTAAATAAAAATTTGTGAGATTTCATTCTCAAATTATTAATTAGATTAAAAGTTTAATATCCTGCTTACACATGCATAGATTTCTTGCATTTTATTTTCATTATTTATTAAGTGATTTAGTAAAGACCTAATGTTGTTTTTTCTAGTATGTACGTCGGTTTTTCTACGTATGGTGTCTTTTTGCGTTAATTATCCATTTTTAAAAATGTTGCATAAAAATAGAAAACAATACATTTAATTTCGCTTATATTGCTAAATTAACATTACCTTAAAAATCACTTTTGTTATCTTACAAACTGAAAATGAAAACAAATGTTTTCCTGTTCAGCACAATCAACAGTTTTTTCCAAAAACTGATTTCTGTTGGTATCTTATATAGATTATACCATATGGTACCGTCATTAACTAAGGAATTAAATGATTTTAATTGTAAATTTTACCTTTGATTAACTTCTGATTACTACCTGTCGTCATACCTTTATTTATGTAAATATAGCTTGCCTTCTCTGGTATTCATGGATAAAAAAAATTTTCTTGTAATATTATGTAATTATCGAGCTCTCATATCGTTTATTTCTATGTAAATTTAGTTTTTTAACCTTTGACGGATCCTATCGTACATCTAAATAGTTACTAACCCCTTAACCTACAAGTGTTCCAAACCTTGTTTTGCCATATATAGTTTTTCGACTTTAAAAGAGAGACATCTCATTTCTAGTTATAAATTTTTACATCAATTTCTTTTAAACTTTCATCTTATATCTTGTTATTATTCCACAATCTACTATAAGTTATTTATCGTGGTTGGCATATTTTTCGTCTGAACAACCCAGCAAACCTTCAGGACTTGTGCTAGCTGATGTCGGGTTGTGCTCTACTCTCAGGATACCCATAGTATTGCAACGTATGCATCTGTTGTGAAAAGTCAGTTGCGAATACAAAAAATTTCTATTCGATATGCTTTCTTACGCATATATTTCAATCATTTTTTACAATTTCCGTTATCAATCGTTTATATTATAGGAATGCTAATGCATTTCTTTTTTGTTTTTCCTGAACGTGTTGGTGAGGGGCTATCGCCTTTGTCATTTCATATATTATTCCTTATGTTATAGTTGTATGAAATTTTCATATTTTTATCTTTAATTAATTTTCTATCATACAAATTGTGTGAGTATATTTAATTTGATTGTTACCTTTGTTTGATTTTCTTATCGCAGTTGATGCGCTCAGTAGGAAGATGATTTGTCTGGGTCTTATTTGGAGCATAGTTGTTTTTACGTATCTACGTGGTGATATAGGGATTCTCTTATCGTTAACACTGCAGGTGGTCCTTTTGCCCAATCTGTTTTAATAGGGACATTCTCTACTCTCTGCCCTTTTTCCAGAATGCTTATCCTAAAACTCTACCTTTTTATCTCTTTATCTCCGCTTCCAACCTTAATTTTTCTTTTGGTGGACCTGTCTTAGTCCCGAGATAACCGTCCATCACATAAGTTTGATGTTCCCCCACTTAGGGCTAACTACAGTTTGGCTGGTCGAGTAATGCTTGGCTATCCACCGTTTTTCCATCGCTATTGCTAAATGCGAGCTCCAAACCTGCCACCTCCCTCTTTTAGCTTTTCTTTATTTTCTACTTTTTTATTTACTGTCTAAGTTGCTGTATACTTAGAAGATTGTTACTTCACAACATTGTACCGTGGGCGCGGAAAACCTCCATCTAGCTGTGTATCGCCACTGTCTTCACCTGATGTACGTTATAGCCGCCGACAGTGAATTTATTATTTTATTTAGCCTGTGTGCCGATCCTATCTTAATCGACGCCGGGATGCAGGGATTGCATTCCCATTTCTATCTGATCCCTCATGTTGTTTGTATGAACGAGTGCCGCTTCATGGAACTTCTTTTGGAGAGCATGAGTAAAAACCCCATTTCAAGTCCTACGGGTTCATTTTACTCCCTCTTAAGTCCCCTTTTTTTGTCATTACATTTATAGGAGGGGCGGTGTGTCTTGACAAGTATAAGGCATACGAACCAAATTTAGATTTATGTTATCTTTGAAAAAAAACTTTTCTTAATACATTATCTTATCTTAATTATTAGGTTAAACAATTAGTGTTTAATATTTATCCTTTTCTTTAAAGTTATCTTATGAATTTTATTTTATCTAATTAATATATTACCATAACTGGTTAATTATATTTTTCTGAAAACACCTTAGGGATCTTATCGTACCTTAAATAATACTCTAACATAGATTGTTAGGTATTTATCTTTCTCTTTCTAATCATCTCTGAGGTGTTATCTTTATCTTGCCTTTGTATTGAGGCGAATAAATTATGTATATCATTCTCGTCGTGAGATGCCTCTAAGAAATTGTTTTTATATAATTACTGTTCCGAACCTTTGGTATTAATGACTAAAAGTAAGGTTTGTTATTGGAAGGCGAAGAAGTCAACTTGCACCTTATGTATCGGAAATGCAGTAACTCGTGCTAATTTGTTAAAGTTTTCGCTGCTGCATCATATTTTGTCTTATCGTGTTAAAATCCAACAAGAAATTTGTTTAGCTTAAGAGAATATCTTCAAAGATATGAATGTAAATTTGTATGCATTCCTATAAGAATGTGAAAATAGCTTTGTATTTAAATTTATAGTGAAGTTAAGTGTTAGTAATAAATGTGCGAGTCTCCATGCTCGCGACTAAAATTATGCGTCGTTGCGGCGGCAAACAAGATCTGTGCGCGCTTAATTGAATAAACCTTAAAATCGGGTGGCTACTCATTTTCGTTTGCTAGTATCGCAAATATTGTTACGGTTTACAAAAAACCAGCTGCTGCCTATAGACAAATTTAATTTAAGTTTTCCGCGAATATGAGTTCTCGTACAAAGAGACTTCTTTCTTGTTATTTGTTTTCCTTTTTGAAGCTTTGCGGCGATTGTTGCAGTTTTTTTTCAAAAAAGTTATTCGTAATATGCGCTTTATATTTATTAAATACATTTATAAGTATTTATTCATCAAAAAAAGTTATCAATAAGAAGTATTCAGTTACTTTTATTAAATCTAAAACTGAAAAATTGCAACTTCGTGCAAATCTTAATATTATGAGACAGTATCAATTATTAGCGATGTAGCCACCGTTAATTCTTTGTATAAAATCAAAATTTGCCGGTTGTGTCTGAAATTAATTCCACACTTCTTTTAAGGTCAGAATAATTATAAGAATTTACGTCGCTATGTAAAGGACTTTTTATGATTAGCATTGCTTGTTACATAATTTTTGTGAAATTTAGTAACTTTAAAATTTTATTAATTCAAAAATTCATTTACATAATTAATTATAACGATTAACGAAAGACAATTTACACGTATGTTTAGGTATATTTTGAAGAAGAAAACAATGGGAATGAGAGTACTCTGACCCCTGGAATGTCATTATAAGTACAGTATAAGTTGATACTTTGAATATTTTATTGTTTTTCTTAATATTTATGAGATTAATAGCGCTTTAATTTTAATTTTTTACGTTTATTAATTATTAATATTTATACTCAACATTTTCTACGGTCAATATACTGATTTATTAGAACAAGAGAGTGCTTGTGTTCAATCAACTGAGCGAGTTGAGGAAGTGGTGCCTTTTATTTTGATAGGAAATTCTGCGTCTGTGGTGGTGTATGGAAGTCTGTGTATAACTTACGACAGTAAATTGGCGCACGACGTAGGAGTTCATCTGCTTATATCAAAATAAAAAATAACTACCTCTGTAGGAGCGCGATTTTTCTAATACCGCAGCATAAAAATTGACACCCGCAACGTGGGGCTCCTAAAACATTTCAGACATCACCGCAATATATATGTATATATATATATATATATATATATATATATATTGCTGTGACATGGCCGGCGTTAGACGTGCTAAGAGAGTGCTGTAATACAGATACAGCAAATTGTAAAATTTGAAATTGTTAAAACTTACCTTCCTTTCTAACTTTTCTTTGCCTGACTAGCTCAACAGAAAAATGGAATTTATAAAATTAAATCAAACACAGCAAAATCACAAACCATCTATACAGTCTAAAAGATTTTCTTTCATACAAAAGAATATAGAACATTTACAGCATAATCTTTTTCAAGCATAAAATTATTCCTAACAAGTACTTAATTATCAAAAATGTTCCTCACCTAAAGTTGCTTACAATTTACAGAACTCACATCTCTTCCCTTGTGTATAGTTTATATGGCTCTTTATTCTCACGCTTGTAAGGTTTGTTTTGGTCAAAAAAATCCTTGACAGATAGTTATTAAAAAAAGATCAGAGTGTTTCGAACTCCGATCACAAACTTTCCTGGTAAAGATACTTACAAAAATAAAATCAATAGGACTTATTCTATCTTAAATTTAAATGACAAATATTCAAATATCATTTACAAACAATATTTTAAAAGTAATATTTGCAAAAATCCACAAAGAGCTTTTTAAATTAGTAGTTAACAGTATTAAATATCTTCGGTTTCTTGGTTTTATTTTAAATTGACGTTGAAATCCCAATTTATAAAATTATGCATATTCGCTTAAATCTTCCTTCCAATTATTAATTAAATTTTTTAAGTAGCTTTTTTCTTTATTAATTAATCATACGCAATTGACGTTTTCTTCTCAATTCCTCTCGAAATTTCGAGAACATGTTTTATTTAAATTGAATTTACGTTATACAGAGTCAATTTGGCTAATTATTTTAAACTTTAACTGTTTTATCCGCGGATTTTACACATACAGAAAAACCCACAATTTCATAATTGTAATAAAAAGATTGGTTTTCACGGTAAAACGTGTTTTAATACACATAAGTAAGATTAAAAGTTATTTTTTAACAAGATTGATACACTTCTTACGCTTAATAGAACGAATGTTTTTATGCAATTGGAAATGTATTTTTATGCTGATAGGTGAATATAAATCTCTTTGTATGTAAAAATACGGAATTGTGTTTTTCGCTACTGCACATTATTTGCTATGTATTTACCATACGCTTATATCATACAGGGTGATTATTTATACACACGGAATTGCATTTTCTTTAACAAAAAGTACGCTTGTATTATACAAGATGTAACCATAAATCTTAGGAAATGTCTATTTTCTCCGGATTCTTTAATATCTTGGTGGGATTTATTTGTAGAATTTTACTTTCAATGACCTCTCGTGATCTCTTACCACGTCAGTATATATATATATATATATATATATATATATATACAGGGTGAGTTTTTAGTGTGGCAACGGTCGATAACTCCGTTATTATAAAAGCTACGTAAACCAAATTTGCAGGCATATTAGGCATACCTAAAGTGCACATTTTAAAAATATTTGGAAGCATACAGGGTGTTTTATAATTCCAGAGGAATATTAAACTTATATTTTTTTAAATGGAACACCCTATATATTATTACATTTTTGAAAAGCCCATAAAAAGAGCTTTAATTTGATATGAAATTGTATCTGTCTATTCCTTTTAGTTTTGAGATATTCAACTGTTTTAGAAAAATGACCCCGATTAGATACATTGCCACTGCACTAATACACAACTTATGTTAATTTTCAAGATGCAGAAAATTTTACCATATACCATAGTATATTTGTAAATATCACTTTTGAAATTTCTTCCCAGTATACAGGGTGTGTCAGGTTTCGCGAAATGCAATTTTAAAATTTTTAAATGGCACCCTACCAATTTTATTGCTACAATGGATAGTTCATTAAGTGTCCTTTCATTTTGTTAAGCATTCCCTATACCTAAATCCATTACTTTCTGAGATATTTTGATTTTCTTCAAATTTTATGAATGTTTTTAATTTACATAACTAAAATAACTTACTATTGGAGAATATTATAAAACAATTAATACATTTTGATTAACAATCAACTACAGTTATCCAATAACAATTTTCACTAAAGATATAACAACCTACAATAATACGCTATCAACAGAATTCTGCCAGATCAACAATATGCATTTTATAGAAAATGTTCAAACAGGAAATCAGGCAGGCTTTGAACAAAATAACAATTACAATCAAAATGTCATTTAGGTTTATTAATTGTAGTGTGTTGTCATTTTACACATTATCAGTTCTGTTTTAAATGTAGTCTTTGAAGGAGTTTTCAAAATGAATTTTACAGTGGAAGAACAAATAAATATGATTTGGGTATTGGGCGCAAGTTTAAAAAATTTCCTACTTGCATCAAGAATATACCAAGAGAGATATCCTGTTAAATGACAACACACTACAATTAATAAACCTAAATGACACTTTACATGTAATAGTTATTTTTTCAAAGCCTGCCTGATTTCCTGCTTGAACATTTTCTATAAAATGCATATTGTTGATCTGGCAGAATTCTGTTGATAGCGTATTATTGTAGGTTGTTATATCTTTAGTGAAAATTGTTATTGGATAACTGTAGTTGATTGTTAATCAAAATGTATTAATTGTTTTATAATATTCTCCAATAGTAAGTTATTTTTAGTTATGTAAATTAAAAACATTCATAAAATTTGAAGAAAATCAAAATATCTCAGAAAGTAATGGATTTAGGTATAGGAATGCTTAACAAAATGAAAGGACACTTAATGAACTATCCATTGTAGCAATAAAATTGGTAGGTGCCATTTAAAAAATTTTAAAATTGCATTTTGCGAAACCTGACACACCCTGTATACTGGGAAGAAATTTCAAAAAAGTGATATTTACAAATATACTATGGTATATGGTAAAATTTTCTGCATCTTGAAAATTAACATAAGTTGTGTATTAGTGCAGTGGCAATGTATCTAATCGGGGTCATTTTTCTAAAAACAGTTGAATATCTCAAAACTAAAAGGAATAGACAGATACAATTTCATATCAAATTAAAGCTCTTTTATGGGCTTTTCAAAAATGTAATAATATATAGGGTGTTCCATTTAAAAAAATATAAGTTTAATATGCCCTGGAATTATGAAACACCCTGTATGCTTCCAAATATTTTTAAAATGTGCACTTTAGGCATGCCTAATGTGCCTCCAAATTTAGTTTACGTAGCTTTTATAATAACGGAGTTATCGACCGTTGACACACTAAAAACTCACCCTGTATATATATATATATATATATATATATATATATATTACTCATATTTAGACCAGGGTAGAAAATTAATTAATTACAGCAAATAATTTTAATCACCGTGTATAAGGAATTTTATTAGATAATACGCTTTATTAAAAAACCGTGGAGAATAAAAATTCATTCGTTTCATTAAAAATAAGAGATTTAAATTATTTACAAGACGCTTTATATAAAATGAAGCAGTAGTAAAATGCTCAACGGGTAATTTAATTATTCCGAGTAAAGAAACAAATGGAAATTACGTGCAAAATTTATATTAATTGATTCAAGTTTGGGTAACGGGTATTAAACAAAGTGTACACATAATAATTAATATTTAATTTGTATTCGCTAAAAAATGAAAGGGTAGAAGTCAATTTTAGTTGGAGTTAATTGAATCATTATTAATAATAAGCATAAAAGCCTGTGAAAATCCAAGATTAAAATACCATGAAATAAAGCTCTGAGAATTAATAATATGATTGAACACCTGCGTATTTAAAAGGCTCGTTCTGCGTAAATTTTGCAGATAACAAATGGTTACAGAGAATGTTGGAGAAACCGTCGCTTATATTAACGGGAAAGCTAGATACGGGGTTATTTAACCCAGATAACAGTCCGCGTGGACTGAAATAATCGATAATAAAGAATATCAATTTGCACCAATAAGAACAGGTTAGATAGAGACGGACAATATGCGCAAGACAGAGACACGAATAATTAAAGGCAGGATCTGAGCAACGTCAGGAGGGTCACTATTGGTTGAAAATAAGATGCAGATATGAGGTGTAAACGTAACGATTTCGATACAAAATTAATTAGTTATTCTCGGACATGTTTGCGTGCCGTGTGAGAATTTCTGAGATTTTCAACTGGCGCGTGTACAAGTTTTGGAGAATCGACGCACGGGCGGTCGAGATGGGAACATTGTACGCGAAATTCTGTAAAGTGTCCATTTTGGGGACTATACCGACGCACGGGCGAGCGATTATATAAACCCGTGTTAATATAAGTTTCTCTCTCTTAGATTTAGATTTTGATGCTTTAAAAGCTCTCTTAGATTTTGATTTTGATGCTTTAAAAGCTCTCTTAGATTTTGATTTTGATGCTTTAAAAGCTCTCTTAGATTTTGATTATTTGATGCTTTAAAAGCTCTCTTAGATTTGATTATTCGATGTTTTAAAAAGCTCGCGTAGATTTTGATGATTCAATATTTTAAACAGTTTGCTCGTATATTTTAGTGATTATTAAATACTTCAAAAAACAGTTTGCTCTTTACGTGCTACGATACAAGGTAATAAAATCTAGTAATATTTGCGAGTTTTACTGTACCAATTATTCAAATTTGTAACGTGCAATGAATAAACACAAGTAGACAGTTTTGGCGGATAGCGCGAAAGAAGTATGAATTTCTTTGATATTTTTCGGGGGTGTTAATAATCAAATGTTATTCGTAATCGTGATTGGATCCACAACACAAGATTTTGATATACTTAAATGAGTTCCTGAGAAGCTCTGAAACAATGTTAGATGAATGGTGGTGTAGAAAATTTGATAAGCGTTCAGAATTAGAAGCCGTAAACATAACCCAGTTGGAATGGTGAAATTAACAAGGACGATGTACATTGAAGCCACTCGTGCAGTAACCTTCAGGTAACTTATGCTTTGTTGTTCCATTTTTGATGTTTTGGTGTGTGTTGAATAACTTTATAATTGGTTTACTTAAAATGGACAATAGTGAATTTGTACTAATAACAAAATTTTAATTTTAAGGTGAAATTTTCTTGTTTAGGTAGAAAGGAGTATTTAGTATTTTCGTTCTTGATTATGATGAAAATTTGGGTTGTCTTTGAGCTCAATTAGACGAACCTGGTTAATTAACGTAAAGGGGTGGAAGATGCTCCCTTTTATTCAGACTCAGGTCTGCTAATATTGTTAAATTAATTAGTAGGCATCCTACAAGGACTTTAATTCTGGATGCAAATTTAAAATGATGACAAATTTGATTTTGAAATTTTATGATACTGAGATTTATGCTGAAATTTAATTTTGAAATTTTAATGTATTATAAATATTGATGTAAATAAAGTTAACGTTGATGTTTGTGGTAGGAATGTATCTGATTTTTTTTATGAATGAGGATGAAAGTTTTAATTAGGTGAGCAGCCGAGGCGAATAACAGAAGAAAGTCAACGGACCAGTTAATTCAAGAGGTTTCACAGCATTCTTGACGCCCAATCTGTGGGGCTCGATTTTAATACATGGATCACAGCAATATATATATATATATATATATATATATATATATATATATATGCAGAGTGGTAGAAAAGTCCCGGAACGGTCAAATATTTTGGGAAATACTCATCGCATCAAAAAAAGAAAAAATACGTGTTCAATAGTTTTTTAAAAGCTATCCAATGACACCAAAATTGAACCCATACACTCACCCCCTGGGGGTAGGGGGGCAACTTTAAAAGTTTAAGTGGGAAACCCCCACTTGTTATTGCAGATTCGGATTCGCCACAAAATGTTAGTCATAATTTTTTTAGGTTTTTTGCAGATGGCGCTGCAATCGACAAAAATTAACTATTTCTAGAAGAATTGATGGATCAGAAAATAAAAGAAGTAAAATAACAAATTATTTATTTCATACATAACGAAATTACCGCCGAAGGTGTTCAAATTGACCACCTCTCGTCGCGCTTTTAGGTCTTCCAGATCTTGGTTCATCCTTCACCGAACCAGTTCGCTCAAAACGATTCACTGTTCGACTCACAGTAGATTTAGAAATCGGTTGACGCTCCGCATTGACTTCATTGAATAAATCTGCGACTTGCTGCAATGATCTTTCTTTATCTCCATACCCCCGCATCATCAGGACAATTATTCTTTCTCTTTCAGACAGAGATATCACGAAATAATATTAAAAGCTAGTAACGAAATGAATACTAAAAATGAATGTAATTCTGACATTTTCGATTTCAAATGTTTTTGTACCCTATTTTGGTTTTGTCAATTACAACGCCTTCTATCATCCAAAATGGCTTGTATCGTAGGTCAATTTGGGGTAATTTATCCTGCGGAATCCGAATCTGCAATAACAAATGGGGGTTTCCACTTAAACCTTTAAAGTTGCCCCACCCCTACCCCCAGGGGGTTGGGGTTCAATTTTGGTGTCATTGGATAGCTTTAAAAAAATATTGAACACGTATTTTTTCTTTTTTTGATGCGATGAGTATTTCCCAAAATATTTGACCTTTCCGGGACTTTTCTACCACTCTGTATATATATTAAAGTGATTAGGGGTCATCAAATGGTGAAATAGCACCATTTCGTAAACATAGAAAACACTGCGAACCTGAGCAAAATAAGAAAAATTTTAGAAAAAGCTAGAATTATGTAAATATTCACTCTCAAGTGATCGCGCACACGAACAATTGAGGCAGGAAGTTTCTCAAGCAGCCGTTGGCAGATAAAGTATTAATTTAATTATTGTTAGTGCAAGAGGTCTTGTGTAGTGTCATACTACCATGATGCATGTCATTATAAGACACGGTTTCCTAACGCTCACCCTAATCAATCAATATCCTAACGCTTCAAACAAATATTCATCCAAAATAATACAAAGTTAAGAAAATTAACTATTTCAGTATTAAACTTATGTCTAAGTAGTTCTAACCTCACCCATACTTCAAATGTAGATGAGGTTTTAATTGTTCATACCCAGCTGCGTTTCAAATCCAGACATTCTTTCGATTTCAGATCATAATACGGAAAATGTGTGCACAGCACCTAAACCATCAACAACAGTTTCAGTTTTTTAAAAAATAAAATAAATACTTAATAATATTCTCTTATAAACGCTATACCAATGTAAAAAAAGTACATAGAATTCTTTTAAAAGGAAAAGTGCATTGCATTCGATGTACAAACCAAATACAGTAGTGAGACACGCCATATCGGGAAAAAACTTGGTAATTTCCCACGATGAACCATTTAAACAGTTATTAAAACTCAAAGACACAATACAACCAGTTTCGTATCGATCCATCCCGGTTTTTTCCCTTTCAAAGTACTTGAATGGAACAACTGGATTGATAACTACTTAATATGCGCATTGTTTAAGAGAACACCGTTAGCCTTCGAATTGTTAACGATATTTAAGTACAACTCTGCGTCGAAGCTTCCTTTTAAGGAATCGAATTAAAACTTCTAGTACAGTTTTTGAATCTACAATGGTCAAAAGAACGGTCCTCGGTTTCATTCATGGGATAAAATTAAGAAGACAGAATCGTAAATGGTATGTTTTGACAGTCAAATAATGATGCAATTATATTTGGCACAGCGTCAATGTTTTAATTAAATACTTAATTATTGGTTCGTTTCTTTGTGACCTTAGTAAGAACTTGCCCATTTTTACCCATTTATGTAAGTATAAAAGCTTTTGTTGACCTATCATAAACTGTAGAGCTCCTCTTCTTCACATTAGCTTCGAATGTTGTGATGATTTCGTATCTGACAACACTGAAAGAATAGAAATCAGTTCGAATGTAGTAATGCTACAGAACGTTATCTAGGATAATGGATTAGAAGATTATGTTGTGCAAAATAACTTTTTCAAAGAAATATTCACACACTCAATAAATCGTTCTATTTTTAGTGATAACTCCCTCTACAAACAGTCATCTACTCGTCCATTTATCTACGTTCGTGACTTCGTCCAATTCTCCATCGTTAGAAGGTTTATTTCAATATTTTAAAAATGACATGCCTCCATGGGTTCAACCGCTTATCCTTACGTTTGTACAAAAAGTTTCTAAACAATTAAATGGAAATTTAAGAAACGGGTCTTTTTAAAAATGTATCGAGTTCTAGTAAAAAAAAATTGGGAGGTGAACACTTATTAATTCAAGTTCGATAAATATTAACTAGTTGGAAAGGAAGTATTTGTTCAACGTTACTGTAAAAATCTTTATATTTTCTGCCGAAGGGTATAAGGAAATCGTATGGGTTTTTAGTCCTCTTTATTGTAGGGCAAAGTATCTTTTATCAAGAAAAAATGTTTATTCAGCAATTCTTTCATTTAGATATCGCAGATAATAAAAACATGTACCTGTGGTACTCACAAACGTTACTGGGTAATTGAGGATTATAATTTTTCAATTTTCAGTAAGCTGACGAGAACAAACAGCACAAAGAAAAGTTTTACTATACCCAAAAGTTACTATTTCTCAACGTACCTACATTGATCCATTTTTTGCAATTGCAATAAGGCACATACTTTTGTATACACTCCCCACAACATATTGTTGTCAACCAATCTTGTACACCAGTTCTCTGCTCCTTATTGGTGTAGAACCGCTTTTTCTCCAACCATACTTTCATGTTGATGAACAAATGGAAGTCATTTTGTACAAAATCCCGGCACTAGAAAGGATGGTCGAACTTCCATACGAAAACTTTGAGCATTTCTTTTATTGTTGTAGTGATGGCAATCTTAATTTTTGATGGCAACACCCATCTCCTTTTACTATGTTGCTCTCCGTAGACGTTTAAGTGTTTTACAGTACATTGCTGTAGTAATAGTTGTCCCAGGTTCTATAGTTCCACAATACAGCAGGTTTCTGTAGCAGAAGGTTTGTCTAACCTTTGGTTTATCGGCAGAGTTCGTGTGCATCCAATGCTCCAATTGCTCTTTGGTTTAATCGTTCACAAACCGAACCTACATTTCGTTTTTCGTTACGATTTTTTCACAACAAAAGTTTCTTCTTCGTCACTCCAACGTTGCAAAAACGTTTGCGCAAACACGTCCGTTAAAATTTATGAACGTTTGACCACAATCTCACACAACTTTTTACATTTAAAAAATTCACTACAATGGGATCGGTAGCAGACGCGTGGGATATTCTCTTGCAACACATTTGTTTGATGCAATTTATCGTAACTGAAAATACAATTTTATACAGAGCAAGAAGCATACAAAATTCGCTACGTACAGTTTTTGTCCAACAAAATCTAGCAGGAAATCCATAGAAAAACTCGGCGAAGTAACCCCCCCCCCCCTACATTTGATTTTCTAATGCTCCACCTGAAGGTACTACATAGGCCAGGATGCGAGTTTTTTCTACCTGAAAATTTTAAATTTTGTCGAACCCTTACTGTTCCAATCAAGGGAGGAATCTTTAATGTGCATGGCAACACTCACACACGGGACCTCCATTTTACCTCTCATTCGAAAGAGGGCGTATTTTTGTGAATAATATTCGCCTAACATTTTTTAAGCGGTCCGTGGGGGATTCGAATCCGGGACCTTGGGCATAGTAGTCACACTCATACCAACTACGTCACGGAGCCACCGGTACTTCGCTTATAAATCTGTTTCAAGAAAGTACCGTAAACCTCGACTGTACTATCAAAAATGATTGCCGACTAGCTCGGTGGGGCGGGCGGTGTAAGTGTTTGAAGAGGGTTCCGGAATGCTATTGTGTGTGAAATAAGTCTTAATTTTGAAAGTCTCTTGGACCTCACTTATCTCGCAGGGTTTCTAAGGAAAAGCCCCGTCAAACAAGTAGATGCCAAAACCTAAAATCAGGAAAGTGATTCTAGCCTAAAACTCACATGGAAATCTTTTGGTACATTATTGTTAAAGTAAATGTAAAACAAACGTTAACCATAAGAGCACTAATCTAGCTATTTAAAACGGTTGACTGAAAGAAACGTTTTAAAAATCAAATGCTAGATAATCTGAATTTTAATCTGGTCTCTAGGTAATAGAAAATTAATTTATTATGACAAAACTGGAACACATTTACAGTATTTGTACCAAAAAAAAAATAAAGTCTTTACACTATTACAGAGTTATGTTTTAATTACAAATACAAGAGAAACATTCTTGAACAAATATTAAAAACAAAATCTATCAAAAAGTACTTAGCTTAATGGAAACGTTTACGACAAATAAAATTACTATATAAATTTTTAACCTATTAAAAAAACGTACTGGGGGTACGTTTATAAATTTCATGCAATTAATTAAAAATGTTTATTTTTTTTGCAATTGTTCTAGATTATAGTTTCAGAGGTTTTCATAAATACCTGATGAGTGTTTTTTACCTACAGATAATTCGGACACCATTAAATGTCCTTATTTCTTGTAACTTCAAAGCTGGTTGTTGTCAACATGCTTATGTCCAACATAAAGTTGTCGATTCGGGAACAAAAATGCACCTAAGCAACCAACTTGATATGGTATTATCCGAACACTATTAACAATTTGCAGTCAGTTCGACAACCTATTTTTCAAGGCAAGATAACCTACTCAAGTTGCATGTTGATTGTTTGGATGGTAAATACGAAGGTTTTTATACAAAAAATTCTTCGCTCCATAAAATAATTCGAGATATCTTCGATAGAATTCGGATAGATCAGTTAAGACTACAATTTGAAATTACTTTGTGTGGTTTTCTCTATTTAATCTATATGTAAAATTAGAGGAGGTCAAATAGAGCCAAAGATGGGACTTTTTTAATTTCTGTACCAGCACAATTTGCATATGAACTTCTTTAATGCCGAGGTCATAGGTGCCAACATGATACATTGTTAATCATAACAAATAAATCATAAAACTGTAATACTTTGAGTACAAAATTACGATGATGATATCATTTCTAAATCCTTAAATCTGCCATAAGAAATCTTACAACCTGCGAGTCTGAACAATGCATGATGCAAAAATAAATCTTGATTAGATCAAAATGCATGTAACCTAAAAATTATATTTCTTAAAGGAAATAATCTAACCCTATTGGTGGGATTTATTATTATAGAAATTATTATAATGAAATATGACTATAAGCACTTCAAACAAACGTCATATTTTAAAAATCTGGAACGTTCTGGATACATTATTTTTAATTAGAAATAGATATACAGGTCGATTCACAACTTCATATAAATACTTTAACTGATGCTTAAGGATGAGCCATATATTGGCATTTGCGCAAAAAATTACTTTATAAAAACTAAAATTGAAACGAATGCTTTTAAGGTACGTATAAAAGTAAGGAGGTTACCGACCACATGTTCTGATTAAAATTCCTTGGTGGGTGACCTCCGGTATAATGTTTATACTGTACGATAAGCGTATCCTAAAAGTTTATGGTATATTTTGTGGTTTAAAGTTAACAAACCTACGAATTGAAGTGTTTTGTTATAAGTAATGTACATGACTACACCTATGGACGCTTCAAAGAATGGGTGTTTCACTTTACAGGTAGCGAGCTTGTAAAGCAGTACTTTACAAGCTAGTAGCACATGATTGGCAATTGCAGTTCCTTTGGTGTCAGTATTGAAAATGCCCAATAACCGATGTCGTAAATTTAAAAGGATCAAATCACAGTAAGTATTTGTTGCTATAAGTTTTGATTTCGTAGGAAACATCAAAGATTTTGCTTTTGAAAATAGCGTTTTACAAGCTCGCTACATGTTAAGTAGAACACCCACTGTTTGTATCGAAACTCAAACAATGCTGTTTACTAATGAGTAACAAATAAATTTGAATCGCATGGCGGTGTCATTGGTACTACTAATTATAGAACACACAAATTTGTGGGTTTGTAAACTGAAAACCCCAAACCATACTATAAACTTTTACGATTGGTTTGTCATACAGTATAAACATTATACCAGAGGTCATCCGGCAAGGAATTTTAATTAGAGTATGTGGTCGGTAACTTCCTTACATTTATATGTACCCTAAAAGTATCAGCTTCAAATTTTAATTTTTAAAAACAATTTTTTCTTGTGTAAATACTAATCTATGACCCATTCTTAAGCATCATTAAAAAACTTCTATGAAGTTGTAAATCACCCTGTATAAAAAACAGTTGCAAAAATTAAATTAACCAATTTCTTTATGCCATGAAGTTTGTTTAAAGAAAATCAAGTTAATTTTAGTATACTTTTTATATTGAGCTTAGTAGAAGTTAATTGATAGTTCTATTTAAGAAAATAGATTTACCTTTTACTTTTTCTATATAAAAACTAAGGAAAAATGTTTTAAAGAGGAACATTGTAATTGTTTCCCTTTTAAAATTACAGGTATTTATTGAAAACTGGATCAAAATGTGTAAAACTGAACCTCATGTTTTATCATGCATTCGCATTTTCTGCAAAATAACTCAATTTTTTAATATGGATATAAACAGAGAGAGAATATAAGTCCTACTCTAATTATCTCAAAATTGCATTTTGGCGTTTGGCTCTTTTTCGTTTAATATCATTCATGTAATAGAAAAAAGCATTTTAGAAACCTTTTGTTGCATTTATGATACGTCCAGCTTTGTAGATCGTATTATGGCACCTGCACATACATAATTTTCACACCTATAGCGAGTAAGTGTTTTTGTTTACGAACTAAATTTATAGGAGTCATCCTATGCATATCATCAAGACTTACGTGACATTTGAAACTGTAGAATTATGCACAAACAGAGTACGTACAGTTCAAGCACAAAATGTCTGTATTTATAGAACCTCTTTTGAGAGTATATTCAGTTAGGATATGTAAATTTCGGCACTAACAGGAAGTACGGAGAATTGAATTATTCTAATTTACACTGAGAAAGCACAAACAGGAATAAAAGCATACTATTGCATTTACAAATACCTAAATTAATCCGAGTCGTCTAAAATAGCTTACTATGGGTATCTAATACAAGAGAATACAGTGTACAACGGTTACGTTTATTAAAACAGTTTGCACTAGACGATATAAAAATCGAGAAAACAAAAATGAGTTATTAAGGTTGCAATAATATTTGTATGTTGTTTCTTATGCTTCTAATTTGTGTAAAAATGTCTTTTCTAACAACAATTCTAGCAAGTACGATCAATAGATACAGGGTGTTTCATTAACAATGGAACAACGGCGAACTGGATCACCAAAATAATGACCATTGGGCCAAACTTTTCTTATTCGAATTTTGATGGTTTAAGAAGTACAGGGTTTTGAACGTTATAGTTTTATTTCAATTCTTTGGCATGATTCTGAAAATGTTTGGGATATCGACCTGAAAATTGGCGTATTTAACTCGTCAAAACGCTTATAAGAAAATATTAAGTAAATTTTCGAAATGTCCATCATTTACTTGGGTACTTCTAAGAGGCTGGCGAGTTCTAAACAATACTGCTTGATTGCTTTTGATGTCATTCGCATCCGCTTGTATTTTCCCCCACAACTCCTCGGGCGAATCAACAGTTTCTACACCATGTCATTCATTCGAAACAAAATCGAAAAGTCTAGAGGATTTAAGTCGGTGCTCCTAGGTCGCCAAAAAAATTTACTGCCACAACCAATCCACCTATGTGGAAAAACGTCTGGATGTTTGTGTACCGGCCGAGAGAAATGTACAGGGCTTCGTCTTGCATAAATCATATATGCACCCTCAAATTAAGCGGTACTTCTTCAAGTAAATCGTTTAAGTTTTCTTGAAGAAAATTTAAATATAGTGTGCTGTTTTAGAGAGGGCGACAGTTGAAAAGGTCCAATAAAAAATTTGAAATAATACCACGCCAAACATTGATCCTAAATTCGTGTTGAAAACGTCTTTCTTTTACGGCACGGTGGTTTTCTAATTCCCACTAATGATTGTTAGAAAACTCCACGGCGAGTACACGTTGCCTTACCAGTAAAGAGAATCTTATTTAAAAAAATAAGATCCACGTTTTGCTGCTCTTGTAAAAACTGACTAAAACGGAGGCGAGCTGGAGAATCTTTCAGCAACAAATTCTGAACTGAAGTAAAATGGTATGGAATAAAATAAGCTTCTCTTTGTTTAAAATTCTCCAAATCGATGACTGACTAACTTATGCTCATTGCCGCACTTAGACTACTAGTTTTTTTACCTGGATTTTCGTCCACTCTAACCAAAATAGTTTTTGGAGTGTTATTATCACTTTTGGGACGATTGTACAGGTTTCGAAACAGTTTATGATTCGGTTGCCTTCTTGGGTATAAATGGGTATAGCTTCGGGTCGCAGCGCAACCATTAAAATTTGTTTGCGCAAAAACACACACCATATCCCTTTCTCACTATTGGTAAAGTCACTATGACGCGGCATTTTTTTAAATACTTTAGCGAAAGAAATTTCAAGCAGAAGGTTAAAGGAAACACTTAATGAGTTGATATTTAACTACCTTCGCTGGCTCATTAAATAAAAGCTATGACATCATAATGACGACTGTCAGATAGTAAAATAAGTTTACTAAAATATTATTATTATTTTCGGTGTGACGTCCCACTAATAAGGATTAAAGCATAATTTGAATTAAACGGTTTTTTTCCTGAAAATAGATTGGTCAAAAAAAGACAACAATACATTGTTTATGTAAAAAGAGTTGCTCTTTCAGATTTCGAAGTCGGTTGTACGCTAGATGTGGAGAGTAAAAAGTTATGGCTCATTAATCATAACAAAATTGTAAGTAGCGCCCTCTAAGACCAAAACCAAAATGGTATCCTACTCTTTTTATCTGTACTCAAACGCATGAAGATGCCAATTTTTAACTTGATTACTAAAAAATTTCCAGAATAATACCAAAAAATTGAAATAAAATTATAACCTTCAAAACGCTGAACTTCTTAACCATCAACATTCGGATAAGAAAAGTTTGGCTCAACGGTCATTATTTGATGCATAGTACATAGATACATAGTACTACATTCTGTAGATACACATATACCATTAAGTTGATAGACTATTTTTGAATGGCGCTGCAGTGCCAACGTACTCCACTTGAACATGTTCAAAACTTAAAAAAAATTTAAACCGACTCAAAAAACATCTAAATTAATCTAATCTAAGTCGAAGATACACCACGAAAGCTAAGTCAAAAAGGAATACCTAAACTAACTCAAAACAAATCTATAGAATGTACTAAAGTGAAAGATTTGACACCGATATGATCATATGGTCACAGTTTCTGATCGTCAAGCTCATTGACCCCAATATGTCCATGGGAGACCATGTGGTATTTGCGGTTAATCCACACGGGCGGATCTAAAGCCCGACAAGTGAGGCTACAAGTTGCTTATGATGAATTTACGAAAGGTAGATAACAAGACATTTTCTTATACATTTATTAGTACAACAATATACCGGGTTATTTTTTTAATCTAAAACTTTCAAATACCTCGAATAATAAGCACTCAACGACAAAATTGTCCAATTATTGTTGCCAAAGATTATTGAAAGTATCCTGAAGGCAACCAAAGGAGTACGACTTTGGAGCTAATTATACCAGTTGATTTGATTCGAATAATAAGCACCCTACGAAATAATTGTCCATAATCAAAATTTAATCAGTCCGCGGAGGAAATACAGTAGTGTTAAAATTACTCCCCTTTACCCGGTCTTTGTATGTACAGCGGGGAATAGCTTTGAAATCTTAAATAAGAATCTCTATTTTTTATTGCAGACATTTTACGGCTAAAAATACGTAGGATTATCTGAAACATTTTTTTTATTCATGATAGATGGCGCTGTAATCGATGAAATTCTTTCTACTTCTTCTAAAGACCACCTATGCGTACGATTATGCAATATGTTTGCAGTAAAAAATACCATCTTTTCATTGAAAATACTCCAAGTCAATCTTAAAACAAATTTTCTTTCTCACATTTTCAATTACTGAAAAATGACATCCAGAAACTGCTATCGTCATCCAGAAACAAGCGTCCTTTTCGGGATACTTGGCCACTTATGACTTATCGGAGTGCTTGATTAAATCTACTTTGAAATTTTTATAGTTCGTTTTAAAAATGTCATTTCTTAAGTCAAAATACTTAGTACGGAAATGTTTCATTATGTTTTCATTTTAACACGTTTGTGTTATTTCGAATCTTCGTGTTTGTCTTGTTTTTTTCTGTAAATAAACCTACAAGAGAAAGAAATAATTTTAAGAAACATGTTACGTTCATTTCTAGCGGTAAAACCGTATCCGTTATTTAGTTATTCATTTACATCGATTCCGTTTCTACTCGTAAATCCTCCAACAACACCCGGTGTATTTTACCTGTTCATAATAAGCCCGATTTCTAATAATTTTCAATTCAAATCTAGTTGCTTTGAAACGAAACGTTTATCCTATAAATGAAATAGTTTATACCCTGTTTTAGGTATCCGTGAACTCGTTGAAATGAGGTATTGGACTATCCAATAAATCGTGTTTTCAAGTTTTCTAATCACGTTTGATAAAAACAATATTACTTTGAGCTCTGATCATTAGTTAAACAAAATTAATATTCACTTTCTTTTCGATATATATATAACGAAAACATTTGTTGTATTTTTGGTTGTTTCCGTTTTTCTTTATGAAAATTTCGCGCACTCCCTACAGCGTGCTCCTTCCTCCGGTGGACCTGATGGCCCATTGCTTTGTCGCTACTTTTGTTATGGGAGGACACCCACATTGCGGGATCTCGAACTCCTCTGCTCCGCCCTGTCATTAGGGAAGGTGTGACCCAAACCTACACCGGCAGCTCGCCATTTTAAAAATGTTTTCTTTTGATTTTGTTGTGTAGCTTGTAATTCTTGATTGTCTATTTTTTTTGGTACTACTGTGCTTTTGTACATTTTTTTTAATTAGAGGTTTTATTTTGTGTATGTTTAGTTGTGAGTTGCGAATGAGTGTGTGTATTTTTATTTCAGGCCCTTCTTTAATTTTTGTATGTGTAAAACTTCGCCAACTCACCGACTGTGCCCGGTCAGTCTTTCTTTGGGTTTTTTTTTTGTGTTAGACTATGTCGATGAACGTAGCAAACAACTCATTTTACTCAATTCAAAGCCTATTCGCAAACAAAAAGATGTTGATACTACTTCAGAATGGAGTATTTAACTGTACAAAAGAAAATTGAAATAGTTCTGGTTTATGGAAAAGCTGGCACGCGTCTTGATAATGCTGTTAATTTCTATGCTAAGTTCTCTGATCAGCTAGATCACAAAATCTTACTTCGCCCGTTTGCAAATTAGTAGAAGGTGAGAAGTGTACACAAAGCTTCACTAACGTGTATTGAAGTAAAAACAGTTAAAATCGTCTCTTTGAACACCCATCTTCTAGAGAGACTGAAATCAGACAAATAGGCTTTATTAGACAGACAGTGTAAGATTATTTAGTAAAAGTGTTACAATTTGTATACCCTTAAAAAGATTTGTATCTGCTTTTATAGGGCCCACTCCTCACTACTGAAAGTTAGCTGGTGCATTATTTGCTGTCACGTCCCTTTTGTAAAGTAATTCGGGGAACTAACGTCCAATGTTACACGTAACATAGTGATACCTCTTATATTATCGGAAGTGAGACAGAATATAAAAAAAGAAACATGTGTATTCATCACGAAGGCCGCCTATTTGAACATTTATTAATACGTAATATTGAATAAATACTTAATTATTATTGAATAAAAACAAATATTTTCTAATTTGGAACATTAGAATAAACACCCTGTTGAAAAAATTACGAATAATCTCGGATTAAACATTAATATGATTGTTATCGCGCGAAGGGTCTGTTAAGGCTTTATAAGTATTTTGGTTGTAGTGTAGTATGCCAATCACAATTAATTTAAGTCCTTAAACTATTCCCACCTAGAAACCCTCCATTATCCCTACCTTTAGTGCAACGACATAAAAGGGTTGGTAATGTACGAGTGGACGACAATTCAACTTCGTTCTCGCTTGGCTTTGGTTCGTGATTTAGTTCGGTGCATCGAGCATCAGTAATTAGCAACAATTAGTGAACATTATACATACAGTCCATAATTATCTGATAGCAGTGCAAGTACAATCAACCACTACAACCAGTGAAAGGTAGGTGATATATTCCTTTAAATTATCATTTCCTTTGTGTGATTGTAAATGCAAATTAACATTTTGATTAACATTTTGGTCCTTTGAGCAAATATTTGGCTTATTAATTGGTTTATTATTGGCATTTATTATTGGCATTCATTTTAACTACATTGTTAATTGCTCTTCGCTTAAATTAGGGGTTGACCGCATTTAGAAGAAAAGTGTAGTCACACCACCAGTTTCATAGTCAATTGTGTAAAGTAACTTATAGTAGATGCAATCTCGCATTAAATTTGAAATTTTGTACTGATACAGAATCTTATAAAGCCTTAAAATGACAAATCTTTGTAAATTTTAGGATAGTTAACGTAAGAATTTGTAGTCAGAAAAGTGTTTAAGCAATACAGTTATTTTAAACTTGTAATTCAAGTTCGCTAGAGAATTCAGGTATTCGTAAAACCGGGTAGAATAAAACCCTTTGCTCTTTGTCATATTGAAACTTGCAAGCTCCCGTTAGGCACGTTGTAGTAAAAATTCTTTAACAGGTAGTTCAACATTACCCTTGGTATATCCTATTATTAGGTGAACAAACCCTTCATTTTGTAGCTGAAATCAATATAAAATCGATATTAGTAACCTTGTTCGTTAGGATGGCACATATTTCATCGGATAGGTTGATAGTGGATTTAAAGGCCGCACTCGATAGATTATCTGATATATCTGGTGCGATAGATAAATTGGAGCATATTAAAGGCAATTGTATTTCTGTTAATATTATGGCTGAAAGCGCCTTTGATATCAAAAACGATGTAGATACTGCTTATAAAACGTGCATATTGGATGAGGACAACTCTGAATTATTAAATGCAGTTACAACATTAAGAATTGAAATAGATAGGTCTTTGTTAAACATTAAAATTATTAAGGCACAATTTGATAATATATCCACTGCTGAAAAATGCTTGACTGAAAATATTACTAGCATCGGCTCATGTACTAATATTCGTCTCCCTCGGATAGAAATGAAAAATTTTCTGGAAAAATAGAACATTTCCAAGAGTTTATTCAATTTTTAATAATTTAGTTCATGAAAATAATCAATTGCTACCGATCGAAAAGTTCTATTTTTAATTGATGCGTTGGATTTTAAGTCTAGAGAACTCATTAGACATTTGCAAATTTCGAATAATAATTATATGCTAGCTTATTCAATTATTGTGGAGAGGTTTAATTCAAAACGTTTAATTGCAAACACGCATTGGAATGCTTTAGAATCGTCACCAAAAGCAAAATTTAATTCACATACAGATTTAAGAGAATTGCTTAATTGCTTTACGGAAAATATATCAAGCTTACGTCAAACTAAGATTGATTTGCTCGACTTCGTATTGTTTAATTTGTTATCAAAAAAGGTAGATACAAATCTTTTGAAAACATTTGAGTTAGAAAATACATCAGACATTCCATCTTATGATCAATTAAAATTATTTCTAGAAAAACATTGCAAGGCATTAGAAATTAGCAATATGGTTGTTTCCGATACACCGTCCAAATTTAATACGTCCGTTAAACAAACCATATCATCTAGTGTACCTTCTAAACGTTCCTTTGAATATTCAAAACCCCAAGTTCGAAAGTCATTCGTAACAACTTCATTCGCTCAGAAATGCAGTCTTTGCAGTGGTACTCATAACTTATACCAATGTGAAATGTTTCTGAATAAATCGCCACAAGACCGTTATAACTTTGTTAAAGACAAACACTTATGCATTAATTGTCTTCGCAACTCTCATATGGTTACACGCTGCTCTTCCAAACTTGTTTGTAAAAAGTGTGCAAGGGTCATCATACTTTATTGCACTTTGAAAACCCTACAGTTGCACAGAAACCTGCAATCACTCAGGCAACAGATCAACTTCCCGAACCCACCTGCAACACTACTACAAGTACGTTGTTATCATCTAGATCGTCCAACACAATGACGTTATTAGGCACCGCAAGAATTTCAATTACAGATGGGTTTGGTAAAGTTCAGACAGTAAGAGCACTTGTAGATAGTGCATCAATGGAAAATTTCATGACTGATAAGTGTTGTCGACGCTTAGGTTTAAGAAAATCGAATATTTCAATGAAGGTTGAAGGCTTAGGTCTATCTGCTTCTCATGCGTATGGACAAGTATCGTGTAAAATTAGTCCTCAAGGTAAAACTGTTCCAGAGTACAGTATTGATTGTTTTGTTTTACCAGACATTTGTGGAACCCTTCCTTCATCAAGGATCTCACCAAATAGTTGGCCTCACATAGTTGGATTAGATTTAGCAGATTCGGACTTCGACAAACCTAGCCATATCGATTTATTGTTAGGTGCAGATTTGTTCGCGCGTGTTTTATTAAACGCAACTCGCATTGGGTCACTAGAAGAACCCGTGGCAATTCACACTACCTTTGGGTGGATATTAACAGGGAAGGTTCTTTCTTCTGTTACATCTCGTATATCATTAGCTGCACTTGTAGAAGATGCTAACATTACTCGATTTTGGGAACTGGAAAATATTCCAGATTCTAACAAATTATCTCCTCATGCGGAAATTTGTGAAAGGCATTTTGTGGACACTCACAAGCAGGATGACACCGGTCGTTTTATTGTTTTGTTACCTTTCAATGGTCCTGAACCGCTATTTGCTGGCTCTCGGGAAATAGCACTTCGAAGATTTCTTTCACTAGAACGCCGTTTGAAATAAATCCTCAACTGTATAATTCGTACAGAGAATTTATGCAGAATTATATCGATAGTGGTCACATGTCTCGTATTGTATCGGATTCAACTCGATCGTCTACATTATCGCCGGTATATTACATACCACATCACGCCGTGTTCAAACCAGACAGTACAACTACAAAACTTCGTGTCGTATTTGATGCTTCAGCCAGCGCTCAAAGTGGAGGGTCTTTAAATGATCATTTACTCGCAGGCCCCTCTTCAAAAAGATATCATGGAGTTGTTATTACACTTTCGTTTACATTCTGTAGTTTTAACTGCGGACATTAAGCAAATGTATAGACAGATTCTTATTTCTACTAGCCATCGAGACTATCAACGTATAGTTTGGAGATTTAAGTCCTCGGAGTCTGTTATCGATTATCAGCTAAACACTGTTACATACGGCATCACATCATCACCATTTTTAGCCATGCGTGTAATTCAAGAACTTGCAAAAAGTCAATCGTTACGTTTTCCTATTGCTTCCAAGATTTTAGCATCGGATACGTACGTGGATGATTTGATTACAGGGTGTGATTCGATAGAGGATGGCAAACGACTCGTGTATGAATTAAACCAAATTTGCCAATCAGGTGGTTTTATGTTGCGAAAGTGGAATAGCAACGTGCCAAGTGTCATTGGCCATTTACCTGATTCCGTTCGGTATCAGCAAGCATTTTTGTTTGAAGAGGTAAACAATACTTCTCAAAAAATTTTAGGACTGCAATGGCAACCATTGAGTGATGTGTTGTTTTACAATCTTAATATCGTTGATCGGCCTTGTACCAAAAGGAATATGGTTTCGGAAATTGCAAGGATCTTTGACCCTCTGGGGTTATTATCACCATTGGTCTTCTTCGCAAAACATTTGATTCAATCTGTATGGATATTAGGAATTGGCTGGGATGAACTTCCTCCCAACAAATTGTTTTAAAATGGAATCTGTATCTTCAACAATTACCCGAGTTATTGAAAATTGAAATTCCTCGACGGATTCTTTGCGATAACCATCAAACTGTACAAATTCATGCATTTTGTGATGCATCGGAAGCTGGATATGCAGCAGCAGTTTATCTCCGCTGTGTCGATGAGAAAGGGAACATCCAAGTATCATTGGTCTGTGCCAAATCTAAGTCGCACCAACCAATCGTATATCATTACCTCGATTAGAATTGTGTGGTGCAGTGTTGTTGTCGAACTTGGTCGAGTATGTGCAAAATACGTATAGAGATAATTTAGTATTGGACGATACATTTGCGTGGTCAGATTCCACAGTAGCATTAGCATGGATTCGATCTTCGTCGTATAATTGGAAGACCTTTATTAGCAATCGTGTCTCGCATATCCAAGAACGAGTGGCTCCATCATCGTGGCATCATATTAAATCACAGGATAATCCTGCTGATTGTGCATCAAGAGGATTATTAGCTGCTGAGCTTGTTAATCATCCTTTGTGGTGGACGGCTCCACCATGGTTACTATTACCTAAAGAGAATTGGCCTGCTCATATGGAACCAACTCTTACAGATCACACTCAGATGCACATTGAAAAAGAACTTTATCCCTTAATATACACGTTGCAGATCATTTCGTAGACTCGATGGTAAATCAATTTTCAGATTTGCGAAAAATATGCAGGATTCTGGTATATATTTGTCAGTTCATTCGTAACTTGAAAGTTCGTGCAAATTTGGATATTCGAAACTTAGAACAATTATTGGTCTCCCCGAACAGTATGCACTTCATTTATTAATAAAACGGGTTCAAGAACAAGTTTTCAGTCAGGACATTGATATCATTCGAAAGGAAAACTTAGTAATAAACAACTTCGACCTCTCAGTCCTTTCCTTGACAGTGATGGGTTGTTAAGGGTGGGCGGCCGGTTGCGAAATGCAGACGTATCTTATGATACAAAATTTCCTTTGCTACTTCCTCGGTCACACCGGGTGACAGAGCTCATTATTCGAGATTGCCATACGAAATATTTACACCCTGGACTTAGAACTACTCATTTTTGTTAGTACAAAATTTTTGGATTCTGTCTGCAAAAGGGCTATTCAACAGTGCCTAAACTCTTGTATTCGATGTTTTCGTCAAAACCTATTTCGCTATGTCCTCCTATGGGCGACTTGCCCCCGCTAGACTTACTGCCGGTAAAGCGTTTCTACATACTGGGGTAGACTACGGTGGACCCTTTTCTATCACCATGAATCGTATTAGAGGTGCCAAATCATTGAAAGCCTATGTTTGTTTATTTGTTTGTCTTAGTACAAAAGCGATACATCTGGAGTTGGCATCAAACCTATCTAAAGAGGCCTTTATTGCAGCTTTACGGCGGTTTGTAGCACGTAGAGGTAAATGCTTGCAAATTATAGTGACTGTGGAACAAATTTTATCGGAGCATCTCGGGAACTAATCGAAAATATGAAGCAGTCATCTGAAACGGAAGGTATTCACTTTGTTTTAATCCTCCGTCGGCTCCTCACTTTGGGGAATGTGGGAAGCTGGGATAAAATCTGTAAAGTCCCATCTCAAGAAGGTGGTAGGCGAACAAATTCTCTCGTACGAAGAATTTAACACCATTCTAGTTCAAATTGAAGCCATCTTAAACTCCAGACCTTTATGTCCAATGAGTAACGATCCCACTGATTTTTCATTCTTAAGTCCTGGTCATTTTCTGAACGTAGAACCAGTGTCTGTCATTCCCGACCCTAATGTCTTAGATCTGAAACTATCTTCTTTAAATCGTTGGCAACTGGTTCAACGTATTCAGCAATCATTTTGGAAACGGTGGCATTTGGAGTACCTGCACACTTCAACAGAAAACCAAATGGTTTTCTGCTAATTATTCGTTAATGGTGGGAACGTTGGTGTTGATTAAGGATACTCAAGTGTCTCCATTACAGTGGAAAATGGGACGTATACATACGTTGCATTATGGAAAGGACAATGTTTGTCGTGTGGCTACCGTGGCAACATTCCAGGGACTATTTAAAAGGCCCGTGGTAAAATTGTGCCCTCTCCCATTTCAGAGGCAACTTAGTATTATAGTTAGTATATTAGGGTAAGTTAACTTTTAAATTTACGATTATATATATATATTTTTTTTTTTTTGCTCGTTTAGACACACTTAGAAAATAAGTTCCTAATACTTATTTTGGTGGGCGGTATGTTAAGGCTTTATAAGTATTTTGGTTGTAGTGTAGTATGCCAATCACAATTAATTTAAGTCCTTAAACTATTCCCACCTAGAAACCCTCCATTATCCCTACCTTTAGTGCAACGACATAAAAGGGTTGGTAATGTACGAGTGGACGACAATTCAACTTCGTTCTCGCTTGGCTTTGGTTCGTGATTTAGTTCGGTGCATCGAGCATCAGTAATTAGCAACAATTAGTGAACATTATACATACAGTCCATAATTATCTGATAGCAGTGCAAGTACAATCAACCACTACAACCAGTGAAAGGTAGGTGATATATTCCTTTAAATTATCATTTCCTTTGTGTGATTGTAAATGCAAATTAACATTTTGATTAACAGGGTCTTATAATTTTATATATCGACTTACCTCAGCCGCATTCTATTGTTCTAAGTGTCGTTTCTACTCTTCAACGAAGTAGACTGTATGGCTATTTATTGGATGTGTTACGTACGCACTATCGCTGTGTTTTTTAGGGTATATCCATAAAATAACATTCGGAGACACTAATGACTTAACTGTTTTACCGAACCAACAACCGTTTCTCTTCGATGTCTATGAGCAAGTGTCGATCACTACCACAATAGTCCAACTTAATTTCCACAGGCACAAAGTTTTAAGACAGGATATAACGGGACAAAGAATGACAGCGTTTGCTATTTTATTTACAACTACGAGTTTACAACGAAAACGTACGACAAAGAGACCAAACAATATTAGTAATTCTTCCTTGTACCAAATATCTAAGATTTGAATTGTAAAATACCGGAAAACTGACCATGTATCAACGACATGAAAAAGCCAATTATAATTTTTAAATGCGAATATCCCAAGCACTATCAAAATTTCAGCTATTGTTTCATATGACAAAAAATGTTTGTATGAAAACGTAGAATTCAAAAATAAAATCAAATACAGGGTGTTTCATTTAAAAAATATACTTTCTTATGCCCTGCTTTCCTGACGCACCGTGTATAACTTCCAATCCTTTGGCCGATACAATTTTTACACAATTAATATACAAAAGGTAATGCACGCAGAAAATGTATATTTACAATATAAATAAAATTAAATTGTACAACTCAAAAATAGCTGTATGTTAACATAAAAAAGTAGTAAATTGGAAGCAACATTATTTTACACTGGAAATATGTACATCGCCCAAATCTATATAATACATTAAGACTTTCAAACTTTGATGGAACACAGCAAATTATACTTCCGATATGCAATACTGTATTCAGTGTCGATTGCAAAAATATGAAAAGTTAAAAAAAATATGCAAAGCAGTTGCTTTTGTATAACATTCTTCAGCATCTTTATAAAGGAAAACTGGATTATAGCTCTAAGTTGCGGAATAAATTTAAGTATAGAAAATACGTAATTTTCGCATTCAGTTTTAATTATATCAATTAATTATATAGAAGTTGTAAAAGAGTTAAACAAAAATGACGTATTAATTATACAAAAATCTTGCGTTCAATCCGAGACACGTTTTTCTCAATATCTGGAATACTACTCTCGACAACTCCGGAAAATGTAAACATCAACGGTTTAGGATTAATTGTTACAAATAATGTTTCTCTTAGTGTTCAAAATGTGAGACTACACAAAAACTTTTAATGTATACCGTAAAAAATGAACATGTGTTGGCTATTTATACATTATCGAGTGGGAAAGCTATATTAGAAATAAGAAAAGTAAATTTAAAAAGAAATACGTTAGAGTATGCAGGAAAAACTATAATATAAAAGAACACTTAAAATCATAATAGAAAGGGAATGCAAGATAAAAAAATTAAAGCATAGGCTAAAAATGGATATAACTGGCGTAAATATTGCTTTTGCATAATAACTAATAACTAAGAAAAATATTCCAGAAATTAAATATAGGTCGTAGGTTTTGAGAAATGAAATACTTCATATTCGAAAATTATAGAAGTATTTATTTTTACAAGAGTAAAAACATGGTGGTTAGGTTCACCCCTACGTTAAAATTTCTGCTAAAAGTCTAAAGTCTTCGCTTTTGAAACATGGCATATTATAGAAAAACTAGGGATGGATTTTTCCCATTTTAGGGGATGAAGGGTTATTCTTAGGGTCATCAGCAAAAATCCACACAAAAAGCTCTAAAAGTAAAAACAAAATCTCCAAACCGAGCGCATCTGTGCAGGTGGATCTGTCTTAGAATGCATATTCTTCCCTACTGTCAACCTTGCACAAGAGAACTATCAACTCTATAAATGGTGGTTAAATAAAAAAACATTTCCAAATTTAAACACCCTTTATATCTATTATCTAGGTATACTTTGTTTTTTATTCCAAATACCTTTTACTCAAATCTGTTTTAATACAACAAGTAGCTGCTGCCATTGTGCCCATACCCAATATAGTACCCTCGGGCGGAGCATTGGGGACCCGGCCGCAAGTGTAGCGGTCCTTACATTATACTGCTATTATGCCCTTAGTTGAGGTGAACAAAATCATAAGAAGATTTATTTGCATGTTCCTATCGAACATATTAAAAAGCGAATGGAGAAGCTAAAGATTTTCTAACTGTTTGAACGTTCAGCAAGAAATTAAAAAAATAGAGAGAAAATATTTGTCTGCACTTGAAATATTTTAAGGAACAAGATCGCTTTTGTACAAAAGTATTTCTTTTTACGCCTTTTTTAAGTTATTATAATTCTGAACAATTTACAAACAGACAAAGCTGGTCTTTTCAGTATGTTATACATGTGTTACACATATAATAAATTTTGCAATATTTTTCTAGCATGTGAAAGGATTTAGTTTGCATGCTTGTAAAAATTTATGTACGTACCTTCTGCAAAACCACCAACGATGCAAACGACGTTTTTGTAGCAGCTGCATGTATCGACAGGTGTACATACAACATGTATGTATGCAAGTACATACGCAACACCACAAGACAAGTTAATGAACTCACTTCTCATTAAAAGTATAAATTTGTATTTGTTCTTTGTCTTTACAACGCACATCGCGTTTAGAATACTGAACAACACCTTAAATTGCCCAATTCTTTCTTTCACGAGCGCGAGGCGGTGCATTTAACCCTAAGTTTACAAGTTGTCACAATAATAACTAGTTTTAAGTGACTGTGTCTCTAATAAGGAAAAGACTAATAAATCATGATGACAGTTTGGCATAATTTTCATTATTTTTATACATACAACTATAAAAACCTTGACTTGAACTCCAATATCGCGAATAGAACACGATGATTAGACAATAATATCGGTGGGCTAAATTAAGAGCGCCGCGTCGCCCTCCACTATCTATCTATACACGACGCCATTTATGGTGATCATTCGGCGGTAATCGTTGTGTTACGTTGTAGTACCGCATGCCAAACTTTAAGAAAAATGTATTGAGGTTAGATTTATTTAACAAAGTCCTCAAAGAGAAACTGGCGTCGTTCAATAGTGATTGATGTCGTCCAAGAGGTCGTTAATAAAATCCACATGATGGATGATTAAATGTTTCCGTGTATGAGAACGTCGACGTCAAAATATGTCACACTCTAAGCTTTTACGTAGTCAATTTCCAACGAAATCAATTACAGCTTTACTTAAGCTAGGAGTTCTCAAGATTAAAAAGCAATTTCCTATAACACTGAACTAGATAAATTATTTTTCATTTTGGAAACCACGACTTTCATTTTTCGAGAATTCGAGCGAATTAAAGCCAGCCGTGCTAAAGCAAATTTTCTAAAAATGATTTTATTTATTTAAACTGTGTTCCGTCCAACCCTGTATATATTCATTTAGTTTCTTTATTTTATTACTATAAAATTTAAGTTTATTTGTTAATTGTAATATCTGCTCTTTTATTTAAATTTGATAAACCCGATGAATAGTATTTGCGAGAAGACAGAAACAGCGCCGTGAGTAGCCACGGTCTGCATAGAGCCAATTTTTTCCACGGAGGGTAGTTGATCCGTAGAACAAAGTAAAAGGTAACCGTCGGGGTGCTTGACGCGGGAATCGATCCCATTAAAATATATCCAAAAACAGTATTCGTGTCTATGGGTGTATGGTGTTCCAGGAACACGATCATTTATTAGAATTTGTGGAAATACATCGGTCCCTAGTAATAAATCTATAGGACCTGGTTTTGGAAACTGTGGGTAGGCTAACTGAATGTTATGTAATGACGGTAACTGCGCTCCATTTCTTATCATACGTACTCTTTTGCAACTTGCCGATGATGATGATGGACCCTTTAGCCGCTTTCGCTCTTCATCATCATACCTATATTGATGACGTAGTGGGTGACACGTCGAGATACCTTTCGATGCACCTTGGATTTAACAGAGCAGCTTATAGCCCTTGTAAAACTAGGTGGCTTCGACCTGCAAAAGTGGTCTAGAAATGATCCCAATTTGATTAACGGCATTCGCGTCTATCATCGGTGTTTGCAACCGCATTTCTTTAACGTGTTACATGCCAAAAATTGGCATTGCACACTTTTTAATTTGTGAGTGAATTCGCGCCAATATTTTTAAAAATAGACTTGTTCATTTCCGTCACTTCGGACAGTTGCGTCGGCGCAAGAGAATGCGCACACGTGGAGTGAGGAAGTAAGTGCGCGGTTTGCGACATGACCGGACATGGGGATTAGCGAACGAGACGTCGAACAGTGACGTGTGCCTGTGTCTTTTTTGTCTTTTCTTTCAGGGTGTAGGTTTCCATTTATCTCTCGCCCTATCGTATCTCTACCTTCACCTTATTTCTTCGTCCTGCCTACAAACAGAAGAAGAGGGAAGACATTAAATCTTGGATTCAACGACGGCGTAACCCAACCCACGTCCGAACCACGACAACGAGATACGCGAAAGTTAACATGGCTCCTGCGTAAGGATGGCCGTAGAATCGTGAAGCGTTCCACATTTTTAAGTGAGTGTTTTTTATCTTTTTTAAGGTGCATCTTGTATCACTGTAAACATTTTTGGTACTTGATACAACTTGGCAAATTATGACCTAATATCTTGTTGTGTACGTGGTTAGTATGTGTTGCCAACTGTCGTAGTAGCTCATGACGGTTGCGCGGGACTATAACAAACGATCCTTCTGATCCTACCGTGAAAGTTTTGGGTGTCCAGTGGAACTCCCCTTCAGATAATTTCCTTTTCGTGGTCAACCCTATACATACACCTTGTACAAAACGTAATATTCTTTCTAATCTAGCCCTCATTTTTGACCCGGTAGGAATTCTCTCCCCTCTTTTCTTTTTCATAAAGCATTTCCTCCAACGTCTTTGGATTCTCAAACTAGATTGGGATGTCCGTCTACCACCGGAGTTTTGTCGTTTATGGGAATGATATGTTGAGAGTCTTCCTCTTCTCGCACATTTTTTTTACCGCGCCTCCTAGTCCCTTCTCATTACGATTCGTGTGAGGTACATTGTTTTGGGGATGCTTCGGAAAGCGGCTATTGCGCCGTCGTTTATTTTCGTTTTCGTAACTGTTCTAAAGAACCTATAGTTTTATTGGTATGTGCGAAATCTAAAGCAGCTCCATTGCGACCCCTTACCCTACCAAAGTTAGAATTGCTAGACGCTGCCTTATCTGCTAAATTACTAGATTTTGTTCTGAGTGTTTTATTCTCATCTCACCTATAATAGAATATACTGTTGGTCCGATTCGTGGTTGTACATTCTTAGATTTTCGCTCCGCCCCAACGATGGAAGACTTGTGGCCAACAGAGTAGCCTATATCCAAGATAAAACTTCTAACGCCATGAGGTGTCACGTGCCTTCTAACGATAATCCCGTTCCACGTTCTTGTTCTCTGGAACCGCAACAGGTACCGAGTGAAGAACGGTCCGTTACACTCACTACTACTTTGTCCTGTAATATATTGGATGTCCTACTTAAAAAGCAGTCTTCTTTTCTTTCTGTCGTTCGTATAACCGCTTATATATTCCGCTTTACTAATAATGTCAGGCATCCTTTAACTAAACGTATTGGATCTGTATCCGTTCAAAAGTTCGAGCTCGCTTTGGAATGTCTTATTAAACATACTCAACAAGCATCTTTTACGGTTGAGATCAGCGCCCTTCAATTCGGGACCCCACTTGCTAAAAGGTTCCAAAAATTATCCCACTTTCTTTTAAATGACGTGCTTCGTGTAGGTGGCCGGTTAAGTTCTGTCCCTATTTCTTACGATAAACGATTCCCCGCTTTATTGCCCAGTAAGTGCCGTTTCACGGATCTGTATATTCAGTACATTCATCACAAATATTATTACGCAGATATTCAAACAACACAATTCCTTATAAGTCAAAACTTTTGGATAGTTTATACGAGAAGATCTATTCGCCGGGCTTATCAAATTTAAATAAAAAAGCAGATATCACCATTAACAAATAAACTTAAATTTTTTAGTAATAATATAAAGAAACTAAATGAATATATACAGGGTTGGGCGATCTAATAAAATGCGAAAATGTGGCTATGCACATGTATGCGTATGCATAAATGTGTGCGAATTGGCGTACATGAGTGTGCGCATGCGTGCATGTGGTCGTGCGTTAGAGCTTCCGTGGGTGTTCATGGATTTGCTTAGTGCGTGCGTATGTATGCGTTTATGAGGGCGCTTAAGCACTTACGTACACTGGAATACCCAAGCGCATGTAGTATGTGTGCGCATGTGTGTTGTTACGTGTCGAAATCGGCCGTAAACATCCTTGTAAGTATTAATATGTAAGAATTTCGCGCCATAAATTTAAAAAGACGTGCGCGTATTTCCGTCACTTCAGACAGTGCGTTTGCGTCAGATTGCGCCGACGCGTGTGGACGAAGGAGGATAGTGGGGAATTTCGGGGAGACGCGTTAGAACGAGCCTCCGAAACGTCAAGAAGAGTTGTTGTGGGGTTATCTTACAGTGTCTTTTTTTCTGATATGTAGGTTTCCTGTGTTTCCAAATTATCGTACCTTTTACCTGTCTCCCCTACCTTATTTTTGTCTACATATAGGAAGAAGACAAGTGAATTTGGGTTCAACCTGGCTTAAGAAGTCCTACGCCCGAGAAAGAGCCGCGAGCAGCCCACACCCGAGAAAGATTAGCCAAAGCAGTCACGGTCGACCATCATGGAGTAATCCTGAAGGAAGCTCTACATGTTCACGTGAGTACCCCGTGGGGTTTCCTATATAATTTGTGTAATTGGTAAATTGTGTCGCCCTAATTTGCATATTGTGTGACGTCATCGACAATTTGCGCGTCAATTTTCACATTATGTAATATCGCTACCAACTGTCATTAGTGGCTCGCGAACCTCGTTTACGGGGTTATAATAGTGTATGGGCTAAGAGATATAGTTAAGTAAGTAAAAGAAAAAAAAAATTAACTTTTTAAGTTTTATACAAATTTATATCATACATTTTTGATAGCTACTAGCAATAAATTAACTAAAAACATATTTTAAGTTAATGTGGTGAAAGATTAAGAAAAAGAAGGCAATTATAAGATAAAAAAGGAATGCTATTAGCTAGGATACATAAAAAAGTGCTCAAATGACGGAAGTGGACCGCTTTCTGAGAAGCGCAAGGTGAGAGAAAAATCGTAATACACTCTTCACGAAGCAAAAGATACTTCTGAAAAGTTGGCGAATGAGAATTTGAAAATAGTATTTGTTCTCATGGTAATAACTGTAGACATCAAGGTTTCTCGCAGAAGATTTTCGTAGTGGCTATTTGTCAAAAACTGTTTCGAATTTTAAACTCAATAGTATCACCGGGAACATCTTGCGAGTTGGGGAGTGGAATGTTAGAAGCATCTAGCAAGAAGGTAAGCTAGAGAATATGAAAATTGAAATTGATAGGCTAACATTAGATATAGTAGGGATCAGTGGCGTAACTACACCCCTGCCAGCCCCCGCTATGCGGGGGGGCCCCAAGTGCAAGAAGGCCCAAACGATAATAAACTCAACTTATTCATCTTCAACGTATTTGGCAGGTAAGAAACGGTCAAGAAAATATTGCAGATAATTCAGAAACCGCAGGTTAACGAACGTTTTCTTGATGTTACTACTAGGAACTGCTGAAATACAAGAAATAATAATTAAGATAAATACTGAACACCACCTGCAGCCTGCATCCTTTCTTCTTTCTATCCGTTCTGTCCTATTTTGTAAGGGTTAATAAACAGATGAAAGAGACTGTAAACTTTAATAACAAAGATGTCTATATTATTCTTAAGTGATAAGTTGTATAAAGCATTATTAAACGACGTATAGTAGGGTTAGTTTGGTTTGTGGGATTTTAAATAGGAATAAAAGGGCTATTGTCTGTACAGTACAGATTCACAGGATGGCAGGTAGCTTAGTAACCTTCGCTTTCTAGAAATATAATACTAGAAAGAAATTCATTTTGTGGTTTCTAGTCAGCTGGTTGCAACGTATTTGCATTAGCTGCATTATATATAACGGAAAGGAAGTAAAAAAGCATTCCAGTACGTTTTACTCAATAGTGTTGTGTTCGTATTACAGGAGGTCTTTCATATTTAAACGTAAGTATTTATATCTATTTTTATTAAACTACTATTGATTTGATCATAGTTGAAGTCGCGCTGAGAAATACATATAAATAAATCTTTAAGCATTCAATAAAAATCATTTATATTTTGTTAATTAAAGCATTTAAAGCAAAGTATGTATGTGTTATTTGTAATTTCAAAAGGCTTTTAAATAATTATTACTTATCTAATTACATTATAATTAATTTCATTCAAAATTGCAGGAAATAATATACAATGAGCACTACAAGCGGCGCTGCAAAAAACGAAAAAGGAAACTATTGGAAGAATCAAAGAGCAAGATTCCAAAATAAGTTCCTTTTTACTTCTAAAGAGTCCGAAAAACAAGAACAATCTATGAAAGAAATTGGGCTTTCGACAGTAGCATCTACTAGTTCCGCTACAGACGAACAGCAGTCGTCAACAATTTTAAAAACTCTCACCCAGGGCGCAAGTACATCACATAATGTCGGCCGCGATAGAAATTTGGAACTAGATACCACTACAATTACAGAGGTAAATGTGAGTAGTACTTTTCACTTAATGAACTATCTATGGATCTGACGAAAGAATATCCAACCGATTTTGCACATTTTTAAAAATCAATGTTTTACAACATGACAATTTAAGAAAAGAAATAATTAATTACGGATTGTGTAGACCAGATGGTGCGTTTCCTAAAGATAATAAAAATAGAAGTTTTTCAGTTCACTATTATTACTTAATAACTGCAAGCGAAAATAAAAGCAATACGTTAAACTTACCACACAATTCAAATGGGTGGTTGTGTTATTCTAAATTAAAAATTGTGTTTATTGTCAACCATGTTGGCTGTTTGCTTCAGTAAGGTCAAGTTGGACGACCGGAATTAATGATTGGCAGGGTTTATCAAAAAAATTAAAGAGCATTTGCTTGCTCAATCTCATTTAACTTGTTGTTTTATTTACGATATGTGGAAAAAAATTATACCATAGATAAGAAAGATACTCTACTATTAAAACAAGAAACTGAATTTTGGAAAAATGTTTTACACAGACTTTTCAATGTTACTTTAACACTATCCCAGCGCATGCTGTCATTTCGAGGACATAGAGAAAGTTTTCTGATTCAAAAGACAGTTACAACGGTAATTTCTTAAGTTTAGTTCATTTAATTAGTAACTATGATCCTATATTACAAAAGTGCTTGAACGACCCAAAGGTTCAATTAAATATCTTTCCCAAAAATTCAAAACGATATTATTAATACTTTAAGCGCACACTTAAAAATATTTTATTAAATAAAATTAGATCCGCTCCTTTTTCTCAATCATAATAGACACTACACAGGATATAACTAAGATTGATCAATTAAGTAAAATTGTAAGATATATTGATTTTAAAAAGACAGCTTGGGAGAGGTAACCAAAATAGATATTTGTGAAACTTTTGTGGGTTTTACAAAAGTAGAGTCCCAATCTGCTGAAGGACTATGTAATATTATATTAAGCAATTTAACCAACATGCAATTAGATATAAATAAATGTAGAGGGCAGGGCTACGATGGAGCTAACGTTATGAGCGGTACGTATTCTGGCGTGCAAAGAGAATTTTAAACATAGAGCCTGCAGCCTTATATATGCACTGTAGTGCCCATAACTTAAATCTAGTCATAAATGATGCCGTTAAAGGTATAAAAGAAATAGAATCGTTTTTCTACTTTTAGAAAACATATATACATTTTTGCTAATAGTATAGTAAGATGGAATTGGCTTTCTGTTTTTAAAGAAAATTTCACACAATTGAAACGCTTAAATCCGACACGTTGGGCGGATCGAGTAAAATCTTTAGCTGCCATAAGAATTCGGTATAAAGATATAGTAATGTCTCTTAATAAAATTATTATGATATCAAAAAACAGATGAACGAAATGACGCAAAGCAAATATTAACTAGCATGGATAATTTTAATTTTATTTTTTAAGTGTTTTTAAGTCAAATTCTAGAAGAGCTTAACAAGCTCTCACAAACTGCTCAGAGTGAAAAGGCGAATATTAATCAGATAACTCTCTTATTTCAAAAAACTTTAAAATTTTTCAAGGAAACAAGAAATAACTATTCCAACATCAAGGAGGAAGCAGCGAAAGTTGCAGGGCAATGGAATATTAAACCGGAATTTATAAAAAAAAGGCAACCAAAAATAAAAAGCATTACGATGAATTATCCAATGATTATCGATTTAATGATGAAGAATTTAAATTTAAAATAAATGTATTTTATCGCGTAATGGATATTATAATTTCACAGCTGTCGAATCGTTTTAAATCGCTTTTTCATGTAAACGAAAAGTTTAATTTCTTAGAACCTAATGTATTTTTGAATTTAACTGCAGACGATATTTTATCTAAGGCAAAACAATTGCAAAATTTTACTACAAAGATTTAAATGATGCTATAGGTATAGAACTTACTACACTCAAAAATAATAGACTTATTTGTGATGAATTAAAAATGTTAACGGTATCTTACAATTTTTAGAATATCTAGTACTTTCCAAATCTACAGGTTCTAGCAGTTTTCCAAACACCATAACAGCCTTAATGTTATACCTAACTTTACCCGTTAGCGTTGCAAGTGCGGAGAGATCTTTCTCAAAATTAAAAATTATTAAAAATTATCTTAGGAACCGCACTTCACAAGATAGATTAGACGATTTATCCCTCTTAGCAGTAGAACATGACACTGCCAAAAATATGAATATAGAGGATACAATAAACGCGTTTGCAGCAAAACATGCAAGAAAAACAAAATTTTGAATTTGATTTGGAATGTCTGCTAGCTCATAGGTTTTTACTGTATCAAATTTTTAGGTGTAAATAATTTTGTGTGGCGTATAAATATGTAGATTTAATATTAATTAACTTATAAGTTTGAATTTATGTAATTTGGTTTTATAATTAATAAAGCACTTGATTAATATAGTATATGTATTTAATTCTATACTGCTTCCTTCTCTACATGTACTATAATTTAAAAATATGGCTAAATATAAGCCAGTAAAAGTAATACATTTTAAAGAGAGCCCACTTTAAAATTTTTGCGGGGGGGCCCAAAAATCGTAGTTACGCCACTGGTAGGGATCAGCGAAGTTCGGTGGCCAGAGGCGTGGAATTTTTGGAGCGGAGACTTTAGGGTAATTCATACGGAATCACAGAAAGGAAATTCGGATGTGGCGATAGTTATGCGGATAATGATATGCCACTGTGTAGAAAACTAATTACAAAAGAACGAAAGAGTACTCATCGTTAGATTAGAATTTAATAGAAGTATACATGTCCATCTCTAACTACACTGAGGAAGATGTCGGAAGCGAACTACAACGATAACGAAGACATACCAAGATCCGAAAAAGGACATGGAAATTTAATAATTACAAGAGATTTTAATGCAGTGGTAGGTGAGAATAGAGAAACCGCGATAGTAGGTTCATTTGGTATAGGTATGGGCAATAAGTTGTCTAGAATTTTACAACAAAAATAATTTAACTATTACAAACACATTACTTCAACTTCGTGCTAGAAGATGATACATGTAGAAGATGTTAGAAGACAGGGAGATATCAAATAGATTATATTTTTGTTCGACAACGATTTAGGAATCGAGTAAAAAAAGACTGTAGGAGCTACCCAGAAGCAGATACAGACACCGGCCACAACAAAGTAATTATGAAGTTGCTGTTAGATTTAAAAATTTGAAAAAAAAGGAACGGAAAAAGGCACTTTAACTTTAAGAAACAAAAAAAAAGATATCCATAAACGATCTGAGAAAGTCAAATAAATTACTAAAAGACATCGGGAAAATTTCTGACACAAAGGAAGTACAAACAGAATAGAATAACATTAAATCCAGGTTGGACATGACGGCCAGAGATATTCTGATATAAACAAAGCGAAAATAAGAAACCTTGGTTAACAACGGCTATTCTGAATTTCATAGAAGAAAGGCGAAATTACAAAAACAGGCCAGACGAAGCAGGAAAACAGAGATACAAAGCCATAAAATGAGAAATTATTCGGAAATGCAGGAATGCTAAAGAACAATGGATTGATGAAAGTGCAGAGGTAAAAACTAAGATAGAAATAGAAAAGAAAGACGAAGCATACAAACTAATTAGAATGAATTTTAAGGATATAACATTCATATAGAAAAAATAAAAAGGGCGCGGGAGGAAACACCATTATAGAAAATAAAGAGAAAGTAAGAGATGGTAAAATATATAAAGAATCTATATGCACGACAGGAACTAGAAGCACTAGAACAAGAATCAGACATTGAAAAAGAAGACTTGAGATATCCTACGCTTCGAGTGAGTTTGAATTAGGATTAAAGGGCCTGAAAACTAATAAGAAACCCAGTATAGATAAAATACAAGCAGAAACTCTAAACGCCTCTGAACACACAGTAAGAGTGTAACGCTTTAGTTTTAGGCAAACCCGGAATCTGCTCTCTTCTATGTGGGTTGCCTGAGTTTATGTGAAACAGTGTTTGCTGATGTAATTGTCAGTCCGCGCAGCCATGGGCGGAATGCTCAATGCGCCGGTCCGACAGGGAAAGTACTATTCTCGTCGTGGCATGTAGTACAAAAAGACGCTTTTTTGACGTATGGTGAGGATTTTTCTAGCCATCATGGGTGATAAGAAGTATCACTTCTGGCACAGACGTATTGCTTGAGTAAAGGTGTAGAAAGACAACTATGCTAGCCAAGAAGAAGAATGAAGTAAATTCAAGATTTATAAAACGGTTCGTAAATTCTAGAACATGGCATGTTAATCGCTACTAACTTATGTTTAAATTTAAGCAAGCAAGTTTTAGATGGTGTAGTTTAGGAAATTATAATGGGTACAAGGAAATCGATTCGAATTAAAGTCTAGTCAATAGAAGTGTGTTAACCTTTGGCGAAGAATTCTTGTTTGTTTGTATTAAAGACGACAAATTTACGAGGTTGCGACCAGACAGGTGTTTTCTAATTTTTTTGTTACACTAAATGTTTTCGACCTGGAGTGAGTACTATTCATTTATGAAACAACACGCATCAATTCGTACAAAAAGTAACTTTTGTTAGAAAATGTACCTTGCTGCACAGAAAAATAATTGGTTAAACGATGTAAGATTCAGCCAAAATTTTTTTAAATAGCGAATATGAAAGTTTTTCTATTGAAAGAAACCATATTTTATTTAGTATAAATAAGATGATCTGGCAAATTTTTTGTAGCCATTTGCTTGTATTGAATTGTCGTTAAGGACAACATTTTGATCTAACATCTGTCAAAATAAATACCTAGTTTTCCATGTTTGTTTAAAACAAGTTGCACGTATGTTCTTAAATAAGTTTTATAATGAAATAATTCTTGATAACAATTTTTATAATCCGAATCAAAGATCTCTGATTACAGCATTTGATTAATGTAATAAGACGTTTGATATTTTTTTATGACGGGCTTAGCCTGTTAGTAACTGTAATTTTTTGCCAACTTAATATTTTTATCAGCATTCAATTTAGTGCTATTGTATTTATACTGTATGTCATTTTTCTTAATTTTTTGTACATAAAAGAAGAGAAAGAAATTTCAATACATACCAGTCAAATTTCATAATAGTTTTATTTATAAAAGTCTAACAAGAGAAACAAGTGATCTATCCATTTCTGGTTAGGATAATTAAGTACAAAGAAAAGAAATTATATTACTGAAAATCTACATTCCGGCATATGTAATTTCCCTAAGGCTTATCTGCGTCTATCCTTAGGATGATAATTTTTTGAGTTAGTTTTATTGACGCACTGGCGCCCTAGTTTATTCAAAGACAGGTTCAGTCTTAGAAAATGCCCCGACCATCTCATGCCTCCTCAGGAATAGACCCCGAGTTTAGACCGCGAGCTTCCTATTTTCTTTTTGTAACACAGTTTGGTCCAGTTACATTCTAGTGAAATGCCACACTCAGAAAAGCAAATTAGCCAGGAAGAAAATAACTAACAAGAGAACCTTCTCTTCCAACTTGTAAGTTCTATATATGAAACAGGTGAGATGCCCAAAGATTTAAAACGTAATACCATAGTCACCATACCAAAAAGAGAGGTGTGGATAAATATGAAAATTTTCGAACAATGAGATTTCTGCTATATAGGAAGCAAAAAACGCAAGATGGAAGAAGTGCAAAAAATATAAATCAAAGATTAGCACAAGAAAAAGCAATTACTGTGTTCAAAGACAACATTACATTAAATGTGAAATACGCATCCACATACGAGTATGATCGCATACAGCTCACTGACTTTCGTTAATTTTAAATTGAAAAATGAATTGAACCCTTGTTGTGTAAACCACGGGGCTTACTGCATTGAAATATCTACACTTAATTAAATATAGTGGATTCTGTGGGTGTGATTTTGAAATCACTTATAACTCATCATCATCATCATAAAGTCTTCAGTCATGGATTTATTAGACGCGTACCTCCATCGTTTCCTATTCTGAGCTTACCTACACATTTCCCTGAAATTCTCAGTCTACATCTTTCACTATCTGCGTGCAATAGTCTGATCTAGGTCTAGCTCTAGCTCTCTTTTTTCCTATATCTGATTGTAATATAGCCTGTACCATTCCTCAAAAATGCCTTAAAACGTACCCTGTCCTTCTATTTCTCCTATTTTTTTTTGTTTTTCACAGATATCATTATTCCTCTACTTTTTCTATAACCTCACTTATAACTGTCCGCGGTTATTGCCAAATGTAGATTGTTAATGAGATATGACACTTTTAGCTCTGGAGGATGTTCCAAAGATTGCATCAAGGAATATACTTGAAATACCTCCTTGCAAGTACTGTTCATTGTACTTAAACATGATGATTATTATAAGCAACTACAGGTGCTCGCTTTGCAATATTCTCAAGCAATATTGATTGTGCGAAATAATTTATTGAAAAACAGTTCATTCGGCAAATATCTAAGTGTTGGGGATTTTGGTAGCCGTAAGTTACCGAGACCCCTTCACATACCGCTGAATATAGGTGAAATAGAGTATATATTTAGAAAGCAATAGAAGTGGAACTGAGCTGTATTTAACCTGTATTTAGCTAGAATTGTGCAAACACGAATGGAGAAACAAGTTGAAGAAATACTAAGAAAAGATCAATTTGAGTTTAGGCGAAAAAGGGGAACACGCGAGGCCTTTTAGCTATAACGTTGATAATGGAGAAAACAATACAAAAAGGAGAAATCATGTATATAAAGTTTGTAAATCTGGAAAAGGCATTAGACAATATAAAATGGGAAAAATGTTAGAAATACTCAAAATATGGGAACGAATTATAGGGATAAACGGATGGGATAGTACGTAGCTTATACAAAGAGCAGGCGGCTACGATATAATTAGAGTAGGAACGTAAATAAATAAATATTAGGAAAGGGGTGAGAGAGGAATGGGTCCTATCTCTCGTTAATTTTTAACTTGTATATCGAAGACACAATAAATACTGTCAAATCCAGGAACATATTTGACATTATTATGTAGGGAGAAACGATTGATGTTTAGAATTGCAGATGATATAGCGGTATTAGCATCTAGCAAGCACAAGTTAGAAGCAGCTCTTATTAAATGGAAACAGTACCAACAGAGAGATACGTATAGTACGAATAGTATGTAAAAAAGGGGGACAATAAGTCAAATATCAGAATAAAAAAAGGAAACGAAAATATACAAAAAGTTAAGAATTTCTGCTACCTAGATGGGAAGAGCGCAAAACATATAAAACAAAGATTAGCACAAGAATGTGCTACATTTAACAAGAAAAAGCAACTACTATATTCAAAGACAAGAAACATAGAAACAAGGAAAATATTGTTGAAAGCATATGTGTGAAACACAGCACTGTACGGCTGTGAAACGTGGAAAACAGAATAAATGAACAAGAAAATAAAGAAGTTTTGAAATGTAGTGTTACAGACAGATGATGAAGATATCATGGATAGACAAACTTAAGGACAAAGAGATTTTAGAAATGGTAGGGGGAAGAAAGAAATATGTGGAATATGAGATTGGATGATAGGACACATACTAAGGCATGAGGGAATAGTGCGGAATATATTAGAAGCAGGGAAAAGAAAAAAGAGAAGTAGAAGTAGACCTAGATTAGACTATTGCACACAGATAGACTGTGGAAATTTCAGGAAAATGTGTAGGTTAGCTCAGAATAGAATAGAAATCAGTTCTAGGATGAAAACCTAATAATGAAAAAAGTAATTGTATTAAACTTGATGGATATTGTAAACAACTACAGGTAGTGATTTTGCAATATTCTCAACAAATGCAGACTGTGCGAAAGGAGTCATTGGAAAACTATTGATTCGGCAAATGTCTAGGTGATGGGAATTTTGGTAGCCGTCAGGTTGCTTAAGAGGAAGACAACAAACAGAAATAAGGAAAAAATGTTGATAGTGTATGTGTGGAGCACAGCGCTATTCGGCTGTGAAACAATGGCAGTAGGAGAAGTGGACAAGAAAAAGATAGAACCTCTTGAAATGTGGTGCCACAGACGTATAATGAAGATATAGACAGACAAAATTAAAAACAAAGAGGTGCCAGGAATAGTAGCGGAAGAAAGATATCTGTGGAAAGCAGTAAAAATAGAAGAGATAGGAAGACAGGACATGCTCTAAGGAATGAGGAAATAATGCGGGATATATTAAAAGCGGAGAAAGGAAAAAGAGAAGTAACGGTAGGCCTAGATTAGACTATTCCACGCAGATAGCGAAAAATGTAGGCTGTGGAAAGTTCAGAGAAATGTGTAGGTTAGCTCAGAATAGAAAAAAATAAAAGTAGGCGTCTAACCAGTTCCAGGAGTAAAGACCTAATGATGATGAGATTTATAGAACACGTGTCAAAATTGCACACAGATAGTGATAAGTGTAGACTGTGGAAACGAAATGTATAAATTAGCTCAGAAGAGAATAGTATAAAAATCAGTTCTAGTCTAGTCTAGTCTAATTATAGAGAAGCATTTATGCAATTTAATGTAACGAAACGATCAATTTATCACCGAGACTGAAATAACACCATTCAGAAAACTTAAAACGTTATATTTGGACATTTTCATTGTACAATTATAAAGAAGCATTTTATGCACTTACCAATGCAACACCTGCTGAGACGAATATAGGAACTAATTATTGCAAATACTTAATTACGCAGCAAGACTGAAATAAAAACGTACAAATTATAACGCAATTATTGCAAAAGATTACTACATAAAACCATTTAGAAAATTAAAACTCAATTCGCAACAACTGTAACATTGCAAAGTATAAAAATACACTCAAGGCTACACCAAATGACTAGACATTGCCAAGAAGAAATTCCTAAATATAATTACATAACACCGTATAACTACAGATAAAATATAAGTAAAGCGATTCTTTAAATAATCCAATACAAATCAAACCGAAAAGTAAATCTCAACTTATACAAAAACTAAAAATTAATTAGAACCGAAAGCAACCATTAACGACCATGAATTCAGACATGAAAATTTTATCTCGAAAGTATTCCTCAATATAACGGAGAGCAATCCCTCCTAGGAAATTTCATTACAGCGTGAGAAATATTTTTTAAACTATTTATAAACCAGGAGACAACAATCGTTATGTTCTACTTTTACGCCTAATAATAAAGTAAACTGGCCGGACGGGCACGAACGCTAATTGCCAGCCGAGACGACCTTGAACAATGGGAAGACTTCAAACGTATCCTAATTTAATATTTCGGAGACCAAAGAAACATCAAATGTCTAATCCGCGATTTAATAAACCTAAAAATGGAAAGTAACCAATCACCATATCAATTCGGAATGAAATGTCAAGACGTACGAAGTTTAATTCTAACAAAACTAAAAATCGAAGAACCCGATCAAATTATCCGATTATTGAAAACAAAAATGTATGACGAAATGGCACTGGACGCCTACATAAACGCACTACCTGAACGGTTGTCAGACAAAATAAGACTCCAACATCCCCAAAATTTAGAAGAGGCAATAAATATGATCATAAAAGAAGAAAACGCTATGTATTACCGAAATAGACAGTATAACCCTAACGCAAATAAAAACTACTCGCCGATAAAAAACATACAAGCCGCGAGACAAATATCCACACAACCAAAATTTACACCATTTAATGCAAATAAATCAATCGCGAATTAACAACCCAAATTTTAATAACATAAATTTTAACAATCAATTTAGATAATTTCTGAGACCGACATTTAATTCAAATTTTACAAAGCCCACATTTCCACCAGGATTTAACCAATACGTAAACCAGCCAAAGCAAGCATTCGGCGCAAACCCCATCAGAAACACACCAATGACGAATAATAAGCTAACAATTACTACAAACCAACTCCTATGGACACTGTTCATCTGATGACACCAGACAAAATACAAAAATATCACAAATCAAACCCAATTATAATCAAAAACGAAACTTCACTTCCGAAGAACTACTCCACCAAGAAGTAGAAGATTTTAATGACAGAAATAATTACACAAACTCCAGTAGAGACGATGAATCAAATCATTTAGAAACTTACGAACGTAACGACCCATGTGAAAATTACAAAGAGAACGACGAGGAAAATGCGTACCCAAATTTTTAGTTAGACCGATTCAAATACGACCGAACATAATTAATTTAAATAGTATTAATCAACAAATATTGCCATACATAGAAATACCCCACGGAGAACTTAAATTATTAATCGATACCGGATCTTCAAAAACACTAATTAGCCCCCGAACCGTAAAAAACAAACATTATTTAGATTTTGTAGAAAGAGAACCCTTTAAAATTAAAACTGCCCATCAAACGACACTACATCAATTCATAGCGAATATTCTCCTACCTAAAACTTTTGACGTAAGAATGAAACATAAATTTTGCATTTTTGAATTTAACGATAAATACTATGGACTAATAGGCATGGATCTTTTAAGAAAAGTCGGAGCAAACATCGATATAAAAAACCGGTTATTAAGAACAAAACACGAGCAAACCCCCATTAAATTCTAAAATAATAATATACAAACCGAGCAAAAATACACCATAGAACCCCGGACAGAGAAACAAATAAAAATTTTAGTAAATTCGAAAACGACGTAGGCATTATAAAACATTATAAAACCCGGGTAGAAACACCCAAGGCATTTGTACAACAATTCTAAACTCAAATGACTACCCCGTAGAACTATCTCTGACAAACCCAATTAATGTAGAAGTAAACGTTAACGAAATGGAAACAGACGAAAACTTGGAAAACGATTACAACCCTGTAGAAAACGACAGGATGTTAAGAGAAAATTTGATTAACATTCGTTTCAATAACGACATCAATAACGAAGAGGAAACGGCAATTAAAGACCTATGTTTTGAATACCGTGATATATTCCCTTGCGAAGGAATACCTTTAACCTTTACTAACACAGTCAAACACAATGTAGAATTAACGGATAACAAGCCAATTTTACCAAAGCATACAGACTACCTCAGGCAAGCCAAGAAGAAGCAGATAGACAGGTAGCAGATTTATTAGAGCAAGACATCATACAACACTCGAACTCACCATGAAGCAGTCTATCCAGTTCCAGGAGTGAAGACCTAATGATGATGAGATTTATAGAACACGTGTCAAAATAGCTCACAGATAGTGAAAGGTGTAGACTGTGAGAACGAAATGTGTAGGTTAGCTCAGAACAGAATAGTATAAAAATCAGTTCTAGGACAGAAAACATAATGATGAATTGGGGATTTTGGTAGCCGTAAGTTACCGAGACCCTTCACATACCGCTGAATATAGGTGAAATAGAGTATATATTTAGAAAGCAATAGAAGTGGAACTGAGCTGTATTTAACCTGTATTTAGCTAGAATTGTGCAAACACGAATGGAGAAACAAGTTGAAGAAATACTAAGAAAAGATCAATTTGAGTTTAGGCGAAAAAGGGGAACACGCGAGGCCTTTTAGCTATAACGTTGATAATGGAGAAAACAATACAAAAAGGAGAAATCATGTATATAAAGTTTGTAAATCTGGAAAAGGCATTAGACAATATAAAATGGGAAAAATGTTAGAAATACTCAAAATATGGGAACGAATTATAGGGATAAACGGATGGGATAGTACGTAGCTTATACAAAGAGCAGGCGGCTACGATATAATTAGAGTAGGAACGTAAATAAATAAATATTAGGAAAGGGGTGAGAGAGGAATGGGTCCTATCTCTCGTTAATTTTTAACTTGTATATCGAAGACACAATAAATACTGTCAAATCCAGGAACATATTTGACATTATTATGTAGGGAGAAACGATTGATGTTTAGAATTGCAGATGATATAGCGGTATTAGCATCTAGCAAGCACAAGTTAGAAGCAGCTCTTATTAAATGGAAACAGTACCAACAGAGAGATACGTATAGTACGAATAGTATGTAAAAAAGGGGGACAATAAGTCAAATATCAGAATAAAAAAAGGAAACGAAAATATACAAAAAGTTAAGAATTTCTGCTACCTAGATGGGAAGAGCGCAAAACATATAAAACAAAGATTAGCACAAGAATGTGCTACATTTAACAAGAAAAAGCAACTACTATATTCAAAGACAAGAAACATAGAAACAAGGAAAATATTGTTGAAAGCATATGTGTGAAACACAGCACTGTACGGCTGTGAAACGTGGAAAACAGAATAAATGAACAAGAAAATAAAGAAGTTTTGAAATGTAGTGTTACAGACAGATGATGAAGATATCATGGATAGACAAACTTAAGGACAAAAGATTTTAGAAATGGTAGGGGAAGAAAGAAATATGTGGAATATGAGATTGGATGATAGGACACATACTAAGGCATGAGGAATAGTGCGGAATATATTAGAAGCAGGGAAAAGAAAAAAGAGAAGTAGAAGTAGACCTAGATTAGACTATTGCACACAGATAGACTGTGGAAATTTCAGGAAAATGTGTAGGTTAGCTCAGAATAGAATAGAAATCAGTTCTAGGATGAAAACCTAATAATGAAAAAAGTAATTGTATTAAACTTGATGGATATTGTAAACAACTACAGGTAGTGATTTTGCAATATTCTCAACAAATGCAGACTGTGCGAAAGGAGTCATTGGAAAACTATTGATTCGGCAAATGTCTAGGTGATGGGAATTTTGGTAGCCGTCAGGTTGCTTAAGAGGAAGACAACAAACAGAAATAAGGAAAAAATGTTGATAGTGTATGTGGAGCACAGCGCTATTCGGCTGTGAAACAATGGCAGTAGGAGAAGTGGACAAGAAAAGATAGAACCTCTTGAAATGTGGTGCCACAGACGTATAATGAAGATATAGACAGACAAAATTAAAAACAAAGAGGTGCCAGGAATAGTAGCGGAAGAAAGATATCTGTGGAAAGCAGTAAAAATAGAAGAGATAGGAAGACAGGACATGCTCTAAGGAATGAGGAAATAATGCGGGATATATTAAAAGCGGAGAAAGGAAAAAGAGAAGTAACGGTAGGCCTAGATTAGACTATTCCACGCAGATAGCGAAAAATGTAGGCTGTGGAAAGTTCAGAGAAATGTGTAGGTTAGCTCAGAATAGAAAAAAATAAAAGTAGGCGTCTAACCAGTTCCAGGAGTAAAGACCTAATGATGATGAGATTTATAGAACACGTGTCAAAATTGCACACAGATAGTGATAAGTGTAGACTGTGGAAACGAAATGTATAAATTAGCTCAGAAGAGAATAGTATAAAAATCAGTTCTAGTCTAGTCTAGTCTAATTATAGAGAAGCATTTATGCAATTTAATGTAACGAAACGATCAATTTATCACCGAGACTGAAATAACACCATTCAGAAAACTTAAAACGTTATATTTGGACATTTTCATTGTACAATTATAAAGAAGCATTTTATGCACTTACCAATGCAACACCTGCTGAGACGAATATAGGAACTAATTATTGCAAATACTTAATTACGCAGCAAGACTGAAATAAAAACGTACAAATTATAACGCAATTATTGCAAAAGATTACTACATAAAACCATTTAGAAAATTAAAACTCAATTCGCAACAACTGTAACATTCGCAAAGTATAAAAATACACTCAAGGCTACACCAAATGACTAGACATTGCCAAGAAGAAATTCCTAAATATAATTACATAACACCGTATAACTACAGATAAAATATAAGTAAAGCGATTCTTTAAATAATCCAATACAAATCAAACCGAAAAGTAAATCTCAACTTATACAAAAACTAAAAATTAATTAGAACCGAAAGCAACCATTAACGACCATGAATTCAGACATGAAAATTTTATCTCGAAAGTATTCCTCAATATAACGGAGAGCAATCCCTCCTAGGAAATTTCATTACAGCGTGAGAAATATTTTTTAAACTATTTATAAACCAGGAGACAACAATCGTTATGTTCTACTTTTACGCCTAATAATAAAGTAAACTGGCCGGACGGGCACGAACGCTAATTGCCAGCCGAGACGACCTTGAACAATGGGAAGACTTCAAACGTATCCTAATTTAATATTTCGGAGACCAAAGAAACATCAAATGTCTAATCCGCGATTTAATAAACCTAAAAATGGAAAGTAACCAATCACCATATCAATTCGGAATGAAATGTCAAGACGTACGAAGTTTAATTCTAACAAAACTAAAAATCGAAGAACCCGATCAAATTATCCGATTATTGAAAACAAAAATGTATGACGAAATGGCACTGGACGCCTACATAAACGCACTACCTGAACGGTTGTCAGACAAAATAAGACTCCAACATCCCCAAAATTTAGAAGAGGCAATAAATATGATCATAAAAGAAGAAAACGCTATGTATTACCGAAATAGACAGTATAACCCTAACGCAAATAAAAACTACTCGCCGATAAAAAACATACAAGCCGCGAGACAAATATCCACACAACCAAAATTTACACCATTTAATGCAAATAAATCAATCGCGAATTAACAACCCAAATTTTAATAACATAAATTTTAACAATCAATTTAGATAATTTCTGAGACCGACATTTAATTCAAATTTTACAAAGCCCACATTTCCACCAGGATTTAACCAATACGTAAACCAGCCAAAGCAAGCATTCGGCGCAAACCCCATCAGAAACACACCAATGACGAATAATAAGCTAACAATTACTACAAACCAACTCCTATGGACACTGTTCATCTGATGACACCAGACAAAATACAAAAATATCACAAATCAAACCCAATTATAATCAAAAACGAAACTTCACTTCCGAAGAACTACTCCACCAAGAAGTAGAAGATTTTAATGACAGAAATAATTACACAAACTCCAGTAGAGACGATGAATCAAATCATTTAGAAACTTACGAACGTAACGACCCATGTGAAAATTACAAAGAGAACGACGAGGAAAATGCGTACCCAAATTTTTAGTTAGACCGATTCAAATACGACCGAACATAATTAATTTAAATAGTATTAATCAACAAATATTGCCATACATAGAAATACCCCACGGAGAACTTAAATTATTAATCGATACCGGATCTTCAAAACACTAATTAGCCCCGAACCGTAAAAACAAACATTATTTAGATTTTGTAGAAAGAGAACCCTTTAAAATTAAAACTGCCCATCAAACGACACTACATCAATTCATAGCGAATATTCTCCTACCTAAAACTTTTGACGTAAGAATGAAACATAAATTTTGCATTTTTGAATTTAACGATAAATACTATGGACTAATAGGCATGGATCTTTTAAGAAAAGTCGGAGCAAACATCGATATAAAAAACCGGTTATTAAGAACAAAACACGAGCAAACCCCCATTAAATTCTAAAATAATAATATACAAACCGAGCAAAAATACACCATAGAACCCCGGACAGAGAAACAAATAAAAATTTTAGTAAATTCGAAAAACGACGTAGGCATTATAAAAACATTATAAAAACCCGGAGTAGAAACACCCAAGGCATTTGTACAACAATTCTAAACTCAAATGACTACCCCGTAGAACTATCTCTGACAAACCCAATTAATGTAGAAGTAAACGTTAACGAAATGGAAACAGACGAAAACTTGGAAAACGATTACAACCCTGTAGAAAACGACAGGATGTTAAGAGAAAATTTGATTAACATTCGTTTCAATAACGACATCAATAACGAAGAGGAAACGGCAATTAAAGACCTATGTTTTGAATACCGTGATATATTCCCTTGCGAAGGAATACCTTTAACCTTTACTAACACAGTCAAACACAATGTAGAATTAACGGATAACAAGCCAATTTTTACCAAAGCATACAGACTACCTCAGGCAAGCCAAGAAGAAGCAGATAGACAGGTAGCAGATTTATTAGAGCAAGACATCATACAACACTCGAACTCACCATGAAGCAGTCTATCCAGTTCCAGGAGTGAAGACCTAATGATGATGAGATTTATAGAACACGTGTCAAAATAGCTCACAGATAGTGAAAGGTGTAGACTGTGAGAACGAAATGTGTAGGTTAGCTCAGAACAGAATAGTATAAAAATCAGTTCTAGGACAGAAAACATAATGATGAAAAAAGTAATTGTATTTTTAAATGTTGATTGTGCAAAAGGAGTAATTGGAAATATTGATTCGATAAATGTTTAAGTGGTGGGAATCTTGGTAGTCGTCCAGGTTGCTTAACCCGCTTAAACTATTGTACGCAGATAGCGAAAGATGCAAGTTGTGGCAATTTCGGAGAAATCGGAAACAACGGAGGTATGCGTCCAACCAGTTCCAGAACTGAAAACCTATAATGATGATGAAAAGTTTTTCCCGAATAATATTTCTTATAAAATATATAATGATCCTATATTGGAGTTTTCTGAAGTATTCTAGGGTTAAGGGTCAAAACACTGAGGAACTATTCAATAAATATTAGGTTTGGTCTTTTAATTTTAATCGCCGTAACTCTTTCCAAAACTATTTAACATAGAGTTACTACAGTTTTCAAACAGTTTTAAAGTAATTTCACTTCATTGTTTGTATTCTTATTTTTTCTTTGTCTAATATTATTTATCGCTTGCTTCAATGGAGAAGTTAAAGTCAAACATAAAGAGTAATTCATTATTAAACACAGTCATAAATATACATACAATGAAATGTCATTTATAAACCTCACATTTGAAAAACATTAATACTTTAGCCCATGTTTATTTATTGTTAGTGGCTGTTACATAACAGACTTAAATTCATAAAAAAACATGAAGTACTTTTTTTCTCTTATCAAAAGTGTTACTTACCACATGGCCTGAACAGAAACTGGTTTAAATATGTGATGACGTCCATAAACGCTAACGCTAAATCCGCTGAAAAAGAAAGAAAAATACAATTAATTTAATTTAACAATCCCAGACCGCTTGACGCTTATTAACAGCAAGCCTTATACACGACCTTAAAAGTTAAATACTTATAGTTGCATGGGCGTTAATTACAACATATTTAACATAAGAATGAAGAAGTCAATGAACTAAAAGAAATTGGGGCAATTTGTTATTAGTCGACTGGTGATTAAAACGTTGATATTCTAAAAGGTTTTTGTGGTTTAAATGGACACTCGGAAACCATAACAAGCGGGTTAATGCGTGTAAGTTAACGATTTAAGAAGATCGGAAGTACACAAAATCAACAATAGTGTTTGTTAATAGATTCGTCACGAATCCACGCACAAGATATTCGAAAACTTTTTCCTACTGTGCTGTTCGAATAAAAAGCAGAACCTTTGCTTTCAGCACCAAGAAAATTAGGTAACGATGCACTGCGCGCACACTAAAAAATGTGCAATGTGTTATAATAATAGCATTGACAGTTGTTTATTATTTACAACGATGTCTTCGAGGGCTCATTATACAGAAAATTTCCGGATCCCGAAGACAGCCGTCACAGAAATTTTTACTAGAAAATTCGATCCGGCCGGAAAATCAATAGTACAAAATTTTGTTGGCAATCAGATGTTTTATCACCTGTACGAAATAGCAGACGATGAGATTTTTTTCTAGAAAAAAATTTAGAGTTGAATTGCACTTGGAACAGATTTGAATTTCTGATTCAACAATTTTTAAATCTTCACACAAGAGATACAAAAACAATGCAAAGAATTTTGACAGAGAATGATTTTTAAGCTTTAGTACAATAAGAATTCAAAACTTCAACTAGTTTATCCAAAAAATTTTTACGGTTGTCGCAAGAGCGTCTGATTTTCAGGAAGACAACTGTAGCGCTAGCACGTTATTTAAGCAAACATTGAGTAGTAGAAATGAGTTTATTAATTTCAGTTAGCTAAAGTAGTTTTTAGTACGGAAGCAGCATGTAAAATTTAGAAGCTTTGGTAGTTTACATTTGATCACGTTGGTATTCCAATATGGTATTAAATTAGAATGAAAGGATAAATAGTAAAGCACCTAGTTCAGTAAATACAAACACTAAATAAAGATCAGTACTTTACATCCCTTCGTACTAAATTTAGAAAAATTACAGAAACACTTGAGAGAAATAACCGGCATATTAAAGTTATTTGTACAAATTCGCACGCGTCCAAAAACCGCAACCATGAGAGATACACTCCAATAACCATATACTCATAAATTACAGCCAAAAAATGTGATAGAAACGCTAATAAACGGCTCAGCTTCGGTATCAATTGTAAAAGTGTGAGAATAAAATGACCGTTTACAGACAGAACAACATTGTTCTCGAAAATCGAACAGTTTAGACGAACTACCTCGTGAGAACGACAGTGCAATAACCCTAGGGTGTTAAAAATTTATAAAATCCACGGATAATAAAAGTTATTCGAGAACAAAGATCAGAATGGTGCTTAGAATTCTTCGATTAACGCGTAATCATAGCCGTGTGGGACATGGATGATAATCGGGTAGTTAACGGGACGATTAGTAAATAGGTTTCAAACGCTGATGTGAAAATATCGGTTAAACGTAAAAGTGGCCTGTGTTAAGAGCTTTTATTCAATACTTTTGCACTGGAAAGTCGACGGAGTTTTAAAGACAAAAAAAAAACTGTGTCTCTTGAATTTTTTGCTTTCCACCTTATAAACATAACATGATGGTATCAAATAATTATGATTGGTGGTAATAATAAAAATGTGTAAAAATTATTAAGACTGACTATTAGGTTAGTGCACGCTTATTTAAAGTGTATTGTAAACTCAAATTCTCATATGGAAAAGTTTACAATTGTATCCGCATAATTCATATGTAAAATTTAAATTTAAGTTCTTTTTATTTTAGTTACACGCATATTTGATTTAAGGATAGATCTTAGTTTGTTCTATGTTATTATTAGCTGTGATAAACGCGTTTGATAATATAGGTTATGTGTACAAGACGTTAATTTCTTTTTTTATTATTTGTGTTTATTTTAAACTAGTAGAAGGAGGTAAGAAAGTGTAAATGAGGCTTCATCAACCTCAACAGAAGCCGCTAAACCGTCTTTCAGAGCACCCACCTTCTGGACAGGCTTTACTTGAGATTTTGTTCAGATGGATTCACACGCAAAGGTTTTATTAGGCAAAAAGAGTTTAAATACCTTTTAAAGTAAACAAAAAGCATTTGTATACTCCTAAAAGTAGTATATTTGCTTTTATAGAACCCGCCCCCCGCACAACTGAAAGCTAACCGATGCACTAATTTACTGTTAGGTCATTCAGCCCCGGTAGATTAAAATTAATTCAGAAGTTTAACGTCAATTCGTAACAAATCTGTAGTAGAAAATATTTTTAAGTTTTATAGCATATTAGAAAAAGACTGCCCCTCTAACCGTACTCAAGTTTCTGTTGTTAATTCAAATACTATCCAGCGCATCCACGTGAAGAGATTTGATTAACGAACAACAGCCACGGAAAATATCACATAACATATAATAGACATGTGCTTGTAATATATAAAAACAAAGACATACGTGCATTTTTAACGCGATCGAACGTAGATTCGAGATGTACAACCGTGAAATAATAGAACACCTCTCGGAAACGTACCCAAGCAGCATTTTAACGTTGTAGCGACGTTGCTATTTCAACCCTGATGTCAGATTGCAACGGTGGCATGACCTTCAGGCGATCTGCTTCTATACCTTATTGGTGAATCAATTTTGAGTCGGTTCGACGTCAGCATTCGACCGAAGCAGTCATTAAAGGTATACAAATTTGGATCTTTTTTTAAGGTAATTGTGTAGTTCACAATATGAAATTTACGACGGCATCGGTACAAATTTCATAACTAGTTTTATAATAATAGAAGTTAAATTTGTACGTATTTTAACAAAGGTAAATATGTGTATTATTTAAAATAAAATTTGTGTCTAGACAAGCAAGAATATGTAAACGAAGGACACTTTACCTATATAAATGGATGAAAAATGTTGAAAAAATAAAGCGCCTGCAAATTATCAAATATATATCTAAAACTATTATAATAATGGTACATGTATGTACTTCAATATTTACTCTTTTGCATAAATAAAATATTGCAAAGTTTTTAAAACACATATCAGTAAAAAATAGTAACATTCTAAATCGTAATTTCCTCTAATAATTCAAAATCTACATTTTTAAATTTTTCATATACAATGACCATGCACATTTGTATTAAAAAACATGACGACATCTCTTTTATATCTAACATAAACAAAAAGCAAATACGTATATTAATTCCGACTATTAGTAACAAAATTTACACAACACTTTTACTAAATGCGGCATGCAGTCCAAATACGTACCACAAGCTGCACTGCATAAGACTTCTGGTACAAACTTTAATACCAAAACCGACTTACAGTAGTTGTTAATGCTTTTTGAATCATATATATAAATTGCATATTAATTGCACCAAAATTATATTGTGCCACCCTGGCTTGTATATAATTAATCCTAACCTATACGAGAGCCCACACGAACCAATCCTAATCACTTGTTGATTCGTTGGCTCGTACTTAACTCGAACGAGTCTTTCTACAACAGTAGACGCAGCAAGTCGTACGTAGAGACCTTCGTGTCGTACCTTTACAATAAAGGTAATTCGTCGTCCAAGTGAGTGTCGTGTTCGTGGTCAGCATTCAAACATTTAGTTCTCCATATCAAATCTATGGTACATATAAAATACAGTCTTACTCGGAGATTTTGAAGAGTTACAGCTATCGATCAAAGTCAAATTGGCATTAAACCACATTTTGTTCGTGAGTATTAGTCAGTAGAAAGCTATATATTTCACGGCATGCCGTACAGTAGTAGTATAAGTTCAATACCTTGCTAGTGTCGACATATCCTGCGTATTTTAATGATTTATGTTACATATAAATCACAGGAATAATTCGTAATTAAGGCGTAGGATCGGGCGTACCTACTGACAGACATGCAGCTTTTCCAAATCTATTCGTTTATGTATAAAACACATAACCAAAGCAAAATTGATTTGGAGGTGAAGAATTTGGTAATTAAAATTATACTATTACTAACGTTTATAGGTCGTTGTTCAAAAACTTAACTATAATGGACAGTCACCCAACGTCTAGAGGACGTTATTTGATTAATTGTTTAGTTGGTTGACGACGACCAATCAACGTTTTCTGATCTCACTAAAACCGACGTAACTTATAAGTCGGATTCAATCGTCGAATACGTTCGTGTATAATTTACAAGTGCATTAATGAAGTTCCAACGTTATATTAACGTCGTATAGAAGTTGCGTTAGTCGGTAAAATGTTACTTGGGTAAAGAGTGTACAAAACTGCTTGACAGTCGACGAAAAGAAGGTTGTTATTATGCATCGAGCGGGTGAACATAAGACATGTTTCGGTAATCGGTTCAGGGGGGTTTTCGAAGTGAAACAGTTCGGTAATATGGTTAATCCGAATGGTTTCGATTCACGAAATTTAGAGTGATCGACACCCGTTCGACGAATGAGTATTATGATTGGAGAGCTAGGCACTGCTCCAACCTCCGTCGATTGGAACTCATTTACATGCAATATAGCTGACAGGCGCCTGGCTTGAAAAAGGTCCTCCTGGATTAAGAGGAAAAGGAATACAAAGTGTAAGTTATTTTATTTAGTATTCTTGATATGATGGAATTTGTGAAACGGTACAATGAGAAAATAATCAATAGACAACCAGAATTGTATTTTTTATTCCTCAAGTTATTATGAAAAAGGGACATGGAGACTTAATTGAAAAGTTAATGCCTGAATAAATTACTGTAGTTGGTAACATTGAGGAAATGGTAATTCTAGATTGAAGTTTATTTTAGGAAGTAGATGTGTAGATTTGCTTGTTTGCACATGACTGCTGTGACTATGTTATGATTTATTGCATTATTATAGAAATCAGTTGAAGCAGAGACAAGAAACTTTTTTGTTGTCTTTTGTTTAAATACATGTGATATTTTTTGTAAAAAAGCTCCATCCCACATGAAAGCCAAAATAATCAAGCATCCACTAGGAACACTTGTCTTGCAGCGGATCGTCACCTAGACAAGCCGAGTTGGCGCCCGCAGATTTTTTGACAGAAACTTGAAGAACAGTTGAAAAACGTTTCATGTGTTGAGCACAGCACAGTACGTCTATGAAATACGGACAGTAGGAGAAGCAGACAATAAACCGTAGGAACCTTTTGAAATGTTGTGCTTCAGATGTATGACGATGATAGCATGGACAGGCAAAGTTAATAACAAGGAGGTTATAGAAATAGTAGAGGAATAAAGATATTTGTAGGAAAAAAATAGAAGAAATAGAAGAGCAGGATACGCTCTAATGGGGAATAGTGCAGGATATATTACAAGCAGAGGTAGGAAAAAAATAGAGGTGTATCTAGGTCAGACTATTGCACGCAGATAGGAATAGATGCAGACTGTGCAAATTTCAAAGAAATGTGTAGGTTAGCTTAGAATAGGAAACAATGAGGGTACGCGTCTAACCAGTTCCAGGATTGAAGACCTAATGATGATGATGATGGTCGATCAAATATAGTCCACACAGCTTTTCGAAAGAAGAATAAAAATAGATGGTTAAGTTAATTAATACATGAATTTCTCTTTAGTCATTTTGGTGTGTGGACCTGTCTTTTAATTCTTTTTCTATTGTTTTCATAACCCCCAATAACCTTTATATTTCGTTTCCATCTCGAAGTGTTTTACAAATTGATTATCGTTAAACTGCATCGACATTTGATTAGAACAATTATTTAATATCCCTACAATCCAAGTACATTTTTTGCGTTGAAAAACAGTGCACAGTGTAAAGCTCTAAACGGGACTTTATGTATTAAAATAAACAGTAACTGTACTATGATAAATAGCATTGAACCTCTACTAGAATACAAACATGCAAGCTCAGCAAATTTAAAATCTGCGGAGGAAAAACATTTGTTCAGTACTCGTTTTCTAGAATATTTACGAATTCGATTGGTTTGTGTTCGTTGCTTCTACGTTTAGTGTTGTGAATAACGGCCCTTTCGGGTGGGTATTGATTTTACAGATCTGGTTTTTGTTAGTAGATACTGCTTTTTCAACACAAAGTCGGTTCATATTTATTGAGAGCGTGGTGAATGGAAAACAGTCATTTATAAATAGATTAAATCAGTCACTCTTTTCCTTAGAACAGGCCAAAGATGATTTTCCGTAGATAAAAACTTCGCAAATTATATCTGACTTTCATAAACTGTCTCCGGACTACGTGTTATACAGCAGTTTTTTTTTTACAATCTAAAAGTGTTTTAGATTACTTGAACGTAGTTTATTTGGCGTTGAAAATTTAGAGTTAGAAAGAAAGTGCCACGGCACTCCTTGTTTAATTCCGTTTCGAGTGTTCTCATATTATTTCTTGTACAATTTTTTTCAGTATTTACTCATTTAAAGTTTTGCCAGGTGTTTTAGGTTCAGTGTTTGGCGTGTTTGAGGTTGCATTTGATATAGCGAATTTGAAAATAGAAAAGAAGTACTATGTAGTACTTCTTACCAATTGTGTTACACGGATTCGTTTATTTTCTGCATGTTTTTTCTCAGTATTTCCTCATTTGATACGTTCACCATCAATTTAGTACTTAGATTTCTGCCAGTTTGTAATATTCACTTTGCTTGATTATAGCCCTGTGTAGTATTTTTTTTTTCGAGTGTTGGTTGGCGTGGTTTCTTTTGTGATAAATATTATAAGCTCAACCAGGCAGTTACACAATTTTTACAGTAAAAATTTGCTTTCCTTTTATATGAGTGACAGATAATTGAAGGGCGATGTTTCTTTAATAGAAATGTTTATATTTTAAGTCCAGATTTTAACTCACACTCTTAGCCCGGATTCTAACCACATTTTCAGATTCTTTGAACCAACGTTTAATGGGTATTACTACTGAAACCTTACATCGTTGTTACAACACATTTCGTCTGACTGCCGTTTATACATAGATAAAGTTACGAGATAAGGACTTTGCAGTTATCCAAAACCCTTAACAGCCTACGTGAGGGAATGTCATCAAAAGCAACAGAAAACGAATAGCTTTACTTATTTATGGTATGTGGGTTTTACGTGTATCATAGAAATATCAAGAAATGAATGAGTACATCACCGTTGTTTATTTAATACTATTATTATTAAAATAAGAAAATTAGAGTACGTTCTGTGTGATACAGTTTTTCATATTGATGGATAACTGAGTAAATTGGTTTCGAAATTATATTTAGACTTGATAATTATCTAATAGTTGTGGTATTTGATTAGGTATTGGTGTTGATTGCTCCTAAAGCCACTATTGTAAATATAATAATAATAATAATAATAATAATAATAATAATAATAATAATAATAATCCCTCAGAGACCTGTTACCACCTAAGCCCGAGGTGCTCATCTGCCCACTGTAAAATCATTTTCTCCACCAATCCATAAACACCTAGCTTATTGAACCGAACCTCAAGCCAAGCTGTAAAATAATCCATGGCGAAGGCTGCATGGCACCAGAGGCCTGAACAGTGTCAGAAGTGGATGCCTGTAGGGCACCAGGCAACACCCTGCAGTAAATAGCCTTACCTGAGCAATACGGCTCTACTCAGACGGACTGTCACTACCGCGGTACTCGTGGGAACGCGATGAAATTGAATTAAAAAAAACAAAGGCCAGAGGACACCCAGCTTAGGAATGTCATTATGGGAAACACATCTGACTAAAAAACAAAACTACCGCAAAAATAGTTGAAAATTCGAATAGAGGTGTTTTGCAGAACATGTTGACCACAACCATACTAGGAGGATCACAAAGACAGCGAATGAGATGGTCAGACGAAGTCAACAGACACCTCGTTCTATGTTCCTACCAAACAACCCACTGCGAAAAAAATCTTACAAATTACAGATCTCAACTACACAAAGCGTTCACAAATAGATAACCAGAATTACAATTCATCACAGAACAAAGACTCTCAAAACAAGTACGAGCAATATCCAGAACAATAGAATACCACAACCAGAACTAGATCACATACAAGAACAAGTACAACAACAACTACAAAACAAAAACCAAACAGAAACATACACCAAAACAAAATAAGAAACGGAACACAAGAAAACACAGAAACACATAATAACAAGAAAGAAAAAAAAACGCAACAGCCACACGAAATAACAGAAGATACAAACAACGAAATCACAGAAATTGAAGAAAAATTTAAAATAACATACGTAGAATTCAAAGACACAAGCAATGACATCAAATCGTTCATACACAAAATACTAGAATACCCAAATATAAATACAACAATTGCATACATTAACACAATCATAAGAAACAAAATACAAAACAACACAACTATGGAAGAACTACAACAGCTAATCTACACGACAGCACTCACCACAACTAGAATTCATACAAAACAGAAACAATCAATAAACAAAAGAAACAAACAGAACCACCATGGCAACACACAATACAAACAAAAATACTAAAACTGAGAAAAGACATAAAACAGCTAACACAATAAATAAAAGAAAAAAAATATCAGAAAAACGAAAAGTAATAGGAAAAATGTCGAAAGAAAAAGCAATAAAACAACTAGATGAAAAGAAGCAAAAACTAAAAGCACTAGCCAAAAACTCAGAAGATACCAAAAAAGTAATACCAGAAAAGAACAAAGCAAAAAATTCATTCAAAACCAAAAAAATTCTACCAAACTATAGACAAAACAAAATTCCAATAAACAACCCGCCAAACATAACTGACACCGAACACTTTCGGACCAATCTCTGATGCAACCTAACCCAACACAACCAGAATGAACATTGGATCCAAACAGAAACAAATAAATACAACACAATAGAAGGAATGCAAGAAACAACTACCACACACGAAGAAATTAGCCAAACCATTAACAAATAACACAACTGGAAAGCGCATGGCAATGACAGAATAGCAAACTTTTGACTAAAAAAATTTACGATGATACACGCAAACCTAGCAAAATTATTCAAGAAATATATCACACAAACACACACAACTCCGTACACATTAACATAAGGAATAACGTATATAAAACCAAAGGATGTAAAAGACATAGAAAACCCATCAAAATATCGCCCAATAACATGCTTACCAAAAATATACAAAATACTAACATCCATAATAATACAAAAACTGGTCACACATGCAACACAAAGCAACATAATACACGAAGAACAAAAAGGATGAAACAAAGAAATACGAACAATTGATAATAGACACAGAAATAACACACAAACCTAAAAATTAAAAATAGCATTACACTATGAATACATAGACAGACTACCAGCAGGCATACGACACAGCATACCATCACTCATGGCTAATATACATACTACACATATACAAAGCAAACACAGCACAAGTAAATTTCCTAGATAGAATAATGAAACACTGGAACACAACACTAATTATAAGAACAAATACAGGTAAAGTAAAAACAAAACCAATAGAGATCAGAAGAGGCATATACCAAAGAGGCTCCATAAGTGCTTTCTGGTTCTGCTTAGCAATAAATCCACTATCAAACATCACAGGTACACACCCACACAAAATAACTCATCTTCTATATATATGGACCACATCAAACTAATAGCATCAACAAACTCACAACTCAAACATCTACTTAAAATAACAGAAACATACAACCACTTCCAAACAAACAAATCTTTAAAAAAAACAGTATAATAAAAGATAAACTGACAAAACAAGAAAACTGCACGCTAAACAACAATGATCACATACAAGCAATTGACACCACAGACACATACACCTATCTAGGATACAAGCACAAACTAGGAATACAACACTCACAAATGAAAGAAGAACCGGAACATAAATACAAATAAAGACTCACTAAAATACTCAAAACAGAACTTACAGCAAGAAACAAAACAAAAGCATTAAACACATATGCAGTACCCATACACCTACTCTATCAGCATAGCAAGATCGAGAAATACTGACTTAGACATACTCAACAAACACGATCACAATGTCATAAATACAGAATACACCACATCCACTCAGCTATAAAAGATTCATGCTCAGTAGAAAAGATCGAGGAAGAGGATTCATCGATATAAGAAACATGTGCGTCAAACAAATAAATAATAATCTAAGAAACTACTTCATTACAAGGGGAGAAACGAGTAACATACACAAAGCACTCATACACACAAACACATCAGTCACACCACTACAACTTAACAACAGTACTTTCAACCTCATAGAAGAAACCACAACAACACACACAAAGCAAGAAAACTGAAAGACAAAAACACTACATGGGAAACATCCACACTACCTTACACACCCACATATCGATCAAGAAGCATCAAACACATGGCTCAAGAAAGGCAACATATTCAGTAAAACAGAAGGATTCATGATAGCGATACAAGCCCAGACAATCAACACACACTATTATAATAAACACATCATCAAAGACCCCAACACAACAACAGACAAATGTAGACTATGTAAACAACAAATAGAAACAATAAAACACATCTGTAGCAAATGTCCAATGTTAGCAAACACAGAATACATCAAACGACATGATAATGCCGCAAAAATAATACACCAACAACTAGCCATACAACACAATCTCACAAAGGAACATACACCGATATATACACTGTAAAATATATTTGAAAACACAAAACACAAGCTATACTAAACAAAAGCATAATAACTGACAAAACAGCACCTCACAACAAACCAGACATTACACTTATCCACAAACAAAAGAATATCACACAACTAATAGAAATATCTATCCAAAACACACCTAATATACAGAAGAAGACAGGAAAAAAAATTGAAAAATATATACAACTAGCTGAAAAACTCAAAGACATTTAGCACTAAGATAAACTAGAAATAGTACGGATCATATTATCAAGTGCAAGAGTCATACCAAACAACCTACACCAAAACATCCAAAACTACGGCTATATCCAAACATATTCATATATCTACAAAAATCAGTCATTCTGGACCCATGTACAATAACTAGAAAATTTCTAAATGCATAACATAATTTATAGACAAAGAGAAAGCACGTTTGACAACAGTTCACATGCTTATCTACTGATACCAGATATAACTATCTGAGAAGAAAAACAAATAATAATAATAATAGTCTTCATTGGTAAAATTAATTAAAACATTCAATACAATAATAAGAACGAAAGAGAATAAGAAATTCTCCAAAGAGCATGGAGGTGAAAAACCACCCGCTGCTCTTCCATTCAACCCTGTACTTTGTTTCCTAGGTTTAGTAAATTCTCTTTGGGCGAGCTCGTCATAGTTACCGTAGCAAAAAGGAGGTAAGATTCTTGTCATATTTATAGTTTGTTACGTGCCAAAAATTTGGAACTAAACATTTTTTAGTTTAGTCTTGCTGTGCGGGAGTTCGCGCCATAAATTTGAAAGGCTTGGCGCGTGTATTTCCGTCACGTCAAAGTGCGTTTGCGCCAGATCGCGCTGACGGAGTGGCGAGAGAACAAAAGTGGGAAGTTTACAAGAGACGCTGAAACGTGGCTTTTGGCTTTGAACTTCGAATAGAGTGGTCGTGCCTGGTATCGTATCGTATCGTTATCTTTTTTTGTAGATTTCCTTGCTTTTACCTTTTTGATTATCACTCCCCAAACCCCGTTCCTGTCATTACCTCTACATGAAGAAGATAATTTGAAGCAACCTGGCCGAACCGCAGTCCACGACCCTAGAACGAACGAGTCCAGGGATCCCTGAGCAGCTAGCTGGAGCAATCCCGAAGGACGCTAATGCACACCATCTGTAATAATCCGGAAGGGGGCTACTAGCAACCCTGAAGGAAGCTATCCTGTGAGACGCCATCTTTAACTTATTCCGTAAGAAGCTGGACCTATTCATGTGAGTACTATGTGTTTATACCCAATTGTATAAATTTTATATATTCCGTCATTTACGCGTATTAATTTGCATATTGTGTGACGTCATTGACAGATGGGCGCGCTAAAATCTGTATAAAGATTAGAGCTACCAACTGCCGTTGCGTCTAGTATACCGCGCTTGCGGGATTGTAAGAAGTTATATGTGATATTTTTTATTTGTGTTACGGCGTATAAATATGTATAAACATGCTGAAATAAACTCCATAATTATTCTGTTTATTTTTTTGTTATTAATTGAGTGTTGTATTTTATTGTATTGGACAGACTAGTTTTCTGGTCGCTTTTTTTTCAGGGCGAATTGGGTTGTGTTCTTTTGTTTCGTTCTATAGCTCCCCTACCCTCCCGCCGCTCAACTGAGTTCTATGGCATTAATTTTCTTTCTTTTCCTTTTCTGTTACCGTTTGGACGAACATTCCGTTACTGATTTCGTTCTTTTCTTCCTGGACCGCTCGTATTACGTGTAACAACTTTTTCATTTCTTTTAAATTTTTCTCAAAATCTCATTTTAGTATTGTTAGTTCTACAGCATCAATGGTCATTTCTGCAAGAGTAATTTCTTATAGCAAAATTTCAATAGTAATAGATTTGCCAAAAATGATTAAAAACAATTACTCTTATCAATACATTTTTACAAATAGTCCGTCATTTTTTAATAAGTTAGCGCCATTTATTTTTATAACAATTTTGAAAAACGCATATCGCAAATAATTTTTTTGATTATTAATTTATTTTAGAAAATCATCTTAAGAAGAAAGGAATGAAAAATATAACCTACCCATCTCCGTCCAGCGTGATAGCGGTATCAGCAAGAACCCTCAATACAAGTCCTACCGTGGTCTTTTCATTACAATCAATGCCCAAAAGACACGACTCTTCTGCACGTCGACCCATTCGTGAAACCACCACCAGATACCTTGTTCGGCTAGGATGTACGCTTTCTAATTTAACAGCCTGAAACAAATTCAAAATATTAAAATAATATCGCACCGTAACATATATAGACTACAGGATATACAATTTCACACGTGGTTAGCTGTGCTGTATTATACATAGGTGCGCGACACTTTCACTGACATTAAGATAATGTTCCGTATATACAAATTATGTTCTCTGCATGAATGGCAATGTAATGTAGACACATATATGTAGCTAGTATGTTTGCATATAAATTTTATAATAATTACATGTCAATGTAACCTCCAATGGTGATGGCTTGCATCTCGTTAACAATATTTAGTCCCAGTTAATTTATTATTAAGACAAGCGGTTAGCATAGTTTATTGGCATTTGTATGCCTGTAAGGAACGCAAAAATATAGAATGATTGGCAGCCAAAGTGAAACACATTTAGCATCTGGCATTTTCATTTGATATTCATCTCTTGGACTGCTATACTCTTCGTCAAAACTATTTTTCTCAAATATATGCAACACAATGTTGTATACAAAATTAACCTATAGCTAACTTTCTTTTAAAAATGCTTCATTTAATGTCAAACATGGAAATTTGTACATATAAAGTAGAAAATACACAAAAATAATTGAATTGGTTATCTAAAAACCTAATAATATGACCCCATAATCGAGAAATTAAAGGCCCTGTTTCAGTGCCAGTACAAAGTTAGAACTAGATCATCTGTAATTGAGATCAAAGAAGCGTTAGTAGTCTACCTCGGATATCTACACCAGATTTTGGAGAAAAATGCACTATAAAATGGATTTGTCAAATATACCAAAATTCTACTCAAAGGGATGATTAAATATACCAAATATTAAGATATATTTTGTTACAAAATTATTACGAGGTAACATTAAAATAAAACCTGCAACGCGTTGCGTTACGTTAACTATAAATTAGATAAGAAAGAACAAATTAGTAAATTTAAATGAACAGACTAAAGATACAGGCGCACCCTGTTTAATAGATTTCACAAATAATTAATCTTTATTAAACATGATATTTAAATTCTTTTAATTTAGAAAATATAATTTCAAATTAGGACAGTTAGTATAATTAAAGCAATAAAAATAAATTTTCTTAAAATAAGTTGGTACGATTTAATTTAATACTAAGATAACGCATTAGTCAGTAAATAGGATAAACGTTGCGAGAATGTTAAATAGGTTAAAATGTAGAGCATCATACAATAAACATAACCACAGAGTATACATTAACCAATAAATTAATACGTAAGAAATGCTGCAACCATTATCAGGGAAGATCATATTGAAGACACGGCTAAACATTCAAGGATAATTGCAAAAATTAATATGGTATTACCTTGACCGCAATTAATAGGATTTTATATGGGAAAACTAAGAGTACTTAACCCTGACGGAAAAGAATTATCTGCGAGCAGTTAATTAAAAAAGTCGAAAATATAGTTATACGAGGAAGTAATAAGACGGAAAAGCCGAGCTGTGGATTAGTATGAAGACAAATTACAAGTTTAGTTAAAAGCATCAGATGAAAATAGTACTCATTAATGTTTCTTGAGCTTAAGGAAAAGGTAAGCCTGACGGAGCTGGAAAGTGTCTTAACTCAACACAACCGCAGTTGTTGATTCCCTCACAATCTTTACGAATCTTTGTTACGTTTCAAATGGCTCCACAAGAATTCGAGTTTATAATGAATCGAACTTTTTCGTATAATTAAGTAGGGTGTTGCGCATTATATAAATGCAGTTTTGAGTTCCAGCAATGTTTTGGGGAAATATTATTATTATAATTATGTATTTCGTGGGACTGGAATGTTAAATGAGATGTTTCCCTCGCTTTGGAATGATTGTACGACACCGCCCTCGACCAAACAGAACGCGTAACGAAGAAGCGTGGCGGTTTTGATAAGTGAAAAAGTGGTCGCCATGGTCATTCTAAACGCAACTACCTTATCTTAAAAAACTATAAGAGAAGTGCTTTATAATACAGTGAAGTTTACCTATCAGTCCTTTAACCAATCTTTCTATTGTACCTGTTTATTCCCTCATGTTGTAAGTAAATAATGAAAGTTGCTACAAAAATCTGGACTGACTAGGCGTCGATATCGCCAACGACTTACAGAATCAAAGAAAGAGGAACAATACGTAGTAGTATGTCAGAGTGGCAAATGCTGTAATACAAGGATTCATTAATTGGCTTGACCCTAATTTAATTATTTAGACGGACAAAAGGTAATCTTAGTTTAATAAATCCGCAAGCCCATTTTGTAAATAATTTAAATAATACGGAGTATAAAATGTGTGCAATCTTATTACACCCTCTGTACGAGCAAGCGGTTAACTATAGTATCTTTTATCTTGTCAACGAGTAATATCTTATAAACTTTACAATTTTCGTACAGCAAAAAAATGTTCTGGTCAAAATTATAAACCTTTTTACGTACAATAGCTTTTTATCGATGGATCTCAGTAGAATATTCAAATTTTATCACACCTTGCAAATTCGAAAAAAAATTCATGGTTATGAGCTAAAACCGTAGAGCTTTTTCGAATTTTTTCTCGAGCACAACTTTTATTCTAGGGTTTCTGAATCCAGCGCGCAGACATTTTATTCATTCCCAAATGTTCCTGCAAAATTGACGAAACGAACATTTCGTATAATCCTATTTTTCTTGAGATAACTAAAACTCTGTTTTGTCGGCAAATTAACAGTGCTCATTAAATACCTTCTTCGGTATTTGCCCATTCGTGGAATCATCAACTTATGGGGTTATCTTGAATGAATTTTCTGTCCCATTTGAACACTTTTGACAAGGAATTTATTAAAAATATGACAAGAGAATTATCATCGTATACAGCAATCATACATGTATGCCTGATTGCTTTCTCTTGTCAAAAACTTTCTCATGTTTCAATGTTATTAATTTCACCACTTTGGCGTATTTGCAACTTCGCAATAATCAGAAAAGTTGTAGCAACTTAACTGTAAACAACTGTAATAATAACGACGAGATTTCATTTTAATCGTAAATTGAACATTCTCAAAGACTAAAGATGTTATGCAATGTAGATATTTAAAAAATAATAAAAATTACAGAGTTATTCATTTTTGGTATTGCAGCGCTTTTCGATCTAGCGTTGACAAGAATAATACATCGAAATGTAAACTGAAGGTTTGAATATTCAAAAGATAATTGGTGTACAACCTGCGGCGCGACATCTTCAAATATCTGGTGATTAACAGGTCCAGTGGTGCGAGATCATTCGATTGACAAGTAAGGCTTTTACATTTAAGGGGTATTAAGATTACAATAGGTATATTCAAGAAATGCAGTAGGAAATTTCAAGAATGTAATTTGCAAACTCTGGGTTATTGTAGGTTAATCTAGAACAATTTTATGGAGTATACAATGTTAAGGGATTCTGCAAGTTCAGTTCTAATTGCAGCTTCGATTATAATAAATCACAATGTTAGTTTTAATTGAAGCTAAATTCTAATGTAAATTTCTATTACGATATGCTTTAGTTTAGAATTATAAAAGATGTTACCTAAATTTCTGTGTACTGCCAAATTAGGTTAGATATAAATTATTGTAGTGATAAATTAATTATTAGTGCTCGTAAATAAACTAATTGTAGTACTTCGAGATTAAGTTAATTAAGAAAATAGAATCGTAGTTTAAGAAGATTATATTTGTACTGTTAGTGATTAGTTCGGAAAGCAAGTTATTGTGTGAGCTTTTAGTAATTTTATAGTACTACGAGTTGCTGAGGAAGACATATATAACCAGTTTGAAAAAAAAGAATAGTTGATATGGTAAATAGACTTTTCGTTACAATGGTGTCAAGGCGTGGAATTTAAAGACTGATAAACGATTTCGATTTGAATGCCAAAAACTCGCACTCGACAGAAAATGGATACTGGAATTATTTTGTTATTGATGGAGTTAGAATCAGGCATTGAAGAGAGCTTGACTGGTCACTTCGCGGAACCCATAGAAAAATTAAGCAAAAATTTCGCAAGCCTAACAGAGAAAAAAGACTAAAGCTTTGCAAGCTTGGCAGTGAAGTTAGAAAACTTTTCGAGGAAATTAAATAAAAATGCGGAAAAAAAACCGAATGAATTCCCTAACAATACAAGCACCGAAAGTTCCAGTGATAAACCAGCACGCTCCAGAATTAAAAAATATCGGAGAATAGGAAGCGACGTAGATTTGAGAGAAAGTCACCTGGGCAGACATATAGTCGGAGTAAGCTAACGGTTGGAACGATGGTAAAAAGGCAACCGCGTTGATTGTCGCATTGCAATGTGAGACCCAGAATATTCTGCAGTCCATACCAAACCATGACCAAAGAAGCTACGGGACCTTAACATCAAGGTTGGAAATGAGGTACAGCGACTCTCATACGCAACAAGTGTACCACGCTCAAGTAAAGAACCGTTACAAAAAGGCCAACGAGAATGTACAGGAGTTTGAAGCAGATATTGCCCGCTTGGTGAAACTAGCCTACCCAACGGTACCGGATAGCTTTCTAGAACAGCCGGCAGTACAGACCTTCATTGATGGAAGATGCGACGAGAAAATCGAGCAAGCACTACGAGGCTGGACCGACCAAAGACTTTACGTAATGCGTTACCTCATGCTTTAGAGGTTGAGGCGACAAAGTAAGCAACGCATTTAATCTGTGGCGAAGTAGGGCGATTTGTAGAGTAGCGAGCCAAGTGAACGTGGAGGAGGTAATTCGACGGGTAGTGCGAGACGAGAAGTCGGAGAGAAAAGGACCACGACGCCGGAACCGCGGAATTAGGTACAGGAAAAGTTTATGTAAACGGCTTAAGAAAAAATATGAGAAACCGAAATTTATACAAGGGGTCGACCTGAACAGATTCTGTTTGGAAAATGGTCGCCTGCGTGGCGCGATGATTGGCAGCAGTACAGTTGCCTACGGAACAGGAAATAACAAAGACTTAGATATCATGTTGGATTGGAAAGCCAGAGAAGAACCTTCATTCTAGCAGGACATTAACCCGTTAAATAGAATCCTGATGTCGCACTGGGCACAATGGGATTTCCTGAACGGAGGGAGTGGTATCTTGACGCGATCCCTATAGAATGGAGTCGGATCATTCAGTACGCTTCAGGTGGTGGTTCATAGAAGCCGAGTGTGGGAGGTTTTAGAACACCTGCATAATGGGACCTTAGGAGGACACTTACATGTTAAGAAGACTTTGATAAAAGTCCGAGCAAGATTTTACTGGATATGCTGCAAGGACGATGTAAAAGAGTACAGTGCTACAAGTGGCAGTTGTGCGAACCATTAGGAAACTTCAATGCGACAAACAAACACTTTCGCTCGTAAGGACGAAGAACAGTCTGAACCGAGCTATGATTGGTTTATACCTCTGTACATCGGGACAGGTAAAGCAAGCGGCTCTGTGGCGTATTTGATATGCGTGTTACTGCTATGCATGGGGTCCCGCGTTCGAATCTCAACATGGTTCGCTTAAAAATGTTAGGTCAGCATTTTTCACAAAATGAGAGGTAAAATGTAGATCCCGTGTGTGTTGTCACGCACGTTAAAGGTTCCTACTTTGCTTGGAACAACAAGGGTTAGGCAAGGATCTACATTTCCAGATAAACAAAACACGCTTCCTGGCCAATACAATATAGTACCTTCGGGTGGAGAATTACAAAATCAAAATGTAGGGTAAAGCAAGATTTAGGGTCACGCAAGATATTCAAGGTGTACTATTTGATGCGTCACCGGAATACTCCCAAGTGCATTGCGTGACGGCAGACCTTGATATGTCCCGAGGACTTGCTCGGGTGTTTACAAATGAATTGGTAGTATTAATCAACTTCGTCGACAACAACCAGGGGTTGGAAAGGTTATATGGCTAAAGGACTGACATCGGGGCATCTACTACTTGATGGCTAAGTGGCAGCCTTCTGGTAAATCGCATTACCAGGATCTGTGAAAATGGCCAGGTGACTTCGATGGGTTGGACTAGAGGGTGGTATGAAATATGCTAGATGTACTGTTCCAGAGTATCAGGGTTCAGATTTTGATGCGTGGTTATAATCCAAATGGTACAGCGGTTGCGATGAAGAGTTAATACTGCATCTACTCACAGGGGAACTGCAGAAATGGTTTCGACTGTCGCTACCGCCACAGAGACTTCCAACGTCCGGGTCGCAGTGCTCTAGGACAGAACAGCTTTAAGAGGGAGGCAGTTTAGCGCCTTTCGGTTGACAACAAAAATAACACATCGGAATGTAAACTGAGGGTTTGAATACACAAAAGGTAATTGGTGTGCACCCTATGGTGTGACATCTTCAAATATCTGATGATTGACAGATCCTGCGGTGCGAGATCAGTCGGTTGACAGGTACAGGGCTTTTAGATTTAAGGAGTATTAAGATTACAACAGGTATGTTCGAGTAGTACAGTAGGAAATTTCAAGAATGTAATTTGCATACTCTGGATTGTTGTGGATTAATCCAGAACAATTGGATAGGATATACATTAACGTTAAGGGGTTCTGCAAGTTCAGTTCTAAGTGCAGCTTCGATTATAATAAATCACCATATTATTTCTAATTGAAGCTAAATTCTAATGTAAAGTTTCTATTACGACATGCTTTAGTTTAAAGCTTTAAACGATGTGACATAAATTTATGTGTACTGTCGATATAAATTAGTTTAGGTATAAATTATTGTAGTGATAAATTAGTAATTAGTACTTCGTAAATAAATTAATTGTAGTGCTTTGAGATGAAGTTAATCAATACGATAGGATCGAGGTTTAAGAAGAGTATACTTGTACTGTTAGTGATTTGTTCGGAAAGTGAATTATTGTGTGAGCTCTTAGAAATTTTAAAGTACTAAGATTTGCCAAAGAAAGCTTGTTTAATCAGTTTGAAAATAAAGAACTGTTGTTAATGCAAATAAACTTTTCGTTACAGTATAGTTTTCAAGGTGTCGTCTTGTTGCAAATGGCCCAGAAAACGAGAATCAGCGTATGTAGTGAAAGCATACAGAATCTCCGAAGGTAATGACATGTCAGTCCCAATCTTCGGTAAGAAAAGCAATGCCGTATTTATTGGTCACCAGGAAGTGCATGTTTTTAAAATTTGAAGAATCTGTAATCAACATCCACACTGAGTGTTTTGCAAACCTCTTAAAACGCTTACGTTTCAACAGAATAAACGCCACGAAAAGTTCAAAAGTCAACCAGTTCAAGATCTACTTGGTCGCATGAATTGGAAACACTACAACATCCGCCTTATAGTCTGACATATCCGCATGCAATTTTCACGTGCGCGGTTCATTAACTTTTAAATAGCCGCTCCTTGAAAATACTTAACGTAGATGAACAAATTTCGGTCAGGTAATTGACTTAGTATTCAATAATGTTATGTCATACAAAAATTCAAAATATTTGTAATATTTCATGAAAAAAACTATGCTCCCAGTTTGGGAACGCTGGCACTTAATATTACACAACTATGAAATTAATTATCTATAATTAATAAATTTTTTACCAAAATACCACAGATTTAATTTTTTTTCAATGTTTATCACGTATTATTATGAACAATATATATGCCTTTGTATGGTATAATTCATCTCAGTAATTTTTAGGTAACCGTTTTACACATTTCTTGCACCTAAGCCTAGTGTTTTTCTGACAATTTAAACATCTTCCCTGGTCGTATGGTTCTGGAATATGAGTGATCCCATCAAAACAGATGTCTCGTGTTATAGAAGCAGCAGGTCCTCTCATTCTTCTTCTTTCGATTTTCAATCCAACTTTCACTAAAACCATTGCTACGGTTCTTCTAAATTGTATATGCCGTTTCAACATTTGGTCTATATCTTCATCATCATCACCGGTCTCATGTCTATGGTGAAGTTCAATTTCACCTAACAAATATCGACACAACCTCAATAAAAATCCAATTTACCCATAAATCTTCTTTACGTCTATTAAGCAGTATACTACCGCTTCAACTGAGTGCAATTGTAAAACTAACCATCTCTAATTGCCAACGTTCCCATTACGGGAACACAAGATCATGTAGCACTTATCAGTTTCTAAGAAATATGCCAAAGGAATTAACACTTGGAAATACAATATATTGTAACGAAACTTTATTTGCACAAACAACAGTTCGTATTTTCAAACTGGTTATATAAGCCGGCTCAACAACTCGTAGTTACAATAAAGTTTCCAAAAGCTCTTCTAACGCTTTATTTATTTTCCGAACTAATCTGTTACAGTATAAGTATTATTTTCTTAACACTACGATGCTAATCTTCTTAATTAACTTAATCTCTAAGCACTACAAATAATAATCCAAGCACTATAATGAATTTATATTGAAACACTAATTATTAATTTATATGACATCACGACTTCCAAAGCTTTCAATTAGAACATATTGCAATCAAAGCTTTACATTAGAACTAGTATGCAATCAGAACTCATATCAAACTTTCAATTTGAACTAATAACGTTCTCGAAATTTCTTATCGGAATCTAAATAACACTTAAATGTAAAAGCCCGATACCTGCCAATCACGTGATCTCGCACCGCAGTGCCTGTCAATCATCTTTATTTGAAGATGTCACGCCACTGAATACCCACCAATTATCTTTTGTATTCAAATCTTTCGTTTGCGTTGTAATGTAATTATTGTGGTCGAAATCAGATCAATTGGCGCTACAATTGCAACATTGCTAATGTGAAAAGAATCTGTTTGCTTGAAAAATATCTGATGCAACCATTTAGCAGTTTACTCCAAAGACTAAACAAGCTATTTATAGAAGTAACCCTAACTAATTAATATATAGTTTCAGGTAAAAGTGCAGATAGTACAAAAAACTCCTAAAATAAAGCTAATATAATAATATACCAGGCTTGTTCAATTGAAACTCATCTTAGGTTCAGGAAAAATTTATTGACAACTAAATTTACAAATAATTACAACTACGATTAAAGCACATATCCCATTGTTTCGTCAACCTATGTATACCATGCCTAAAGAAATCTTGTGGCTGCTGCTAGAAGAATTCTTTCACGGCGTTTTGTATTTCTTCGTCCGACTGAAAACGGTTACCTTTTAACGCTTTTTTCAGTGGCCCAAACATGTGAAAATCGCAAGGCGATAAATCGGGACTATAGGGTAGATACTCTAATATCCTTCATTTCTTTCGCTGTAGATTTTCTTTCACTACGTTAGTAACATGAGGTCAAGCATTGTCGTGAAGCAGAATGACGCCACGTGAAAGGTTCCCTGGACGTTTTCGTCTTATTGCTTGATAGAGCTTGTTCAAAGTTCATTATACAGGTTTGCGTTGATATGCACCCGAGGTTCCGTAAATTCTATCAACAAGGGTCCTTCATGGTCGAAAAAAAATGTCAAGATGACCTTACCGGCAGAAGGTTGAACTTTAAACTTCTTTGGTGGCGGAGAATTTACGTGTTTCCATTGCATCGATGACAGTTTACTGGATGGTTCAAAATAATGACACCAAGATTCGCCAGCAATTATTGACGAAGGAAATCGTTACCATTTTGTCTGTATTCCATGAGGTGTTGCAAAGGTAAGCCCATTCGTAAGCTTTTTGATTCTCTGAGAAAAGGTGAGGAATCCATTGCGCACAAACTTTGCTGTAGCCTAGGTTGTGTACGATGCTATAAACATCCGGTACTCACACCAACATTTTCTAAAATTATTCTGATTGAAACTCGACGATTTTCTCTAATCAGGCCTTCCACACATGCCATATTCCTGTCTGTTGACGCAGTACAAATTGCACCTGGTCGCGGCTTATCATTCGTCTTTTCGTGTCCATTCTTAAATTTTTGACACTATTCCTTGACAGTTGAATACGCAAAACATACGTTTTCATACACTGCTTGTATTCGTGTATTAATTTCCAATAGTTGCAAATCTTCAACACACCGAAATTGAATGACCGCACGCTGATCACATTTGGTCGGATTGTTAACAACAAACGTCATTTCAAAGTCACAATACTTAAAATCGCTGTCAAATATATACGAGAGAAACTGACCAGTGGGAAGTCTACAAACACCACTAACGTTGCAAAACGTCAGTTGAGTGATTACAATTGTTTCCAATGCTAACCTGACCAAAGATGGGTTTCAATTGAACAAGCCTCGTATAATAATATAATCTGTGGCTATAGTCATATTAACAAAAATGGGAACCTTGGCCATTAAAAGGTTAAACAAATCACTAAAAGGACGGCGGTTTAATTAGGACGCTAAGTAGGAAGATGGTTCGCCAAACAGCAGCAATAGTTTTACCATCACCGTCACCGAATTTATAAATCTATAGAATAGTTCAATAATGAGATTTGCCTTAATCTTAATAAGACTTGTTTTAATATTCGTTAAATAAAAAAGGTTTAAACCTCTAAAGGCGTTTCTTTGAACACGCCTCAAATAATTGCGCTCTGGGTTCCTACATTTTTTTAACCAATTTCTTTAGAGCACATGAAAAACTACTTGCTATAAAAGAAATATAGTAATGCCGCCCAGTTTGTTCTACCTTTGTATGGAATTATGCGTTGAAACTCGAACGGGGCATTTTACACAAAGGATGATTGATGAGTCTCTGCGGCACGACATCTTTCAGATGAACTCGATTAACAGGTTACAAGAGCTTTATTAATCATACAATGGGAAACCTCTAGAATGTTTGTTTTTACATAACTTTTGGTACGTTCTCAAAATAAATAAAAGTAAAAATAGCCGTTAAGGGGTTTGTAGTTCAGTTCTAATTGAAGCTGTGATTACAACATGAGTTCTAATTTAAAGCTGTGCAAGTCGTAATATAAATTAGTATATATATATATATAATAATATATATATATATATATATATATATATATATATATATATATATATATATATAGCTGTGACAACGTCGCACGTTTTGGGACGTTACTAAAAGGGCGATATGAAAATGGCCGCACGCTGAGGTGCTGCTAAAAGATTTCTGTGACAAGGGCCGCACGTTGGTGCGCTACTAAAAGAGTGATGTGGTAAGGGCCGCGTTGAACGTCGCTGAAAGAGTGATACGAAAATGGCCTCGCGTTGGGAGCGTCACTAAAAGAGTGCTGTGGCAACGGCCGCAATTTGTGAGCGTCACTAAAAGAGTGCTGTGATACAGATACAGCAATTTATAAAACTTGAAATTGTTCACTTACCTTCTTTTTCAACTTTGCGTGGCTAGCTCAACGGAATTGACAGAGTTTTCAAAATGAAATCAAATAGAAATATCACAAAGCATTTATATAGTATGAAATATTTTCTCTCATACAAAAGCATATACAATATTTAGAACATCGTTTCTTTCAAACATAAAGTAATTTCTAAGAAGTATTTATTACAAAAATAGTTCCTTATCTTATTTTAAATTTACAGAATTAAAACTTCTTCTTTGAGAATGGTTTACCTGGTTGTAATTTATTGCCACGATTGTAAGGTTTGTTTGGCCAAAAAATTCTTAACAGATAATCTAGTAAAAAGTCAGAGTATTTCACACTCTGAACACAAATTCTCCTGGTAAAATCCTTTAAAAAAATTATTATATGATTAACATTTATTATTCTATCCTAAATTAAATACAGATACTCAAATATCCTTTAAAAATAATACTTGCAGAATCCACAAAACACTCCTCGTAATTAAAATATCTTCTTTTTTAGATTGATGTCCGATCAGCTTACGAGATTTTCCATATTAAATTTCCTGATTTCAGACAGCAATTACCACAGTACATTTTTGGTTAAAACTTTCTTCGATTATTTAATACAATCTTTAAAATAGCATTATATTGAAGAATTATCCTTATTTATTGTAATTAATAATTCCATTTTTGTATGTAATTTGCGTTTAAAAACATCACTTCTATATTCATTGCAACCTCGCAACTATTAAATTACATAATGCTTACTGCATACTTCGAATGCTATCTTCGCATACCAACAACTCGCGACTTAAATTTCAGAATCGAATGAACTTTGTTTTTAATAAACCCTTCCTTAGATACACTAAATTATCTATATCTAGAAGGTACTAGAATTAACGCATTTCATAAACTCCTATCTTACATAATTTATTGGAAATCCTCATTAGCGTCTAAAATCGCATGAGTTTTATTACCTTGTTATCTGGTTCCAGTTATCCGTGATGCGCGCTGTTCGTCTGCTCCCACACATACTATTATTGTAGTGCATCGCTTCTTTCCAACAGTGAATACGAAGATCATAAATATTTCTTATCGGTTATTCCAGGAATTTTACGGGTTTTTCAATGATCGGGCCGCTTCTTGGAATAAAATGTTTATTTATTTATGAGTTCATACGAATTGACGTTTTTTCAGGATTCCTTTATATCTTAGTGGGATTTATTTGTAGAATTTGGATTTCAATGACCTCTCGTGACCCCTTATCACGTCAATATGTATATATATATATATATATATATATATATATATACGTTAATATAAATTGCCCTATGTGATATAAATTAGTGTTATTATAAATTGCCCTATGTGAGATAAATTACTGTAGTGATTAATATAAATTAATTATGGTGCTTCAATATAAGTAATTAGAAAATAGCATCATAATTTTAGAAGTTAATATTTGTACTGTTAGCGATTAGATGGAAAGAAATATTAGTGACAGCTTTTAGAAAATTTCATTGTAGCTACGTGCTGTTGAAAAGGCTTGTGTAATCAGTTTGATAATAGAACTGTTGTGGTGCAGAGTTTTCCTTATAATACTAACCCAGAAAATATTCTAAAAATAAAGCTGAAAAATCGTTTTTACATATTTGACTGTGGTTTAAGAACTGTCTAGCTGTGCAAAAATCTACATTCGAACATTAATATTTAAAGGTTTATATTAAAAAAACTGTTCATTCTTGTCACCAGAACTCAACCACGGAAGCTCTTTCACTCAAAAAAGCTTCATGCACTACATTAAATAAAGCCTTCAAAAATCTAGACTTGTTAGATACACTTTTTTGTGAATAAAATTTAATTCAGTATATGCGTCTGCAGTACCTTCTACTGAAATCAAGGTATATAAAGAATTCTCACGATACACGAGTAGAAAACGTGTTTAATGGAACTGTTTTCATCCCTTATGTCTAAATATTAACAAACCGCTCCTATATTTAGGGGTGTCTCTCCAAATACATTTATCTTTATAAATATTTACACAGCAGTGACGGGAATGTAGCTAAACCCCTTATGCTTTTTCTTATACAGTCAGTCCATAATTTAGGGTTATTATATTTGTATTAGTATCAGCTTTAAAAACTACATCCAGAAGAAAGTTCTTATCAAAATTCTTGTCTAAGCAAAGCAGCAAAAATTAAAAGCACAAATCTGCTATTTCAAAAGTAAACTATTCAATAGTGTTCTGATTACATTTATTTGAAATAAACTACGATTCTAAAATCGAAAAGGGGCGGAAAACATGCAGTAGGAATTTTATAGCTATATAGAGTTAGTCAGCAGGAGCTGAATCGATATTTATATGAGAAACTATAACAACTATCTTTCTGCAAATTGGTTTCCTGGAGTTTCCGAAGAGCCCATTTTAACTAAAATATTTTCAGTTTCTGTTATTTCCGGTGTACCAGAAACGGACCACAACTTCGTTATTTCAAATAGAATGTCCTAATTTATATGGAATTTCTGATATGTACGCTAAATTGCAATATCACATTATACAGTGTGGTAATTTTAATTTGAATAAATTTAATAAAATTGTAATAAATTTTTTCTTGCAAAATTTTTAAGACATCGAGTTTTGCGTAAAATTTGCCACACTTGAGCGTGGTTATGTGTTTTTTCCCCCAATAATTGAGTGAGAAACAGGCTCTATTTGAGATGAAGAGATATGTTTTCTGATCCTTCATGCTTTGTGAGTGTAAAAAAGAAAATTTTTATGTGGAAGAGCCTGCAAATGTACACCATTTACATGTTGCCGAAGTCCAAGTAAATAGTAAACTTGATTTTTAAGATTTTGTAAGGTTTCTTCAGACCCTTGTCAGATTCCTTACATAAATACATTCTACGAGTTCAACATTTTTGGTTTTTTTACTAAAATTTTGGTTTCCAGATATCACCATAAAAGAGTCAAGTGAAATGGATAAGGAAATCGTGGAGACCACTTAATAGCGCACCCAAGCTGCCAATCCATGTATTTGGAAAAAAATTCGTCTAAAATGCAGGTCTTGTGCATAAAGTGAGGGCGTGACGTCTTGTTTACATCGTATCCTTCCATCAGGCAAATCTAGGTCTAACTGACTCGGATAAATGCATACAAGGCCGGATCTAGTTCGTGTTAAAGAAACTCTTTGTATCTTCGCTCAAATTTCATCCTAACCTTTACTAGCCAGTATGAAAAGTACATGTGTACGACATGAAGAGTTTCACTCTGGCACAGCTACTGAGAAGCAAAAAAATTACATACAAAATGTATCTCAAGGAGGTATACACATGTAACGCGCTGCATTACGCTAACAATAAATTACATTTGAATAAAATAAAATGTAATTTTGAAAAGATTTTGTATAAAAAATTTCGTAAATAATCATTCTTAATCTATCAGGCTATTTCGAATTTTGTTTCTCTAAAAATAATTCAGATAAGAAAGTACAAGCTTATTTTTTTAAATACATTGTATGGTACGAATGAAGGGCGATAACATTAAAAAAAATTCAATGCAAATATCGAAACGAGACAAATATTTGCGTACACATTACATTCTCCGCGGATAAATTCATTGTACTACACTGTATGCGTAAGAACTTGTGTGTGGTAAGCGTAGAGTAAATTCGACACATTGTATTAATCAGACGCTGACCGTAGTAAAATATTTACAATTGGTGTAATGTTGATTTGTTGGATCCAACGGTAGAAGATATTAAGTCAGTTATATATAAATTGGTTTCCTGAAAACGTCAAGATGTAGAAATACGCACGAATAGAACAAGGGGGTTGGGAGTTGATAAAAGTGAGTTTTTATATGGGGATTTGATAGAACGTGAATTGAAAAGTAAGGTTGAATGTACCGAGATCCAAAAAAAATTTAGTTGTATTCCCGGAGGGAAATGACGGCGATCGATTAGTAAAATGAATTACATCTGCAAGTGGCAGGGTATGTTCATAAACGAGCAAGCGCAGATATAATGTCGAACAACCGTTTGAAAGCAAAGGGGTAGAACCTGGTGAGTCATCCCTTCAGTCATGTTTGGATATATGAAAAATAATGAGAGGAAAAATACTGATGGTTGTTGGAAATCTTGGAATTAAAACAAAGTGAGTACTCATGAATTTTTATGTAACGTTTTAGGAGCAATGTTATAAATATTTGAATGTCAATTGTAGATATTTTGGTAATAAGACATTAATTAAGTGAAAATAATTATTTGGATGAGTAATTAGTGATTTCAAATGCCAGATTTATTAGTGAAATTTAGGGTAGTAAAAGTATTAAATTTAGTCATTTTAAAATGGACAATAAAAAAAAAATTTGGAGTAGCGATTTTCCAATGGCTTAGAGTTAAGTTTTTTAAGATTTTTTTTAGCAATACCTGGCCAGATTTAAGGGTGGGAATTTGTTTTTAGGAAAATATATGTGTATGTGTACACAAATTATTTTTATGCTAATAGAGGTTACGTTTACGTTGATTTTTATTTCAACTTATTTCATCATCATTAGGTCATCAGTCCTAGAACTGGTTGGACGCGTACCCTCGTTGTTTCCTAGTCTGAGCCAACCTACACATTTCGCTGAAATTTGCTCGGTATGCATCTATCCCTATCTGTGTGCGAAAGTCTGATCTTGGTCTACCCCTACCTATCTTTTCCCAACTCTGCTTGTAATATATCCCGTACTATGCCCCAGAAATGCCTTAGAACGTATCCTGTCCTTCTATCTCTCCTATTTTTTTCGTTTTCTACAGATATCTTTATTCCTCTACTATTTCTACAGCCAATTTGTTATTAACTTTGTCTGTCCATGCTACCATCCTCATACATCTGAAGCACAACATTCCAGAAGGCTTCTATCTCTTTCTGTCTGCTTTTCCTACTGCACCTATTTCATAGATGTACCGTGCTGTGCTCCACACTATGCTTTGAACACTTTTCTTCTTGTATCTATGTTCGTTGTCTTTGAACATAACTGCTGTTCTTTCTTGTTTGATGCAGTTCGGTCACCTTCTATTGTTTTACACTTATATACCCTATTTCACTGATATTCAGTGGTATGTGAAGGGCGGTAAGCAGCCTTTGGCTGCCAAGTTCCCCCAGCACTCGAACCTTTGTTGAACTAATAGTTTTTCCAAATTATCCTTTCGCACAATCAACACTAGTTGAAAATATTTCACAACCAATACCTGATGTTGTTTATAATAATCATCAGATTTAAGACCACTTATTTTTTCGTCATTGTGTTTTACGTCTTGAAACTGGTTGAACTTGTACCTCAACTTATTTATGTTCTGAGCTAGCCTACCCAGTTCACTGCAATTCTCACAACAGCCTATATACAGCTCGATTCCCTTCTATTGTTTTTTAATTATATGCCCTATTTCACGAGATTCAGTGGTATAGTAATCTGTAGTTGTTTATACTTTCGGACCACATCCCGCGAAGTAGTCCCCTCCCGGAAATCCGAATTTTACCTCCAGAAGATGCCATCATGTTTACTAACAATTTCTGTACGCAGTGTACTTGGGAGGTAATGCGGTGGTTTCCCGTTGCCTTCCACATCGCAGTAGTGTGTCTTAGAATGTCATACCGGCCTCTATGGTCTCTGCCACTCTCAATACCGAAAAAGCTGCTGCCCTCTTTCGGAGACCTGTCTTAGTCTAGTTCCTCACTAAAGACCCCACTAATTTGATTAAACCTATTGTTCGGCTCTTTAGCTCATTGAAACGCACAAGCCATTCTACGTCGTCAAGGTGCAGGACCGTTCAGAATGGTCAACTTATTTAGGAAACAGGTAATGTCAGCGGTTAGTAAAGGATATCCAGCTACTCCAGTGATAGTCTTAATAGAAATGACATCAAAAGAATTGCTGTAACAAACTGTTTGGCGACCCGTAAGTTTGACAGAAGGAAAACTTTTGAGTGTAAGTGTTAAAGTAATATAGAATAATTTAAACCTTGTTATTTATTATTTTGTATTTCTTTAATTTTCTTTTCACAGTCAAAAACAAAATTCCTCCACCTTAAGATGGGCCATATTTCTGCCTCCAACAAAAATATAGACATATCAAAATAATTACTAACTTTTTACAAAAATATACCCATTAAACTAGCAGCAAAATTTTATTAATTAAAAAATTGTAAGATGTCAAAACTTGTTATTGACCAGAGAAAATAATCAGAAATTATAACTTCGAGTGGTAAAAATTTAACTTCAAAACCTCAAATAAAGTTGACAAACATGAGTTAGAGGTTGGTAGTGAAAAACATTAATCTACTTTTTTTAGTTGTCTGTAATTATCCACACTCCCATTCAATATGCTTTCCCTCCACATTTACAGATTTACAGTCTGAAATGAGTTCTTTTATGATTGAAAACAATTTTTATAGTGAATAGAATTCCGTAGTATCCGCCTTTTTTTGTAAATTGTGTAACGCTCGCGCGTTATTTAAGCAAACGTTAGGTCGTAAGAATAGAATTTATTAATTTTAGTTCGATGAGCTTTAGCAAGAAATCACTCTGAAAAATTTATTGAAGCTATTTAAATAGGATATTAAATTAGGACAAATAAATAACCCGAAAAGCATTTCAATACAACCAGTAATAAAAATCGGAGACATCGCCGTTCAAAATAATATTTGTATAAATTCATATGGAGTTCAAGGTACAACAGAATCATAAAACGTTATAAAATTAATGTGTTCACACGCACTAATGAAAGCTAATGAAAAACGGCTTTAGACGCACAAAGTGGAAGAACGGAATTAAACAGAAGAAAATGGGATACAACGATTAAGTTCGGAATTAGCAAGTTAAGTAAGAAGTAATGTTTTAGTAACAGTAGGTATGTTTGCGGTAGGCTCCTGAATGAATGGTCAACGGCGAATCGTTTTGGATGATTGGGACAAAAAGATCAGGCACGCTGGTTAAGCGTGGAATTTAAATAGCGTTGATGGTGGATTAAAAGGGAGATAGGTGGTTTTTACTCTGCAAATAAATGTTGGAATTCAAATAACTGGAATGAAGGACCAAACATGCCGAGGATATAAACAGACGAATCAATGGTGTTAGCCTGGAAGTTCTTAGATTTTTAAATTGTGAGCACTGTTTGAACTTTTCTTGCTTTAATTCGATTTACGTTCGATAAATATGTACAGCGAACTCGTACATATAAGTTGTAATTGGTTCGTAAAGTAATGGAATTAGTTTGCTTACAATTAAGCCTGATAGTATTGGAAAGGACATTTCAACCTTGTGAAACGCTAAAGTAAGTGGTCGAGACACTACTTACTCCTCCACATATACTAGGAGTCCATCTCGCACATTTAATTACTTATTCAGTGAATTCGGCAATCGAACTATGTAACTGCGTTGGATCGTCGAACCATTTTGTCAGAGTATGACCTTCATGTTTTTACGGCGAACCAATAGGAATATCCGACGTCTGGAGTTTAATTATTCAACTCTGTCTGTAATTACCATTTAAATCGAGTAACATGATCGCAATTATGCTACAATTGAAATAATTGCACATAATCTCCACCATAGAAAGGTGAGAATGGAACTTCTGACATACAATTACCTCCTCCCACCACGTTTCTTCTCATAACGGCCCGTGTAGACTCCGCATTTCCTCATAAGCGCGCTGAAAAAATCTTTGATTACCTCCTCTCTCTACTTTATCTATAGTGCACGTCCTAATAGACCATACACTACCAGATAACCAATCGTAATGCAGGATCCCCGTATAACGTGGTCGGCGCACACTAAGACGATTGGTTGTTCGGTAAAGTATGATCTATTAGGGCGATTTCTTTAGCGCACTTATGAGAAAAGGTAGAACCTATTTATTTACACGGACTCTTATGAGAATAAGTGGTGGGAGGTAATTGTGCGTCGGAAGCTCTATTCTTCCATCTATATGGTGGGGGTAGTGTGCAATTATTACAATTGCAGCAAAACTGCGATGCTGTTATTCGATTTACATGGTAATTACAGAAAGGGTTAAACAATTGGACTCGAGACGTCAGATATTCCTTTTGGTTCGCCGTAAAAACATGGACGACATACACTGACGTTCTAACGCAGTTAAATAGTTCGATTGCCGGATTACTGAATAGGTAATTAAATGTGCCTAGTATACAGAGAGGAGTGACGAGTATCCCAGCCTCACTCAAAAACACATACTCGCTAAGAAAGATGTTCGTATTAATTTAAAAGCAAGCTTTAATTGTGGGATGTGTCTGCTAGTAAATTTCTTTGTGTAAATTTAGTATTTTTAATGAACATTGGAATGGTAAAAGCAGAAGTAGGCATGGTGCTGTATTTCTATGTATTGTCGTTAAGAGCATTTCCACATAAATGAGGTTTAAAATGTCGTATAGATCAATATGGCAAATTAGAATAATGATGTGGTAGTATTATTTATAGATTAATGTTTTAAGTTCTGTTAATAGTATCTAGCCAGTTGGAGGTAGATTAGGTTCTTTTAAAGATGTTTCGTGCACAAACTGCACTTGAGAATTTATTAACAATTTCGACGGCCTTCTCAATTGGAAAGGCTTTCTTATTCACCATCCTGCAGGATTTTATTAAAATATATATTTGTAATTTATTTTTATTTTGACAGCGTTTAAGTGTGGTATTCGATTATCCGTAACATTTGTTATCAAAAATATTACAATGAGTTATGCATGTGTTTCTACACGGTTATTTCTGGTTCGCTTACCGTCACTCCGTATCTAGTACGAATTATTAATTGGTATGTTACATGTCTATAATTTTATGCTGAAAGCTAGTCAAATTTTCCTACAATTCTCTGAGTTTGATGTATATTCCTGTTGTTTGAGAACGCTATGACCGGCTGTAAGAAATCACACGTTAATCGGGTTTTTCCCATTATTAATTGTAGAATGAAATCATAAGTTGGTTGTACGGGATATATCTCGGATGATCCCTTTTAAGAAACAGTTAGTTTCGTTTGTGTAAAATTAGAAATATGCTATTTCGTTTAATAAGGAAAAATACAATTTTAAGAATATTTTTAGTGAAACTGATGTAAGATCGTAAAAATAATAGGACCATTGGTTTTGTTTTTCAGCCACACCTTTATAGATGGTACTGGTAATCTAATTTATATAATTCCCCATTTTCTTGTTTACAATTCAGAACTATTACACTGTTAACTAGGCAATTCTAAAACCTAGAAGTGAACACAACACATTTTGATTGAACATAAATAAATTCGTGTGATAATCGAATTAACAGTACGAGGTGTCAGGTGATCCAGCAGATGTCGACTACTGAAAGTTGTTGTGCCTCAATTGTGAATCATCAGAACCTTCAAGACCACGCTTTGATAACCTGAAAACAGGAACGCCATGCCAAACTGTAACGCTTGTTGTTTCTTCCTGCATAGTATTGATGATTTCCCGAATGGAAAATTGGATCTGGAATTTTCTTTTTTAAGTTTCTTAAGGTTACTCATCGCACAATTGAAAATGTTACGGCGTGAAAATTAAACTTACTTCGACCAAATCGTTGGAATATGTTAATGGCGACAGCTGTTATTGGTTAAGTATAAATTATAAAATAAGATTAATATTCACTGTTCATAAAATTTTCTATATAAAAAATTTAAAGTTACACTATTGTTTAGGTGTGACGTTAACACCTAATAATTTTTTTACAGCTGCTGCAAAATGCATTCAGACCAGTAGATGGTTCTTTTTACTCCTTTATTGCTGATGTCTGCTAGTACATTATTCAGGAGTTACTTTTAAGAAGTGCTCGTGGACACTAGGTAAATATATATTTTTATGACTATTTTAATATAAGAGAATGTCAAATATTTAAAAATTGTAGTAAACTAAAGGCTGAAAACAATCCACTATATATTTTTCTTGTTTTGTTTAATTTTATTTTATGTAAATATTTGGATTGAAAGTAAAAATTAGTGTGAGTAAGTCAGAAATGTACTAACTATTTTTGCGTCGATTTTTGTACTGTCAAAATCCTCCGGGATATGTTTTGGATAAATGTTGTTTTCTACGCAAGTTGGTTTCCTTTTTTGTAACTTTCTTTTTAATAAGAGGTTTTGTAAATAAAATTCCTTTCTTGAGGTTTTCTTTATCTTTCTTTTGACCCACCCCGCTCTGCAACTTTTTAGCTAGCACGACATTTTTTGAATTCTTTTTCTATTGCGGTACTAGGTACGGGCTATTTTCTTGCCTTACTTTACTTTTCTTTCTTGTCCGCAGCACGGAATACCGTAACAAAGATTGTACGTGCAATTATATTATCAAAATTTACTATTAATAGAGTTTAAGCTTAGATGGAATTTTATATGAAGTTATTTTTAAGATAGGTAAAGGTAGAAAGAAAAATTGTGAAAGAATCTCCAGCTACTCCAGTGATGAAGTCGTATTTTGGGAGAGGCCGTTATTTCGAAAATTTCTTTAATTTGATAAAGCGGTATGGTAGATAATGGTAGAGTACGAGGTGCGAGATTTAGTAAAACCCAAAGCACGGGAACATCTGGAATAACCGTCTTCCGTGTAGTAAAAATATGAATAAATTGCTGGAACAAGACCGTTTCGCACCTTTATTTTTGGACAACTATTGAAGCTTTTCAAGGTAAGTGGTAATTATAAAGTAATTTTGTATTTTATATTTTTTAGGTTATCATTGTTTTCATAGGAACCCACTCCCGCACTACTGTAGTTAGCCGGTGCACTCTTAAAATTGTTACGGGGTTCCCGTCCCTTCTGAGCAAAACGAAATTCGAAACGTAACATCGTTTTTACACGCAACAAGTGTTCTACCGCCTCGAATTAAATCCTACTCAACATTTTATTCCATTTAAGAAAACGAAAACATTACACTGAAATATACTCGGCTAGCTAGCTATATCAGTTTATTTAACAATAGCTTGACAACGACGGCGGAGTATAAGCCTTAGAAAAAAAGCAACGTAAACCCAGGCGTTTCTTCTATACATACAATTCTCCCATTTTTTGGGTACCTACCGCCAATTAGTACAGTTTATTAATTATTTGGCTTTCACATTCTTATCCGATGGTGGTAGAAGTCCTTGTGTGTAAAGAACGATCGCACCACTTGTACTTGATGTGCTCGTCTTTGTTTTCATTGCTCTTGACAATTAAAAGGTCTTATATTGTCTCAAAATTTCTGAATCACATTAAAAGATTCCTGTTTGGTCGCAGTTATAATTTCCACAAGCACATACGGTCCTTGTTCAATCTTTTCAAGAAGCAGTAGGAAACATCAAAGAAGTACTACTTCGGGATTGTAAATGTTATATTATATTAATAAACATCACTTAAGATGTAGCCATATGGATTTCAATTATCATTTTCATTTGGAAGTTATGACTAATTGTAAATACTATAATAATTTATTCTTCTTTGTACTTCAATAATTCTAAGAATATATTTTGCGTTGCTAATGTGTTTCTGTTAGAAACATATCGATCTGTATACTTGAGTTGTAAATATATATTTTATATGTAGTAAGTCCTCGTTTCATGATTCTAGGTCAATACCCATAGTTTTTAAAATAAAATTAAACGACGTTTTAAACGCTTACAATCTTGCAAGGCTTTTTAATACGCTTTATTTTTAAGCACGTCTGATATTTTTAAACTGGATTGATTCCAAATCATTTTACGCCAGATTTGTTACATTTCGTTTATTATACAATGTAGATTGTTTATTGTATTTCTATTTAGGTAAATAACATGAAAAGGTCGCACTTCCAACTTTCTGCTACCTGATTCCTATCAGAAATTCGAGCGTAATTAAGCTACGGATTAGGTAGAACTATAATCTTTCAGTAATAATCTCGCAACACTTAGTAATCTCATATCTAGAGAGTTTCTTTCGTTTCCTTCTATTTAATTTTGTTATAAAGTAGTGATTGCTTTAGTGGGCGAGAAGAGGTAAATGTATTAAATATTCAGTTCTCTTCTGCATCAAGTTCCAGCAATATACCAAAGAGAACCTGCGGTAGGGATCGCGAATATCCCTTAAACTATATAGGTACGGCTAACGATTTTTATATTTGATAATTATTAATCAATTTTTGTACGTAGAGCGTACGTAGAGGTAATGAATATTGTCAAATGCAGGAAGACTTTTGTAATTATTATGCAAGGACAAAATTTTGATATGCTTAGATGATATGGCGGCATTAGCATATAGCATGAAAGAGTTAGAAGCAGCTCTTAATGAAATAGAAACGGTTCTAATAAGGAGTACAAAAAAAAATTAAATACTAGTATATAAAGAAGGGGAAAATAAGTCAAAAACCAGAATACATATAGGAAACGAGAACTTAGAAGAAGTTAAGGATTTCTGCTGCCAGGAAGCCAAATAACGCAAGATGGGAAAAGTGCAAAAGATATAAACAAAGATTAGCAGGTCGTGCTGCATTTAACAAGAGGAAACAACTTCTATGTTCAAAAACAACAAACATAGAAACAAGGAAAAGATTGCTGAAAGCATATGTGTGGAGCATAGCACTGTACGGCTGCGAAACTTGGACGGTAGGACAAGCGAACACAAAACCTTTTAAATGTGGTGTTACAGACGTAACATGAAGATATCATGGACAGACGAAGTTAAGAACAAGGAGGTTCTAGAAATAGTAGGGGAAGAAAGAAGTATGTGGACAACAGTAAAAAACAGGAGTGATAGGATGATAGGTCAAATACCAAGGCACGAAGGAAAAGTGTGGGATATATTAGAAGCACGGATAGGAAAAAAGAGAAGTAGAGATAGACCTAGGTTAGACTATTGCACACAGATAGTTAAAGATGTAGGGTGTGGGAATTTCAGGGAAATGTGTAGACTAGCTCACAATAGAAATCAATGAAGGTACGTGTCTAACCAGTTCCAAAACGGAAAACCTAATGACGAAAAAAATAATTGGACTAGAACCTGATGATTATTACAAGCAACTACAGGTGTTGATTTGAAGATTCATTGGAAAACTATTAATTCGGAGAACGGTTAAGTGATGGAGGATCTTGGTAGCCGCAGGTTGATTAACCCCCTTCGTATACTACTGAATATCGGTGAAATGGGGTATATATTTAGAAAACAATTAAAGAGACACCGAGCTGTATCTAACAAGAAAGAGCAGCGGATATGTTCGAAAGCAACAGACTTAGAAACAAGGAATGAATTGTTCAAAAAGCATACGTATGGAGCACAGTACTGTGTGGCTATGAAACAGGAATGGATAGTAGGAAAAGCAGACAGGAAAAAGGTAGAAGCCTTCTAGAATGTTGTGCTTCAGATGTATTATGATGATAGCATTGGACAGATAAAGTTAATAACAAATAGGTTTTAGAAATAGTAGGAGAAGAAAACTATCTGTGGAAAACAAAAAATTAGGAGAAAAGGAAACACCGAACACATTCTAAGACAACTGAGGAATAGTGCGGGATATGTTACAAGCAGATATAGGAAAAAAAGAGAGATAAAGACCTAAATCAGACTATTGTACGCAAATAGTGAAAGTTGTGGGAATTTCAGGAAAACGTGTAGGCTAGCTCAGAATAGGAAACAACAGATGTACGCGTCTAACCAGTTCTAGGACTAAAGATCTAATGATGATGATGATAATGATATATAATTAAACAAAAAAACTCTTGGGTTATGTGATATATTAAACTATAAAATTCTACAAAAATATCACGCATTTGGATCTCCAATTGACTCTGATCACGTATTAAAAATCTAAAAAATATATTTATAGTTAATTATAAACTTACGTGTTGTTTAAATTAAACAAATAGTATTATAGACTTAACATTGTTCCAGAATGTAATGAATGGTAAAATTTAGAATAGTGTTAATATGTCCAAGCAATATCAGTGTAGTTAAGATTATTTTATATAAAATTTCTAAAAATTTAATATATATTTTATATTATATTTTATATTAATATATATATATATATATATATATATATATATATATTGCTGTGTTATTCCCTTTATATTAGGCCCCTACGATGGACGTCATAAAATACTGTGTTATTCGCCCCGCGATTGTGCGTACCATGAAATTTTGTTGTGAAATTTACCCCTAATAATCAAGCACCTATGATGTGAAATGTTAAGTTATGGTTTTTGCCCCAACTAGCTTATTCAATTAAATAAAGCAATTCTACAATACACAATATAATGATCAAATATTTACAACTTTAAAATTTTCCCTTTTTCAGAATATTTACGGATACCAGATTTATGAAATTTGAAGCCAGTAGTAAAACTGTCTTTTTGCTTATTTTTAGGGACCTTTGAAACGTTCCAAGATGACTATTATCTTTGTCATAAATTGATCAATGAAGCTACTATGTTTTGTTCATTCTTACAGAAATTTTGAATTAAAACAGTTTCCAATAAATTGTATCAAGATTTCTAACCTGGAATGGTTCTGTAGTTCCTTCCTAGCTATGTCCGAATTGAGAGTCGAATTTGGAAGTCAACATCAAAACCAAAATACAATCCAAATCGGTATTAGAATCCAATTTTAAAAATCGGTATGAGAACAACTTCGATGTAGTTATTAAAATTCCATTTATATGTAGGTATTTAGACCATTTCAAATTTAAAATTCCATTTGAATATCAGTGTTAAAAGCCAGTATTAAAATACCAGTAATAAAATAATCTAGTTTAAAATGCCATTATTAAAGTCTAATTTATATATCAGTAATAGAACATTTTCCATATCAGTAATAGAAGCCCTGCTTTATTAATATTAGAAATGACTTTTTAATTAAGTTGTTATTACTTACGTCTATAATAGATCGGCTTATGCGTTGCACAATTCGTACACTTTTCAAAATGATTTTACTATAATTTTCTTTTCGCTGATTACGTAAATTAATTAGCACTTCAGAACATAGTCGTAGCCCAGTTTAAATGTATACTAAACTCGTCGCTTCATTCTTATCGTATTTAAAGCCGTACCTCTATCTGCTTTCGTTGGTTCATTCACGTGTTGGGACGACACCTTTGCCTTTATCTTTGTGTACTTCGGGATTTTCATCAATTATTTAGTTCAAATATTCGGATGGATGCCTGACTTGTCACGTAATACTCTCACATATCATGGTATTATTTGAGAAATTCCAACAATTTCCTTTTATTAAGTCGCGTATTCAATGTTTGTTATTTACTATAATCTAAATCGAAATAATCTGGTGCTTGTTTATTTCCTAGTTAATATTGGATTTTTGAACAAATGTGAATCCTTTCTAATAATGCATAATTCAGATTGCGTGTACGATGATATTTTTAACGCACTTGTTAAATATTTATAAAGCCAATTCATATAGGTTTCTCGTTGATTTAATTTTGATGCATTTTGTTCCGTTTTCAAATCTTATCTTAACTTGTAAACTACTCTTGGATATTTCTATGTTCTTACGCATTTAAACCTATGTATTTTATATACACTGTGCTCTCAATTAACAATATGTATAGTGACCTATTTACTCTTATAATATATGGAATTATGTGCTTTTGTTAACTGGAAACTGCTTTTATTTATTCTACCACCCCTGTGACTTAACCTACCCCTAAACTACCCTATAATTATAGCATTAAATATATATATATATATATATATATATTATTGTGACACCCTCTCTTTGGAGTAGGAGCTACAAAAGTGATGTAACAGCGGTACATCAAATTGGGCATTTGAAATTATTATCTTAACTTCCTTGGGGCTTATTTTGCCTGGCTGGCTCAAGAGAAGTTATGGAATTTACAAAAGCACAGAAATCTCAAAAAGCATCTATGCATTCAAAACAGGTTATAAAACAATTCGCAGTTCCAGTTTATACAGAAAACAATAAAAATTCTTACCTAATATTTACTCACAGATACACCAATAGGCGGATAATCTACCCATCCTTTATTCTCACGCTTGTAAGGGTGTTTAACCAAAAATACTTGATAGATAGTCTATTCAGTGAAATTAAAATACCTCGAAACTTCGGTCTCAAAATTTGATTCAAGTTATCTCCTTTACAAATAATAAAATGAGAACATATTCTAAACTTAAATTACAAAACATTCAATTATTGTTAACAAACAAAGAAATCTAAATTTATACTTGCAAAATCAAATAGCACTTATCCAGCTCATATAAACGGTATTAACAACTTCTGATTTCATTTTATATTGACGTTAAATCCCAGTTTACCAGTTTTCCCATATTATCTCAAATCTCCTTTTAGAATATTAGTTTGCGAAAATACATCTCCTATTTATAATTAATTAATTTTATAATAGCTTTTGTATCGTAGAACGTTCAACTTCCATAGTATTTTTACACAACAAATGAAACTTCATCTAATAAACGTATTCGATAACTTTTGTGTTTGAAACTACACAAATTTATAAGTTTCATATTTATGCAAAGTTCTACGGTGCTTATTGCGCATCGTAATGTTATAGATCGCTCAAACTTATACGTTCAAATTTTTACTCAACGTTAAATATTGCTTGGTGACAATCGCGAATTAATGAATGAAACTTCAGCGAATCGTTATATTCAATTTTCCATTTTTATATTAAAATTTTAACTACGTCACTTTTTCCATACTATTCCAGATTTAATTGGAAGAATTATTCACGGATGATATAAGAATTTAGAAGAATGTCAGCATTTAACGATCAATTAGTGTCAAGCTACGTAATTTACGAGTATCATAAAAGCGTCGTCGATATTTGTCCAACGTACGGAGTTGGTTGCATCGCACTCCATCCTATAGTTATGCAGAAAACTTTAAAATCGAGTTTATGGGTTTTTAATCGTCGCGCGAGTTCCTTGAATAAATTTTATTTATTTAATGACGTTTAAAGCATTTCTTATTAATTGACGTATTTTCTTCTGAATAACGAAGATTCTAGATTAATGTTTTGGTTTGAAACCCTTAAACTGAATTTAAATGCTATATCAGTTATGTATCCCCAATCCATATATGAACAAATAAATAGAAATTATTAGAAAATCACTAAGAAACTTAAGTTAGACGCAACATTGTAAATTCAAGGATAAATCAGAAAGGTTATTAAAAGTTCACAAGTAAGTTGTGAGAACGGATTTAATACATTGTATTCCAGACATAAGTGATACTTCAGGTGCAGGTCACAGACGGTTAAGAAATCGCAATTACTTAGAAATTAAGATTGTTACATTGTATAATGAATAGAATTAAGAAATAAGCAGACAACAGCTCTGCAAGGGACGACATAAATACCCCGGGAGTCCCAGATCAGTCAGTCAGTCTTGAGTATTTCAGCTTTTACATTGTTGTTTACTTAGGCTACTCGCCCTAATATTAATTCAATTATTATTTTATTTCGACTTAGAATAATTATATCAGTTTGTCAAAGTTCCATATGTAATATCTGTTTAAGAAATACAAATTTGTTACAATTTGGAAGAAGTTTTTAAAAAGACCGCTACCAAGGCCCGAAACGTAACTTATCTACGCACGTAATTAATAAGGGTTTGTTTATAAATGCCATAACTTTGTATTTTATTTCTTAGTAATGAAAACTCGTTTTTATTAAGTAGGCTTTGATTTATACACACGTATTCTTGTATTGCGTTTTTAAGAACTTTTTGATTGACGAATTCTGTAAAAACGTGAAGAGTTAGATATGACATCCTTATGCCATTCGATAGGGAAAATAAATTCTGCATTTACTAACGTATCAAAAATACAGGGTTGTACTTAAGATATCTAAGTTTTTTATAATGGGAGTATAAAATATGATCAATTCTGACACTTCACTACAAATTTCGCTTCGATATGTATAGTATTTGTTTTGTATTTAATATTATAAAATTAGGTTATTTTTGAAAAAATTAAATTGCTTCAAAGTTGCGCGGCAATGTTTCTGTTAAGTATAAATTACTAAATCTGCTATACATATTATTTTAAGACAGAACTAGTTTCTGAAGCATGCCGTAAAAACTGGTTAACAAGTTATGTATTATTAAATTAATTAAATCAACTTGTAAGCTTTTAGTATTGTTTTCTTATTACTTGTTACCGTTCTGAGCTCATAGTTGTTACAAAAAATTATATATGAACCATACCATTGCTAGAAAGAATTTTAATCTTCTCGGTTCACAAATAACTAGTGGTAAGAGGGTACACAATAAACGGTCAAAACTTTATACGTCATTTATGAATGAAACCCAATATTTTCAGTTAAAAACAATTACTTTTGCATAATTTTCTACCGGTGGCCTTTTGTCAGTTGAACTAAAATACCTTCACTGTATGACTGGAAATATCGGAGATCAACAAACACTTAGAAGGTTTTAAAAGAACACACTATCTCCAATACAGTTACTTATTAACACATACAAAATTTTCAGATATATCTGACCTATGCCCGAAGCAAACCCATAGAAGGTCAACTCAAACGTGGGTTGCTGTTCCTTAAAACTAATTATTTTTTTAAAATAACATTATATAATGCACAGGAACAAATTAGAAACCGTTACACTAATGACTAATGCCAAATCTTGTTATACGACTTCAGATTCAGTTCAGTAGATCTTGGGGTCTAGAATTTTTGGTCGTTCACCTTTACAAGACGTTTAATAAAAAAATATATATAAATTAAAATTTTAATGTGTACTTTTAACTTCCAAACTGTGTTTATACAAAAAAAAACCTGTTACTTTTGCTCCAGATTTAAACTAAATACTAATAAATTCTTTGCTGAAAAACCTTAAACTGTAATTGCTTTTATTTGTACATTAAACAAACCCGTTCAATTTGCTGCTTTGCAAAATTTCTAAATATATGATATTAAATAAACCTTAATTTAGATTCATTGACTGGGTTTTATACGTACTAAGTATTTAAATTATGCAGAATTTTACGCAACATCAAAATTTAAAAATCTTAGCCAAAGTAAACAGTTAACGTACTGATATTTCTAATAAATCGAAGCGCCAGAAAGCGTGACGTTACTCAGTACATGTAAAAACCATATAATTTCTAAAATTTAATACTTTTGTGCACTTACGTTAGATTTCTAACTGGTCTTTGGAAATCCACTAACTTTAAAGTTGTCTTGCTATTTTAGTCATTCCGTGGAATTTGAAAATTTTCTGAACGTAGATTAAAATTTAATTATAATTTCCAATCACCCCAATAGATGAGGCATAGACAATAGCAAAGCCAGGACCCAAAGATAAAAATTTCTTATATTTTCGTGTTGGAAATAATTGTTAAATGAAAAAATATTAATTTGTAATGCGATGCGTTACACTAACAGTAACTTAGATGTGAAAGAAATAATATTTAATCTTGAAGCACCTTGTATTCATATTAATATTAAATTAAATTAATATTAAAACAAGACGTAATGAATTCCATATTTTTATTCGAATTAAACTGAAAACCAAAAAGAAAATTGTTGTATTTCGCGTAAATACATATTAAATAAAAAGTTGTGAATTATTTTAAATAACAAAAATGTAATCAAATCAATTATAACAATCGAATTTTATAGTGGAAGCATATCATGTTTTAAGAAGCTTTCAGAATTGTTAAAAAAAACAATAGTGAACTCATTAATATGAGCTTTAGGAAATTAGTTAAATAAATTCCATGTAATATTACATAGTTGTTAATAGACAGTTGCAATTATCATAAAGAAAAACCACAAACATCTTGCATACAAAGTAATAAAACGGACGTTGAAAAATCAGAATCCAGAAGTACAGGATTACACAGATGATGTAGTCGTTTCATACAATACACTGTAAACGTGAGAATGGTGTAAGCGTATAAGTAAACTTGAAACTTTGTATTAATCAGACGCTGACCGTGATAAAACATGATTAAAAGTAGCTTTGTTACTGCAACGGTAGTTGTTACGGTATTCCGTGCGGAAAAGAAAGGAGCAACGAAAGCAACATAAATAGTCCACACCGATTACCACAACAAAAAGGAACAGAAGAATGCCGAGTTGGCTGAAAAGTTGCGGGGGAAAGGCAGTAGAAAGGAAAAAACCCAAGATCAATCCGCTCCAGAAAATTATACAAGTAGTTGAAGTTGAAGTTTGACATATTCCTCATTTTCAAATAATCACCATAATACTCAAAACCTGTTTAATTGTAGTATTTTTTAACTAGAAAATGAAAAAGTATCATTCGCAACACTCTTCGTAGTTATAAATCATGTATATGAACTTAAACAAAGCAATCACTTTCCTATTGTAACAGTTCATTTTTAAACGTGCTACACGAACACATTTACGAAACCCTTATTATACCAATTGGGGCCTTAATAGCACAGTACCTAATTTGTACCTGACTTAGCACATCCAACCCGTTCAAATTACGGTTCAAAATGTATGCTTCTTAATTGTCTTAAAACAGTCTAACAAAATACTCACGGGTTTTGTTTGTAGTATCATCCATGCATTAGTCCAATTAAAAAAGTAAAGTAGAAATCCAATACCAACTCTACTGGAAGTTTACGCCAGGTTTCCGATAGAAGGAGACGGGTTGTAACACCAACATTGATGCAACGATAAAATTGAATACCATGCTCTGAGAATAAGTAAGACTTCCAAATTATAACCACTTCAATCGTTATCAACATTACTATTAGTTTGATTGACGGTACATGGTTTTACAATCTACTCACGTATATAAAGAAAAACTTTCAGATTTCTTGCTTAAATAATTAGAAAACTAACATCTGTGTATGGATTTTAAAGCACGTCAGTTTTTCGACGTAATATTTGGCGTTTTCAACTGATTGTTAATTATTTTTAATCATCACTAGCACATGCACCTTTAACCTTAATAAAATCTCGAACGACACGTAAACAAGTTATCGTTAATGTCATCTGGAAACGTGGGCATCTTCTACGTTTGTCTGTAGTATAATTATTTCTCAAATAATTTTGTAATTCAATAACTTCTTCGTACATATTTTATTTTTAATTGTTTAAGAAATTAGCAATGTATTGGACATATTACATCCAAACACCGAATTCATACAATGCCACGAACTGATTGTCAAACCCATTTCACTCATCTATAGACCTCATTCTTCAAATTTTCGTGTAAAATAAAGGACCACCCCCGCTAAACGTGTATAGGAAAGTTGTGAAAATATAAAAACCAAACTCAAAGAAGGATGCGTATATTTGGTTGCCTATCTACGTGGCTTGAATGTATAGAAAAGCAGCAAACGTAAATTTAAATAAGTAGCAGTTAAACTGTTTGTATTCAACACATGGTATAAGCATAAGTATACATGGCAAAAGGGAAATGCGAGAAGTATAATTGATTTGGTTTTATTTGATGAAAGTCTAAAACCACTGGTAAAAGACACGAGAGTAATGAGAGGGTCTGAATGTGGAACCGATCATTTTCTGGTTTTGTCCAGAAATGATCTTAGTTGAAAGTGCGTGTGGAGAAGAAAGCAGAATGTGAAACAATCAATAATGAAAATAGAACGCTTGTAGGAAGAGTCTACTCAAAGAGAGAGACAGAGAGAGAGAGAGAGAGAGAGTGTGTGTGAGAGAGAGAGAGAACTCTGAAAAATGGATCCAGGGTGTTGATTTAATGTTTGTGCAAACTGGTAGAGTTGTGTATAGAACAAGCGAAGGTACCCGAAGATTGGAAGAGTGCGATCATTATCCCTTTGCACAAAGGTAAAGGCAGCAAGTATGAATGCAAACATTATCGTGGGATGTCTATTGAGTGCAGAGCAAAATATGGGACTTTGATATTATGGAAGGTGTAGGGCAATACGGATAAATATGGATAAATGTATCGAGCAGGCTTGCGAAAGAATGGAAGGAGTGAAAAAAATGTCAGTGTGCTGTTGTATGCGGATAATGCAGTATTGTTGGCTGAATCGTCACAAGACTTGCAACGAACGCTTGACAGGCTATCAGAAGCGTGTGAAAATATATAATTGAAAGTAAATATAAATAAGACAAAAGTAATGTCTTTTGACAGAGATGGTAAAATTGAAGACTTGTATTTAGAATTAATGACACGATAGAGAAAATGAATGACTTCGTGTACCTTAGTATAAAGTTTTTGAGTAATGGAAAGCTAGATCGTGAAATAGAAAGAAGGGCAAATGCTGGAAAAAACGTGTCTGGAAGCATATGGGTAGTGAACAGGAATGGAGGATCGAGAATAAATGCAAAGCTGGTAATTTACAACAGTGTTTGTGCCAATCGTTCTGTATGGGAGCGGAACTTGGGTCTGGCAGAAGAAGCATGTTAGTCGTATAAATGCTGCAGGAATGAGGTTCCTAAAAAGTGTATGCAGAAAAGCATTGAGAGATAAGGTGTCAAATGAAGGGGTCAGAGCAGAGTGTGGAGTGTAAGTGACCCTTAAGAAGTTAAGCGAGCGAAGCACACTTAGATGTTTTAGACATGCGGAAATAATGAACGAGGATAGCTCTTACCAAACGCATATATGCAAGAACCATGATTGGTAGAGCTTCATGGGGCAGACTACGGAAAAGATGGTTGGATGTAGTAGAGGAGGTTCTGAAAGAACGACAGGTGAAAAGTCTGAGAAACAATAAAGCATGACAAAAGGAATGTATGAATGTTGCAGAAGCAAAGGAAGTGTGTAAGGACCGAGCGATGTAGAGAAAATTGTGGTGGGATTAGAAGTAGTGTAGTAGTCTATAGCTATACTCTGCATATCCTTCCAGAAAGAGGTGCTAGGTTTGGTTACCCCAAAAGGGAATACCGTGATTGAGGACGTAAATTTTAACTATGAAATAGAACGTAACAAAGTAGAAATAAAATTAGTTATAAAGAACTCGTTTAACTAAAAACATTAGAAATGTAGAGATTCTCGCAAATAGAACGCGGGGGGGGGGTGTATATGAGGGTTTGATAAAAGGTATAGAAACTCCAAGAAAAATTGTATGACATTCCCGAAGGGAAATAATGCAGCAAGTGACAAAAACAAAATGAAATAATCTGAAAGTGGCAGGATATGTTCATGAACGCATGAGTAAGAAGGTAATGTCGGAAAACCGTTTTAAAACAAAGGGGTAGGAATCCTTCCATTGAATTGGTATTTTGTGGCATTTTTTGAGTCAGGGAGCTTCTGTTTTTGAATATTTAAGGAATAATGAAAGGTATAATACTGAATGTTGCTGGGAATCTTGAATTTAGAATAAAGTGAGTACTCTTATGTAACGTTTAAGGGCAATGTTGTAAAATTTTGCATGTCAATTGTGTGTATTTTAATAATAAAACATTAATTAAGTGAAAAAAATTACATTACGTGATTTGAAACAACAGATTCATTGGTGATATTTAAGTTATTAAAAGTATTAAATTTAGTAATTTTGGAATAGACAAAGTTATTATGAACGACATTGCCAATAATTTAAGATTTATAAATGTCTAATAATTAAATAGGCTGTCAGAATTTCAAGCAAATGCGTAGTTTAGCTCAGAATAGGAAACAATGGAGGTACGCGTCAAACAAGTTTCAGAACTGAAGACCTAATGATGATGATGAATTAAATAAGAAAATAGGACAATTTGGAGTGGCAAATAAACTCCACCACACTATTTTATAAAGCATTCACACAGTACTTCAAGGTAAGGTAGTCTCGTTCAAATGAATTATGGTGGCTCGTTCTTTCCAACTGGTAAACACACTCGTTTGTACGGAGCGCGTTTTGGTCGGGAAAACAACATGTTCATCTCACGATCGTGAGAAGCGTCTATACCCCAAAATTACATAACAATAATGACTAATCCTTAAACATTGACGGGGAAAAAACTAGACTACATTTATATAATGCTTAATACCCTACTTCTAAAACTATTAATTATACAAAATTATACAAAATTCCCTAAACATAATTATTTACTACAATCATTAGTGAAGCATTTTGTTACGCGTAGCACCTTTTAATTTAGTTTTGATTTTACTACATTTACGCGTATAGTATGTTTACGCCAAACAAAACCATAAAAACGCAGTTCTGTAAGATAAACTTCAACAGGTTTTATATGTTAATTTAGTGTATTTTAACAGGAAGCTGGTGGTGTGCAGTTGGTGATTTCGAAAGTGAGCCTGTCGGTTTCTCAAACACTTGTTCAAAGTTCAACGGTATGATCATTTTACAACTTTTTCGTTAGAGCAATTACTCATACATAAAACACAAGCGTTATTTTACCTGGAATTATCACCTTTTCCATATAAAGGACTAGTATAATTAACGTTAATCAACTCACATCCTGTCGTAAATGATATATAACGAGTACATGGCATTTACTTAAACTAAGAAAAACTTGTAGTTTGAACTGGTTATTACTCTGGATTAGAGAAGCATAATCAGATAAACATATTTTTCCTCTTGACTCGTTACACGCCTTTAAAACAAGGTAAGTTACAAATAAAAATTATACGTGAAAGTGCTTTGTTTTTACACGATTATTGCAACAGATTCAACTAACATAAGAACGTCTTTAAATTGTTAATTTAAACTTGTTTGTTTTAAAAATTAAGTTGGAAGCTCTTTGCAACAAAAGGAATTCCTGCTAAAATGAGTACACGGATACGGTTTGATAGCATCAACATGTCTTCAGGATATATCATGTACCTTAACAAAATTAATTGTCTACCGTATAAGTACTGCATTATTCACTATAACAGCGTTTATTTATAAGTAGACCCAAATTGTATGTGTCACAACAATGCTATTTGTTTTTGTTAAATAGTGACACCACTGGAGGTCAATTACATTAATGTTGCGGTTCCGAATCAGGAATTTTTTTTGGTGCTCGTTTAGCTTAGTTGAAATTCTTTCGAAAAATTAACCGTTAAGAAACTGGATTCCATAAGAATCATTTTACAGGAAAATTACACGAATTATTACTTTTCTCACCACAAATGATATTGGTCAGGAAATCTGTATGATTGAAACTAACTAAATATTGCGAAAAATACAGTGATGTTCGCTTTTAGTTTTGTTGTGCAGGGTAGTGATATATAATATTATAAAGCCTGATAATCGTAATAGTGAATTTTTAGGTTGAAAGGAAAATTGTAATTTCACCTTAAAGTGAGTGATTCGCTAAGTAATTTGGTATCACACTCTGATATGGGTGAGTGACTAACTACAATATCCCTTTCCTAAAACAAGTTATTTAAGGAAAGGCAGTCTTCCGACGTAGCTAGGGGTCTAGTCCTGGGCAGGGCAATGACAGTGGAAAAACAAAAACGTCATGTTTAATTCTTAATTTCGATGTTAATTTTTAAAACAACCCATCTTGTAAGTTGCAATTAGTTTTTGTATAATTTGGCCTAGTTGTTTGTCAAATTTTTAGAAGCCCGTGACCAAGGATTAAAGAAATCCGAAAATTTAGGCATTAAAAAAGAGTTTTCTTTTTACCAGTTGACCTCAAACCCATTAAAAACATTCAATATTACTAGAAGGTCATTATCTTTAAAATATATTGTGTATATATATATATATATATATATATATATATATATATATTTATATTGTTGCGAAGTCTCTCTTTGGATGATTTATGCCCCAAAAATTGGGCGTCATAATTGCTGCAAAGTCTCAACTTAATTGCTGAGTATACAAAAAAAACTCAGCTTCATCAGTGAAGTTCGCCAAGGCTGCTCTGCTGCTATCTGAAAAATACTACCATACTACTCTACACAAAGAAAACGCGACTACGATAATACGAGGGCCATTTTTTTTTCAACCTCCGATAGGCTATAAATAAAAGACAAGTTCATATAAAACAATAATTTTATGACCAAAAGATTGGTACACTTACGGTTACTTTTCGACATAATCACCGAAGAGATTAAGACATTTGTCATATCTGTGGACAAGCTTTTCAATACCCTGTTCAAAGAAAGTTACCGCCAATGAATTCAAGTAGTCCTTGACGTTGGTTTGAAGGTCCTTATTGGAAATTCCGTAGACAAAGCAGTAATGGCGAATCTGCGGTTTTCTTTAACCATTCTGTCAACACGTTGAACCAGGTCATCTGAAACGACAAATTTGCGCCCTTGGCCACCTTCATCATGCACATCATTACGGCCATCTTTAAACTTTCAACACCATTCACGCACAACACCATCACTCATGAAGTTTTCCCCATACAAACGACTCATTCTTCGATGAATTTCTGCAGCACTATGGCCTTCAGCCTGTAGAAAACGAATCACACTTCGCACTTGGCGGGAGCATCAATAATAGCGGACATGTTTACGTGGCTGTAGCACAACGCCGACTGACGCCTGAATGTCAACAATGGCGGAGTGTGTAGTGCAAGAGCTGCGCAGTCGCCTACGGAGCATGACCGCTTTCGGCTACCCGCGTAGCGTCTGCACGGAGCGATCGGAGGTTGAAAAGAAAATGGCCCTCGTACATCTCGATTTATTCAGAAAAAACAAATTCTACACCAACATCCTCATCAATTCCTATTTCACACATCATTTAAATTACATACATCGTCCTTTTGAAATAATACATTCTCTTTCAAATATTACTAGATTAAATTTTATCTATCAATAAATTTATAAAGTAACAGGGCTTCACCATAAACCTTACGTTACTCCCTGGTTTATTACGAGCTCATAGTAAAACCTTTAAACACCCGTGCTAATTAGTGCACAGCAAATTACCAAAAGTCCCTCTTACTTTGCACATAAACCAATAGTACACAGATTATTTTTACAAACATAAATTCCTACATATAAATATGGTAAAATAATATCAGACAAGTTCAATTAGTACCTCTTTTGTTCATTAAATTTATAGAAATATACCCATAAAGCACAAAATGTCAATACCCATCAAATATCACACAAAAGAGCAATGTTACTTAAAATCAGTTACCTAAAATTCACCGCACATGGATCTGCAACCACACCATACACGACTGTGGCCTTCATCAATTACTGCACGTTCTGGAACCTCTCCAACTGGTATTATACCATCCGTGACGACGAGCTGCCACTCTATTCTCATGAATACCAATTGAAGGTACATCAAAAGTCCCCCAATTCAGCTACTGTTCCATCTACCATTCGTAAACCACCAAATCCATCTACCATCAATCTCTACTCCATTTTCGGGCAAACCTTGCACCCACAACAAAATATCTAGCAGTGTGTACTTACATTAAATCAAGCATGCTTCGCAGTTTTTATAAAAAAACTTCTCATCTATTTAGGACTACTTGTAAAACTCTACACCAACTGGTGTAGGTTATTATAAACTTTATTTCAAATACTATAAAATTACTTGTTTACCACTATTAGCGGACCCGTGGATGAAAAACAAAAGAGCAAACGACCTCGTACCATCATCCCTGTGTTTATATACACTTGCTGCCCCCCTAAACTTGTAAATTCTCGCAACTCTATCAATACAAACAAAACCTTAGTAAATTTCCAACCGTCTACACAATTCTCACAAACCCAATTTCAACTGCCATCGAAATCTTAGAATTTTGACGATGCAAACAAAATATTTTCTACGAAAACACAAATTTCGCCCTGTAACGGATATTCAGTTCGCGGATTTTTAGCCCTTACTGCCAAGCAATATAGCGAGCACCCCCCTACTGAAATCTGTCTCCTTTTAGCCTATTCACACAATTATCCATCCCTTACTTTGTTTTCAAGTTGCTTCTATCCTTGATGCAATACTCCTCTCCAAGTAATATTCAAAATAAGCCTGTCTCACTTACACACATATCCTATCTGATAATCTGTTTATTGTTGGCAACTTGTATTTGTAACCTCTCTACAATACTCCCCATTCAACATGTTATAACCTTCCAATGATGTCTATACAAACATGTGGCATCTCACTTGTACCTATTAAATTCAATCTTTCCTTGTCTGCCTGCATTTCCCCCAAGTACAACGAACACCTATCACATGATATCTTTATCCTTCTTCATTCTATATTAATCCCTGCATGTTTAAGCCGCCAACTAACCTCACTCGTCCAACTTCTACAATCGCCCCTTTTAATATAATAACACCTGCCACCCCCCTTCGTAGAATCAGAATGTATCTGTGGAGGTTCTCTGTTTGAAATACGTAGAACTTCAGCGACGGTTGAACTTGTTGATCTTTAAATATAATGGGTAAATATCTCCTGGGGGATGATGCAATCTAAAAAATTCCTAGAGATTCCGGTAGCTGAGAAAAATCTAATATTAATTAACACCAAACAAGATAGATTTATCTCGAAAGATGAGCTATACAAGATAGAAAGTATGGTATGACATTAAAAGCGAGTAGTGGTACGGTGGCGGTATGCTCACTAGAAGATGTGTGTGTAACTTTGTAAGGGTGGTCCTATTTTAAATCTGTTTACAGATTCTGATTCTGCGTAAAATTCTAGATTTGATGTATCGCATGACTAAAAAATTAATAAACACGGGTAAAAATCGCTACCAGCAAAAAACTGAAAATGAGGGCAGCTCCCTGGAGATGATGCTATCTGAAAAATTCCTAGAAATTCGAATAGCTGAGAAAATTCTAATATTAATTGATACCAAACAATGTACATTTATATCATGGGTGGAAATGGCTAGTCGAAAAAACTATTTGGTTCAGAATGTTAGCGGTAAAAAAATCTTAAAATTGGGGTAGTTCTCTGGGGGATGATGCTATCTAAAAAATTCCTAGAAATTCGGGTAGCTGAGAAAAATCTAATATTAATTGATACCAAACAATGTACATTTATCTCATGGGTGGAAATGGCTAGTCGAAAAAAACTATTTGGTTCAGAATGTTAGCGGTAAAAAAATCTTAAAATTGGGGTAGCTCTCTGGGGGATGACGCTATCTAAAAAATTCCTAGAAATTCGGGTAGCTGAGAAAAATCTAATATTAATTGATACCAAACAAGATAAGTTTATCTCGAAAGATGAAAAATAGTTAGTCGAAGAAAACTATTTGGTCTAGATGTGTGAGGAAATGATGCGCCAAAAACTCTGTCCTACATCTACTCATAATCAATAAGGTACTCGCTCCTTATGCCTTTTCGGAAACGACTTAAGCACTAGAACTGGCTCAGTGTGTCGTTTTTCTCTGGCGTGTTTAATCACGGAGATGTAAAGTTTGTCGCCACATTGGTACGCTTTTTTGGAGTTTTGGAGTTTGGAGTTTGTGTTAAAATTCTTGATTTTATGTCGCTGCCAGGAGAAACTTCCGAGCTTATAAGTGGTTCAATATTTAATATTTTAGACATAAATAATTTAAATCATAAATTAGTTGCATACTGTGCAGATAACACAAATACAGTATTGCCCGAAATAAACAGTACTGAAATTGTAATTGTTTTGTATATTTAAAAAATACATATTATTGACACTTTATTATATGTTCTAAATGTGCACCTCCTCGTTCGAGACAGACTTCATAACGATGTTCTAAGTTTCTGGTCATGTTATTGAATAAGGGTTGTCTCAGGGCTGCGAAGAAGACTCTAACGGCATCCTTTAATTCATCGATGGTTTGTGGTGCCCGTTTGAAAACGGCATTTTAGCCATGCCCCAAATGTATGCGTCTGGAGGTGTGAGGTCTGGAGAATGTGAAGGATAAGGGAAGTCAGTAAATCGTGATATGAATTTGCTTGGAAAATGTTCTTGAAGAAATTGACGAATTGCGGCAGCAGTATGGCAAGTTGCCCCGTCCTGCTGAAAAAATTGGTTTCGAAATGCCAAGTTACGTGCACGACAGAATTGACGTAGATCAGGGATAAATCGTGTTAAAATTTGTCTGTACCTCTGTTGATTAAGTGTGACTTGCCTACCTACCATTCTCTTCGATAAAGTACGGACCAATGATTCCGTGTCCGGAAACAGCACACCAGACACTCACTTTTTCACTATGTAAAGGAACCTCTTGAACCTCATCGGGTCTGGCAAAGCCCAGAAATCGACTTGTGCGACGATTCACATAGCCTGACAAGTGAAAATGTGCTTCGTCTGAAAACCAAACATTTTCAAAATTCAGGATTTTCATACTGTAACGCGAGAATTCTGGCGCAATATTCCACTCTACTGCGATAATCCCGAGGATGTAGTTGTTGATGTACCTGAATCACATACGAAAATGTACCCAGCTCCTTCAGGATTCTTTGAAAGGAAGTTCTTTTAAATCAAGTTGTAACGCTGTCCTTGCCTGGCTGACTTTCGGATTTTCTAAGATTTGCTCAAAAACACGTTCATGGTTATTGTTGTTGTTAACTGTCCTGGGACGCCCTGAGTTTCCTTTTCGTTGGCACAATACACTACCTGTATTTCTAAACTTTTCAATAACCTTCAAAATTACAGCATTACTTGGAGAACGTTTATTAAACCTTTGTGTGAATTGATCAGACACGTATAGCAAACTTGCACCATTACGTCGGCCGATTCCGTATGAACGAAAATAATGCTCTACCAGAAACACTTTCTCCTCTGTACTTAACACCATTTTTAACAATTAGGCCCTACTAATTACTTGTTTGAGGTTTACTTGACAGGTCTATACTAGCTAACTTGAGTGTGACAGCGCACGCATAAAAACACCGCCAACTTAGTTTCAGTACTGTTTATTTCGGGCAATACTGTACTAACTTTAGTGGTGTTGCTAGAAATTAAATGAAAGACTTATACAAAAGGTAATTGAAGTGGGTTGTGGGGATCACATTATATCACAATACTATTCAAACAACCGCAGATTTGTTACCTATCGACATCGAAGGCATCATCAATAAGATATGTAGCCAATTCTACAATTTTACAGTTCGAGTAGAATGGCTAAAACTTTTTGTAAAGAAACTGGAATAGAATATCTGACGCTCTTAAACAGTAGCACGACAAGGTAACTTGCACTTATGCCTGCAATGAGAAAGTAATTAAGTTATATTTAGCATTGAAGTCGTTATTTTTTGTCATTGGAAAATGTCCAGTATAGTTATTCAAATTTTTTCAGTAATGAGACTTCAGAACTATATGGTTGAAATTTATGCATTCCCAGACATCGCTATTTCATGATACTGTAAATCTAATTGAAGGCCAGAAAAATGCATTTAAGTGTCCATAGAAATAAACAAACTAATTGTGAAACTTGATGCCAGATTAGAAAACACGTTTTTACCCTTGATTATTAGAAATGATTTAACCAAACCTGAAAGAGTCTGATAAAATCAACAAAGATTGGTTTAGGTTCCATGTTTCAAAGTTTTATAAAATTGCTTAGATTATTTAACGTTATGGTCTGCTCAATTTTTGGAAGTCAGCTGTTTAGACTGAACAGAACTAGATACAAATATTAAATTGGATACAGTTCAAACATCCTTAGCTTTTATTTTTGAACAATTCACCAATAATCATAACGACAAAAACGGATTGTTTGATAAAATAAGATTTTGTAAACAGTATGTTTGCGAAGAAAAAATCAGGATGTGGGAAAATCAAAAAGTTACTGCAGCTTTGAGATGGGCCGAAGTATTTAACCATTTCAAACAACGATACATGCCATTTGGTGAATTATTAAAAATTGTTCAGTTTGCTCTGTCTTTGCCTGGTACAAATGTCGCAACAGAACATATTTTCTCTATCATTAATAATGTGTGCTCCCCCAAGTTAAAATGTGCAGCATTCTAGTTCTAAAAATGTGGTCACCCTAGAGTAGTGTGTCCTGCTAGATTGCTAGATACCACCATCCGCCCCAGTATCCGGGCAAACGAAAAACTATGAATATTAAGTAAATAAATATCTTGTTTCAAAGTGTCCGTAGCAAGTTTTGTTCGACTCCAACAAGTCTACGTAAGTTATACATCTCTCTTTGTACTATTAATATTACTGACAACTAGTCGAGTATATCAATGATTTATTTATGTTAACGTATTGAGGAATGACGTTGCAAAAGTAATACTCATACAGGTGTTAGCACTATAGCCGAAGGTAACCCGTATATCACAATATTAATTTCCATAATCATATTTCCAATTACCTTTACCTAATTAAAGGCAAGGGCATACGTTCATCAGCAAGATATCGTGTACAAAGCTTTTGTTCTCCTCAGTGTATAAAAGATTAAGGATAAATGAATTATAAGTTTATCTATGATTAAACTGACAAATATATACATTATTTTTTAACGCTACCCTTTTATGTAATTACCAGCATCTCGTAGCTCGAGAGTCGGTTTTATTAACCGGATCGCTTTTATTGGTTTTTAAAAATTCGGATACTTTTTAAAGTCAAGTAAAGTTTAAAAAGTAATTATTGAAAAGTGCAAAATTTCTTACGAAACTAAAATTTGCATTATATCAATACACCGCATTAAAACAACGAAGGCCATAAGGAATCTTTTAACATTTCCGAAATACCAACTAGAAAATAACAGAAAAATTTAGAACTAGAAATATCGTACATGTAGCATATATTAAAGTTAGCCAAGAGCGAGTAGAGCTCGCACTATTAGGGTTCCGTACCAATACTATAGTGAGCAATCAATAAACCAAATTAAGCTGTTTTTATTTTTTATATATATTTATATCTTATCCAAATTTGATTGTGATAACTCAAAAATGAATATATTGTACCACATTGTACTGGTACATTAGTAAATACGTTGTCTAGTAATCTGTTTAAAAAAAATTTTCCCAGCAACTATTACACTGTCAAAAAAACCTGCAGTTTTCTGATAATCTATGACTCAATAGCTACTATCCCTATTAAAATCAAAATTTTAGCTTTGGAAATGTAGGAGAACAGAGGGGGGGCGGTCATTTTTGGCACATTTTGAGCTATATCATGAAGACTACTGAACCGAAAATTATAAAAAAAATTATTTTTAGAAGCCTTTTAGAATCCTCTTTCAAATGATACCCCACACGACATATTTATTAAAACTTTTTTCTCTTTTGACCGAATTAACCGCCGCCATTTTAATCTAAAAATATTTTTGTTCTATTTTCCGACTGTCGATATATGTGCGCGCCATAAAGACCTAGCATTCTGCCAAATTTCAAATTCCTACATTACATAGTTTTCGAGAAAAACTTCTGTGACAGACGGACGGACGGACACGAGAGTGATCTTATAAAAGTTCCGTTATACCTTATAAGGTACGGAACCCTAAAAAACGTTATAATTTGACGATCCATTCAAAACCTAAAACATGATCGTTTTGTTATGTGGAGAAGTAACGTTAAGCATCTGATTAATTTTATTCTACCGGGATGAAGTAATATAACAGTTAAATAGTGCACGGCCAGCTTTAAGTGGTGCGGGATGAGTTCTATTAATGCAAAAACTGTTAGGGGTAGCAATTTCAACACTTCCTACCTGAAAAATCTTGGAACTCCTTGTCTACATAAAACATTTGAGTGCATTAATTAAAATTTCCCCAGAATATGCGCGTTCCAAGAGACAATTTAGCGGTTATTACTGCAGTAGAAGTTGATGGAGCCTCGTCCAATGTTTCTCACTTTCTACTCGTTTAAAATAAATACAATTATTACAAAAATTTCACGTTTTGTTCACTAATCTATATTATCAAACATGATTATCACAGTAAATAACAACAGACAAAAACTAAGATCCATCCCTAATTGGCCAAATATGCGTATAGCTAAAAGAACAACCTAAATTTGTCAACTATAAACATTCAACAAATTTAATTTCTATTTATGGGTTATGCGGATACAATTGTGAGATTTTCCAAATGAGAATTTCTGTGTTTACAATACTCTTTAAATAAGTGTGCACCAACGTAAACAGTTTTACTCATTCTTATTATTGCTACCAACGACAATTATTAATTATAAAACCGTCTGTAATGTTTAGAAAGTGTAAAGCAAAATTCAATAGACTTACAGTTTTTGTTGGTGCTTTACAAAGCTCTGACGACATTCTAGTGCAGGAATTCGTTGCAGATAAAATAATGACTCTAACCTGGCGTTGAATAAAAGCTCACCACACAGGCCACTTTCACATTTAACGATGTTTTGTATATACGCGCTGTTACTCGCATTTGGGAACCTGTTTACTAAGTTTCGGAGTTTATACCGTCACATTAATTACCCGATAATTAACTTTGACCCGCACGACGATGATTGTGTGTCAATCGAATTCAAAACCCTGCTCTGATCTCTGTTCGCGAATAACTGAAGACGATTTCCTCGTTTATTGCTCGCGGTTTTTATAAATTTCAACACCTGAGGGTTATTACCCGAGGTTCTCGTTCTCATGTGGCAGTGCGTCTAAACTGCTCAACTTTCAAGGTCAATATCGTACTATTTATGTGAACGACTTTGTTCTCACACTTTTACATTGGATACCGAAAGCTGCGTCATTTGTATACGTTCGCAATACATTTTTCATGGCTGTAATATATGGGGATATGATTTAAGGATAATCTACCATAGTTGTGTGTGAATGTGTACAAATAAGTTTAATATACCGATTATTTCCCGGGTATCTATCTGTATTTTGTTAAATTTGATAAGAAGCGTTTAGTCCCAATCTTTATTACTGGTTTGTATAAAAATACTAAATGCTTTACTATTGTAATTCTTTATCCTAAATTAATATCAAAACTTCTAAATTTTACAGGTTGCTGTCGTGCTAAAAGCTCTAACTGAAATTAATAAACTCATTTCTATAACTTAATGCTTCCTTAAACAACGCACTAGTGTTATATTTTGTGTTTGAGCAATTTGTAGTTCATTTACCTTTTTAAGAATTTGTCCAATTTGTCTATCCTATAATTTATTATATTTATAAATAATAAAATGTTGGTGCATGAAAACATTCACTGATGTGATCGTGTCATGTTTAGTAATGTCACATTTCATCTTGGTAAAAAGTCAACACTGACAATGCCTGTATCAGAGGGCAAAAAATCTTCAAGAACTTTTGCAATACAAACGAAGATCTACAAATTAAATATTTTCCCCCTGTATCCCAAGCGCGAGTATTTGTTTCGATAAAGCAAACGTTACGGGAGTTTCCTTATATGGATATGTTACAGCATTGGTTCTTTTCTCAATTACAAAATGAACTTATGAACATTGTTCGGCAGCAAGATAGTTCGTCTCTACACTATAACTATGTACCGAATTGATCGAATAACGTTTTCACCAACCACTGAGTTAGTCGCCACTAACCCGATGACACGGTTTGTTTACAGTGGTCTCAAAGACCACCCAATCTGACCCCAGGCGATTTTTTCTTTGCAAATTTATAAAGTATTGACAGCATGTGCCTCTGTTAACTATTGACCTACTCGAGTTAATGCAACAAACTGATGCAGCTGTCAATTTCATTACTTCAGACATGCTAATTAAAGTAAGAGGCGGCCTGTGGTTTAGGTGGTATGCGTGTGACTACTAAACCTAAGGTCCCGGGTTCGAATCTCAACACGGTCCGCTTGAAAAACGTTAGGCGAACATTTTTCACAAGTATACGCGTTCGTTTGGATGAGACGTATAAGTAGGTCCCGTGAGTGAGTGTTGTGACGCACGTTAGATTCCTACCTTGATTGGAACAGCCAGGGTTTGGCAAAATTCAAAATTTTCAGGTAAAAAAAAATCGCTTCCTGGCCAGTGTAATACCCAAGGGTAGAGCTTTAGAAAATCAAAGGTAGTGATTAAGTAAGAAGTCATTGTGAAGTTATATGTGCACCGTGTGAATGGTGATCTCATTGATTATTTATATTGAAAAATTAAGTGTAACCATGTTATTTTATGTGATTCATTATTGTAAGTTAAAATTAAGAACAATTAAACAGTTTTAAATCCCGATATTTTTATGTATTAACATAAAATAGCACCAAAGCCTTGCGTAAAACCTATAATATATAGGTTGCTGTGATATCTAAATATTCAAAACCAGCTACAGGTTACATATCTTCTGAGCATTCCGGCCGGTGTTCAGCGTCACGGATGAAAACCTGGAAAACTAACACAAAAATCTCTCATCCACCTCTACAGAACCAAGAATATGAAACTCCAAATTATTATCTACAGGAAAGTAAGCGTATATGGTGCGTCATTTATCTACAAGTTTATGCACATGTTAATATCATCATGAAATAAATATATACAAATTACCTTACAGAATCAAAAATCATAATGTACAAATTCTACTCATATTGTTAATAAATATTTTATATTCCTTACTTCAAGCAAATATCGGAAGGTAGACCCTTTTTAAGTTGATCAATTTTTAAAATTATAAAGAACATATGACTTTTATAACTTGTCATGGTAATAAAATATACCAAATAATTATAAGTTGTACTTATCACATCTGAAAAATAAAACGTCTTATCCAACAAAAGAATTAGTTTAATTATAACATAGCTTTACTTAAGCAAACAAACAAATAGCGTAAAAATGATCTCAAATTTAATTGCCGTCAAATAACCTTGTCGTAAAATGGGCTATGTCTTGTTCACCAGCTCTGAGTTTATTGCAATCAATTTTCATTTTACACATTCCATTTAAAATCTCTTTCATTAATAGTAACATAAATTCATACCAAAATGCCACACAACTTTCATCTTTAAATTTATTACTTAATGGAACATTATTTGTTGTACTACAAACTGCGTTATTAAAAAACTTCATTTTTCTTTTTCATACTTGTAGTAACAGCTAACGATAATAAAGTTCTAAAATTTACTAGGGAATAATAACCCAAACATAAACTTGAAAATCATAAGGAAGAGAAAATTAACAGCAAGAGCAAATTAAAAACCAGAGAACAAGAGAAACCTAACCTCGTATCTCTCTTTAATTTATACTTTTAAAAGACCTGATGTAATAAGCAATACCTCTATCCTGGATGATTTTTGATGACCTCTGATCACAATATATATATATATATATATATATATATATATATATATAGCTGTGATAAGGGGTTGTTTAAGGGTGTATTGTATAGCAAGGGTCGTGCAGAAACCATAAATCACGATAGGAAGCAGAAAACTGCATTTATTTAGTAGAAAATTTAATAATTCTTATATTATGTAAATAGTTAGCATTTAACACCCTGTATATAGAGCATTATTAGTTTAAAGCGACGCAAATAGACACATCTTATAATAATAGAACGCATATTTAGCATAGAAATAGGTAATTCATACATTAGGTAAATGACAAGCGTTTAACACCCGGTATATAGAGCTTTAATAATTTTAAACAATGCAAGTAACAGTATCTTTCAGTAAAGGCACGCGTATTTAGAGGAATGATAAAGGTAATTAAACACGCATTGAAAATGGTTCTAATTAGTTATAATATAATACGAAGATAAGAGATAAAACTTAACAAAGCCTTGTGTAAGTGCGTAGAAACAATCAACATTTTTGATAAGAAAATGCAGTTCAAAGATGCGTAAATAAATAAAAATAGACGAAAGTAAAATTCAAATTGCATCATGTATTTTTGTATAATATGGAAAACGCGATTATTTTCTCAAAACAACGTATGGTCTGATAACGAGGTATCTTTAAGCAAACAACCATTACATACGGAACGAATATATTACATCAGAAAACCACTTCAAATGCAGGATGTACAAAGACCTCATTGGTTAAGATAGCGACCGACTTGGTGTAAACCCAACCCACATCCAAGTGGGTTGAGCCTATATTAACAGCAACAATGATAACAGAGCTCAGTTTTAACTCAAGAAGGCCAAGCTGCGATACTCTGAACCTAAAAGATACGCGTAATAATATTTTAATAGTGAAATTAAGATAGTGACAAGTAAGTGCTACAAATATGGAAGTTTATTTTGCCGATTAACATATAATAATTCCAAATGTGGGTATAATCCTAATTCGAGTGGATAGATAGAATAATTCCAAATGAGTATACGATGTTAATGATTCAAATGTGTGTATAATTCTAATCCTAATTGGATGATAATAATTCTGAATTGATGTTGGTTGATAATGGATGGTATAATAATTTAAATGCATGGAAGATTCTAATTGAGGATATAATATTTCAAATGTATGGATAATTCGAATATGGGGATGTTTTAAATGGATTAATGTAACATTTCAAAGCAGCGTCGACGATTTTAGTATAATTTTGAGTTGCGAGAAAATAAAGAAGCAATTTATGAAAACCAAGGAGTCCAATTAAGCAGAACAAGTCAGATCTTATTAGTTTTAAGATATTTTTTTTCTATTTTTAAATTTCATTACTGAATTTATTCAATTATATAAACTTGTGTAACAGAGTCAACAACAAACTTTGCCTACGTTAAAAGTAGGTAATATTATAAAGGGGTTTAGAACGTTTCAGGCTTCTTTCATAAAAAGGGTAGTTTTTGGTGACTTTAGATTGATTGCAAAGCATATAAATTTTGGGATAAATAAGACTTATAATATTGATTGATTGAAAGGTGTATTTTAATAATTTCAAAACTTGTACATAATATTTCTTTTCATTATATGCAATTAATTGACTTCGTTTTATAATTCAAACAAGGAGGTAATCAGAAAAGGGTGAAGAAGAGATAAATTGATCATCGTAATGTCGTGCACTCTGTGTAGAATAATAAAAGCTAGCCGTGGCAGAATAATAAAATTAGTAGGAATGAAATTTGATTAAGAAAACACAGAGAGGTGGAGTTAAGTAAGAAAACGCCATTGACACCGAGTACGGCGTTATCATATCAATATATATATTAACGTGATAATAAGGTCACGAGGTCATTGAAATCCAAATTCTATGAATAACTATCACCCAACGAGAAAGAAACGGAAAAAATTAAAATTTCCGAATATTGTATTGTTCTACCCTGTATAAATATGAAAGTATCTTTTTGCCATTAAAAGACAAAGCCATTCACTACACTCGCGTTATTACAAAACATAAAAGAAGCCCTTATTTAATTATGTAATAAAATCCCATGCGAAATGTGAAAAAAATCGTGAAACGAATAAAAAACTTAAGCGTCATTTTTCGATTAATTCTTTTCAGCCGAGTAAGGTATTTTGTGCCAATTAATTACTACCTTAACAACGAGCCTCATTTTATTACCATTAAAATAAAAAACATATTCCCGTGTTTAGCTCAAAAATATTCATTCTCGTTAAAAATACCTTAAAACGCGTTTAAAAAACTACTGAAATCCATATTAGCATGCAAAGCAATTGCGAGCTTTAATTACTTATGTAATAAATTTTCCGTGTAGACTGATAGGAAGTGGCATGTACTTTCAAAGCAAAAGATAATTATCTCGCGTGTATATAACAAATTCATTTTAAGGATTTCGGGCAGGACATCGGTTCTAGAATTTTAGAAATGTCATTTTTACTAAGAAATGTTTTTAAAAGTCATTAAATAAGTGGATCGTTTGTATAAATGAATAAACGCTGGTTCGAGAAACTCGCGCGGCAATTAAAATGCAATACAAGATGCAAAAACTATTGTATAGCTTCTCATAGTACAATAAGAGAGAAAAAGATCACACGTTGTGCTATAAACATAAATCATAGCTTGACACTATTAAAATTGTTAAAACCGTGAAATTCTTGTAAATTCTTCCACCAGCGGTGACTAATGATTCTAAATAAATAGAAAAAGATCTGGAAAATGACTTATAGAAATAATTTTTGTATATAAACCAGAACTGTATTAGAAGGGATCATTCATTCTTTCCTAAGCCAAACGATGCGTAACATTCGCGATTTATTCTTTTTAAAAAGCTTTCAGAGTTGAAAAATTGAATAAAATGCACCTTAAATTTGAGCTTTTGGAGTTGTTAAATAAATTCCATGCAATATGACACCATTTTAAATAGACATTGCTGTAATTATTATAAATAGGAAACCCACCCATTTGGTATTAACAAGACAATAAACAAGCAGAATACACCGACATAGGATTACATAGACGAAGTCATCGGTTCCGTGATAATAAACGGGAAGCGCGAAACTGATGAAATGCACATTATATATTGTAGTAACACAGACGCTGACTAATAACATTGATTCATAGTGGGAAGAAAGAGTTTGGTTGGAAACATCGAATTAGTGTTACAGACAGTCTTAAAGCAACACCGGCATCTGAAAACGTCGAAATGTAGAAATATAAGAGCCGGAAGTGGAGTCTTAATGTTAGATCCCCAGAGGGGTTAATTTAAGGGGAATGGGGTAATAGTAAGTTTTGATAGGGAGATGGTATAGAGCTCTAATTGTAGGCTAATTTCCTCCGGAAATATGCCGCGATCGACATGTAATATAAAATACCTTTGCAAGAGGCAGGGTATATTCAATCGCGAAAGTGCGGATAATGTCGGAAACCGTTTTAGACAGGGACGGTAGAAATCCTCTATTAAATTGAAACAGTGTGAGGCATGTTTTGGAATCAAAGAGCTGCTGTATTTGGACCCTTAATTGAATGATTTGGAACAATCCTGATGGTGAATGGAAATTCTGAAATTGAACTGCGAGTACTTTTATGAAACGTTTGAAAAATTGTATAATGAATTTTTAACTTTTAATTGTGTGTTTTGGTAATAAGACAGTAATTAAGTGGAAAAAACGAACTCACAGGACTAATTAGTAATTTGAGATTAGAGTAATTAGTGAAGTTTAGGGTAGTAAAAGTATTAAATGTAAAAAAATTTGGAATGAACAATGATATGGTGTAACGTTGGAATTGGACCGTTTTCTTGTTTAAAGAACGACATTATCTTAATTTGGAATCATAAATGTAACAATTAGATAGGAAGCAGGTAATTGTAGAGAGTCGAATGGTTTTGTTGCTGGATTAGGTTAAGTTTGCTTTACGAATTAGTTCATCATCATATGGCCAGATTACAGATGGAATATTTTTAGGAGAGCGTATTTATAGGTGTTTGTGTAATGAAATTTTTTGTTGTCAATAGAGGGTAAGTTTGAGGTGGATTTTTATTTTAATTATCGAGGGAAATAGGTGTGTATATAGTAAATTGAAAAGGATCTCCAGCTACCCCAGTGCCCGTTGTACCTTGAAGAAGTAGTTTAATTAAATACAGAAACGTGACGACCGAAGATAAGAATAACCAGAGAAAGGGAGTTTATGTGGAATAACAGTCTTCCACATAGACAAGGTTATCCTCAGACTGTTTAGCGTCTCTCGATATTGAGGAAGACGAGACCTTTCAAGATAAGAGTTAATGTAATACATAATATTAGTCGGAAACCTTTTTGTATTTCTTTATTGTTCGTTATATTCTCTTCATTCTTATCTATAGGAACCCACTTTCGACCACTGCAGTGAGTCGACGCACCCCTTTGTTACGGGGTTCCCGTTTCTTCAGAGCAAGTAAAAATTTGAAACGTTTCGCCCGTAATAGTAGAAAAATTCATCACGTAACTGTTTGACGGAACGAGCCCACATCGAACATTTGTAATATGCTCAAAAGCTTGAATATTTTCCGTTTCTTGCGACATTTCATTTACAGTTATATCTGAAATACTTTCGGAAATAGTTGGTTTACCAACATGTAAAGTAGTACACCTTTTAGACGTTAATGGTCAGCTAGTCACAGCCCAATCTAATTATTTGAAAATCGGATGAATGTATTTTGATTTTCCTGATATAGATTACAGAAAAAATTCAATAATAAGTAAGGCATTCAAATTGTATAAATATTGATCCAAATTAACAACGGAAGCGAAAATTGATTACCTGCAAGAACAAAAAAAAATTTAGATCGGTATGAAAAGACTTCAAAAGGCAAAAATTCAAGTCACAAAAACCGAGTAGATTTAATTTTTGGCACTTTATGTCGATACAGCGCAGCGCACGTCAATTCGCTATGAAATAAATTTGAAGCGTCTAACAATCGTTAAATTGTGACACTATAATGTCAGTGCAATGGTTTGCATTTTATTTATATTTATTTATATCATTAAAGGAACTTTTAATAGTTTTTTCCGCCACACATGTACAATACAAAACACATCAAGATATTTTGATACATCTTACAAACGACAGTTAACTATTTATGCTAATAAAGTTAATTATATTTCACCGAATAGATTGTCTCATTCGTGCATTCCTTTCCTTGCAAATTTTAAACTTTACTACAGTTACAGGTTTTGAAAAAGACATTTAGAATTTTTATAGATTCTACAATGCATAAAGGTTAAAAGTCTCTTAATCGTCCTGGCGGCCTTGCTTATTAAAATAACCATACAAGCAGGTATATTTTCTTTTGCAACAAATATGTATGTGCGAGAACTCTAATAAGAAATTTGAAACTATAACGACAATGCGTACGTTCAATATTTTTATGTAGTTATTTGAAGATGTTAGCCACTGAACATCTCAATACACTAAAAAAATGCAGGCCAACAAAAAAAAGCTTTTTGAATGAAAATATTTCTTTTTATGGTTTTTAGTGCAAGAAATCCGAATATAACATTCACATTTTTAAGTTAAATTATTTAATAAATATGTTTTTTAGCAAATTTAATTGCATTTTACATACTATAAGTAGTTCTGATGCGGTTAAATTCACAATAAAGAGTTCTAATGAAGATTTATATAACTATCTAAAACATTAAAAGTAGTTCAAGTGGGTTAGTAGCACTGCTCATGCTTTTGTAACAGCTGGTTGTTTTGTTGACAGTCGGCATAATCTAACTTTTTATTATTAAGTACACGTGTTCAGTGCAATGTGTAGTCGAGATTGTAAAAACGTTGCTAACAGTTTCAGTTATATTTGTGGTGAATTTGCGATAAAAAATATAAAAGAAACGTAACAGAGGTCGTGAAGAAAGCATATTTTTCATATTTAGGTATTCGACTCGGTGATCAAAATAAATCTTGGGCGCCGCATAAGGTATGTTATGTGTGCGTTGAAGACCTTCGAAAATGGTCAATAAAGAAAAGGCAAACCTTAAAATTTCCTGTTCCAATGATATGGAGAGAACCAAGAAACCATTCTGATGATTGTTACTTTTGTAGTGTTGATGTTACTGGGTACAACGCAAAAAATAAAAAAGTAATAGGGTACCCTAATCTTCCTTCTGCCATTTGGCCAGAAGGCCATGGTCCAGATCTACATGTTTTTAAACTACCAGAGAATTTTGATGATGTTATCTTAGACGTACGAAGTACTTACTGATGCGCAATCTGATTCAGATTCTGGTGACGAGTTTCAATGTACAGTAGAAAATGAAGAACCTAAATTAGCTATATCAAATTTAATTGTTTTAGAATGAATGGGATAGTAGTGCCAGAGATCAGCATTGGTGCAAAAAAAGGCTGGCCTTCTTGAAAGGCCCGGGTGCCTGGCGAGAAGAACGTCCTGCGCAGGAACCTTGTAAATCCAAAAAAGGATTCTGCTGCCACCTCTAAATATAAAACTAGGTCTCATGAAACAGTTCTTGAAAGCCTTACTCAAAGATGGTCAATGCTTCAAGTATCTCTGTGAAAAATTTCAACATCTATCAGAAGCAAAACTGAAAGAAGGTGTATTTGTTGGGCCAGACACTCACAAAATGATGTTTGATTTGAACTTTGATTCACAAATGACAATAAATGAGAAGGAAGCTTGAGTGTCATTCAAGCAAGTTGTAACAATGTTCCTGGGAAACAAAGAAGCCCCGCATTGTTTCAATTGTATCCAGCATGCTAGAAAATTACAAAAAGCTAGGTTGCTTTATGAGCCTAAAAATTCACTTTTTGAATAGTCACGTTCACTACTCATTTTAATAGTTACTTAATGCAAGCAAAAATACACGTACCATAAATGAGTAAAGCTATCGTTACCTGTCGACCATAATGGCATTCCTTCGCGTATGCTTTGAGGGGTTATTCGTAACTGCAATGTGTACCCATTTCATTATAACTTAATCTGCGTACAAACGGCAACCACACAAAATGTGTTGTAACGACAAAGTGAGGTTTCTGTATTAAAGCCAAGTAAGCATTGGTTCAAAGAACATAAGAATGTGCGGTAGAATCTAAAGCTAAGAATGGAGTTTAGTATGATATGTTTTTATATTGATGTATAACTGTGTTAATTTGTTTTGCAATTGTAGATAGTCTTGATAATTATCCATCAGTGGTATTTGAATAGCTGTTGATGTTTGTTGCGCCTAAAGGCATTATTGTAAATACGTACTTTGTTCCGTAAGTGTTATTTATCGTATCCAAAACAGCAAAGGAGATTAAAAAATCTTACGAGGAGTAGATGGCAGTTCTGATGGTACGACGGTTTTATGAAACATTATCCCGACGTCTCCAAACGCACAAGCCAGAATTTAACAGTTCAGAGAAGAGTTGTTGACCAGAAGGAGGTAGTAAATTGGTTTAAATAGGCAAGACATTATATAAAAAAAACGTATATAGTGCCAGTGTTATCAAATCCCACGCGAGTTTTTAATTGCGATGAAACCCTTTTTCTCTTGAATTCGAAGCCTGGAAAGGTTTTGACAGCAAAAGGATCAAAAACAGTATACACAGTTGCCGGTGTTAACAAAAAGTTAAATTTGACTGTGCTGCTAAAAGCCAGTTTTCCGATATGGAAGAATACCTCAAATTATTGCCTCTACCATGCCCGCTGATTGGGCTATAGGCAGGTCGGAGAACGACAGGATCACTCATGAAACGTTTTTTAAGTACATGGTGAATATTTTCAAGCCATGACTGACCATGCATAGTACTGAACGACGAGTTATATTCTTCATGGATGGTCACACTTCACATATTTCCATAGCGTTGGCTAACTTCTATGTCAGTACACAAATAAGCCTGATATTGCTTTTACGAAACGCCTCCCATTTGATCCACCCTATGAACGTGGCAGTATTTCATAGTTTAAAAGACAGCTGGAAGCAACCGGTTGCTGAATGGCGCATTGAAAACGAAAGAAAACGTATAAAAGAACATACTTTCCCAACCATTTTAGAGAAGTATTGGCCAAGCTGGCAGCTACTATAATCCAAAACGGTTTCAAAGCTTGAGGGCTTTCCACCATGAGATCCAACTGTAGTTAAAATACCGCAGGTGTCTCCGCGAAAGGACATTAATAGTGGTATTCAACACCAGAGGACACATTCCTTAACAGCGTAATAGGGTAAAGTATATAAAGAAAATGTAGGAGAGTTGATCGGAGATATTAAGGATTATTTTCTATATTATCTTTGTCTGGCTGCAAAAACAAGTAATATTCAAGAAACTGGAAATTGGTAATGTGCTCTATAGTCGAAAGTGCAGAGCAACTGGTAAAGGAAACATCAGCCCTATCTTTAGATCAGAGTATTTCAGTTATTGATGTTTAAGGCTGGCCCATCTACGCCGCCTGACATTTTAATAAACAATAAACATGTTCCATCAACACTTGAACCTCATATTCGCTACGTCACTGCCGTGATAAATCCGTTAGTGCCGTCCTTAATAACAAGAACACTTTTTGGCCTGTAGAGACTACTGAAAGTAAAAAGAAACTTGTGAGAAACGAAAATTTGCCAGCTGTTGTTACCTTCCCACAGGTGCTTGCATACTTTGCAAAAAAAAAGGAAAACAAAAACAAACAGAAAAGAAACAACAAAGAAAAAAAGATGCACGAGAGACAAAGACGAAGAAGCCGAGGAGAAACAGAAGGTAACACAAAAGGCTAAAGAATCGTCTTCCTGCTTCCTGTTTTCTTCTGAGTCTGGAGAGTCTCCCCTCACTGTGAAGGATAGCGAAGAAAAAGACCCTGTTGTTGTGACTACCTCAAGTGAAATCAGAGAGGGTGATTTTGTGATTGACAAAGTTTTGGGCGGTAAGAAGGAAGCAACTGTATACAAGTATTTGTACGTAATACGGCAAAAAGGGCCTGGACATCAAGACGTAGTTTTCAAGAAAACTTTCGTGGTTAATGATTTCGTTCTTTTATTCCTGAATTCGCTCGTCTTACGGGTAACAAAGTTCAAGTTTAAGCGTAAAATCAAAACCAAAGTATTTGTATTAAAGACGTTCAAAGCTAAACCGACTGACGGCATCTTTATTTTTAACTTGACTACACATAAAACGTTTGCCAAAACTATCAATTAGATTAAACGCTTCAATAAAATTCTATTTTTCAGTTTTACAGACCGTAGCGTATAGTTAGCGTATTTTATTTGCTTGATCGATTCAAACTTCAAACACATTTAAGGCTAGACATAATTAATGCTCGTTTAAAAAAATCTCATAGTCATTAGTGTATTTTTATGGAAAGCATGATCAAAACCTTAAAATATGTGGGTTGCTTTAATAACTCAATAAAACAAAACAACTTACCATTTTTAACGTTTCTTCCGGTCGAAGAAGATAAAACATGGACTGAAGGTGTTTCTGTATGTTACTGTCTTGCGCTTCAGTCTGCCTGTTGGACTTTTGAGCCTCAGCTGGCAAAACCAGGGCAGTTCCTTTCCCGGCGAAATAGCATTCGCTGAGGCTGTAACAAAAACGAAATACACTATGCTTGATATCCGGTAATAAAAAATCAGCTGGTTTTAATCATAATTATATAACAAGTATAACAGGAAGCTTTTGCATTAAATTTTTTTGTAACGCACCTGTCGATGTTGACAGCGAGGTCATCCCAAATAATATAGCGATCCAAAATGACTAATAAAAAATAACGTTGTGGAAAATAATAAGTTTCGCGCGCTTTAATAATGCACGTCAGGAAAATCCTGCTATACTGAAAATTTGCAGCGAAGATGGGTTTGTAGCGCTATGAAATCGCATGTAGCGTGGGCGTTCGTTCGTTTGTTAAAAGCACGATTCGGTTGGCTTTTACTCAAGGTGATAGTATTAACGTCACATGCTAGGAATAGTAGAGATGCAGGGTGACAAATAGGATTATTTCTATCATTGATAAAGGATTTTCTAATGTCTATGATATATGATAATACACTACACTACACAATACAAGAGGTTGGGGCGTTCAAATTTTACTACAGATAACAATTGAAATCATTCACGCTTTATCAACTCGGCAAAAGCTCTCGTACGTCCTACACGTCAAATAAATTTTCTTTCTGCTGAAATTATTCCATACTCCTACAAGAACAATTAATTACGCACACTTATACTGTCAAAAAGTAACAAAAAAAAAGAGGAATATTGCTCGCTAAACTTTAATGTGTCAATACCGTGAATGCAAAAAACTGTTAGTTACAATCTCAAGAAGTCTTATCAAGTAAAAAATTGTTTACATTTCTGTCAAGAGCGAAACCTTGCACTTGCCTTGAAGCAAGATGTATAAATAAGACGTAAAATATATTGTAAGGTATGTAACAAAAGTTTTGGGATAAATAGTTTATTTGCAGCTTAAAGGCCCAAGCACTTCAATACTACGTAGCTTCATAGAATGTCTTATACAAATCCAGATACTAGTTTGATGCAACTTTCTAAGCCTCCCTATTCTACACCTGTTGCTTCATGTCAACATCACTGGTACAACTTACAGTGTTTATTTGCGTAGGTTGTTACGTGCCAAAAATTTGGCACTAGACATTTTTAAATAAGTGCGGGAATTTCGCGCCTTAAATTTGAAAGACTTGGCGCATGTATTTCCGTCACGTCAGAAGTGCGTTGCGCGGAGATTCGCGTCAACGCGTGTGGGGGAAAAAAGTGGGGAGTTTCCGAAAGACGCTGGGACGTGGACTTTTGCCTTTGAACATCAAGAAGAGTGGTTGGGTCTGGTATCGTATCTTTATCTTATTATGTAGATTCCCTTGCCTTTTCGATTATCGTTACCTATAAACCCGTTTCTTATTATTACCTCTACATAGGAAGAAGAGATAAATTTGGAAGCAACCTGGCCGAACCGCAGTCCACGCCTGAGAACCATCTTTAAATAATCCGGAAGGGAGCCCTGCAGTAGCTAGCCTGGAGCAATCCCGAAGGACGCTATGCGAACCATCTTTAAATAATCCGGAAGGGAGCCACGAGCAACCCTGAAGAAGTGATTCTGTAGGAAGCTGTACCTATTCATGCGAGTACTCCGTTTTTTATAAACTATTTTATGAATTTTGCATATTTCGTCATTTACGTGTAATAATTTGCATATTGTGTGACGTCATTGACAGATGGGCGCGCTAATTTCTACATTATAGATTAGCGTTACCAACTGCCGTTGTGTCGCGTATACCGAGTTTGCGGGACTATAAGAAGGTATTTAAGTAGTTGTCTACCCACCCATTTACCTTTGCTTCCATTATCAGTGTTATCAGTCCTGGTCTACTGAAGTGGTGGTTTATCAGTCGATTCCTTCTCTTCACTATATTTCTCCACACAGATTGTGTAATGCTGGTGCAACATTAGGTTGTAAAAATGTATTAATGTAAACTTCAAACGCATAAAGTAAAGCTGAAGAGCTAACCACAAATACAAGTTATTCTTAAGGAGGGGTATATTACGACTAACTCCAAGACGTGTTCTTAAATAAATGTGACCTCTACCCCGCATATACCCACCCAATGAAAAAAAAAATTTAATTAGAAATGTTAAAATAGGAAACTAGCAAAATTAGATAATCTCATTTATAGAAATAGTATTTAAAGTTAAATTTATTGTAAGTTCATTCCGGTCTTCAACCTATGCGCTATTCCTAATAGAAGAAACAGCATACTACAACATAAGGCCAGCAAAATAGCTTATAATTTCGAAATAGACAGGCACAACAGATGACAATAAAGTTAAAGTCCAAGCAGAACCCATTAAGCTGCTGGTCACCAACCGGAAATAAGCAAAGCTAATAATGTAAAAGAAGGGCAGTGTGACTGTGAGGAAGCAAAAAAAAAAAAAGAGAGGCAGTTCCACTCCAGATTTCAACGGGTAAAATACTATATGGGGAGTCATGATTTGACCGATTTTGGTGTTTTGAATTTGATAAGTGTCCTTAGCTAATACGGGTACGTTGATTCTTAATGTGAATTTGGTTTGAGCCCATCACGTCAAGATTTTTCACAAAATTAAAAAAAAACCTTGTGAGATATTTTGTACTAGAGCAAAGAAGCACCTTTATGATATTTCCTAAATTGCATTAAAATTATTTCTTTAAAATACTTGATATACATCGATAGAAAATATTTTAGTATAATATTATGTTTATTTCATTTCAATGACTACACTGTTTCATTTCCGCATTTGTCAAGGTCAACTTGATGGCATCGGGAGTTGTTTACGAAATAGTTAGTTAGCGTCAGTTGTTTGTAGCATCGAGTTGTGTTTTGTTTTCTGAGTGTTTAGTGCGTCATAATGTCATCAAGAAAGTGCAACAACAGTCCTGATATATTTTGTTACGTGTGTGGTGATTTAATGATAGCAAAGCATCAACCAAACATAAAAGAATTTATCAAAAAAGCTTATCACGCTTACTTCGGTGTAAAGCTTGGTGATCAGGACAAACCTCGATCTCCACACAAAGTGTGCTGTCAGTGTGTCGAGCTACTGAGAAAATGGACAAAAGGTACAGGTAGTTCTTTACCCTTTGGTATTCCTATGGTATAGAGGGAACAAAAAAACCATGGACACGACTGTTACTTTTGCTCCTGCAGTGTCGAGGGTTTCAATTCGAAAAATAAACATTCTATTCAGTATCCTGATTTACCGTCTGCTAAACGACATGTACCTCATGGACCAGGAATTCCGATTCTTCCATCTTTTCTTCACACCATCCAACAGCAATCATCAGATGAAAGTTCAAACAAAAAAATCGATGAAGACGAATTCAATCCTGATATAGACCAACTTCAACAGTTTATCCAAGCTGAACTAAATGACTGGGTGAGAGACTTGGGCCTATCGAAAGATGCTGCACAAATCTTAGGATCGCGACTGAAAGACAAAAATCTGTTGGCCCCAGGAACCACATTTTCGTGGTATAGGCATCGTGAAAAAGAGTTCGCGGAATATTTCTCTCAAGACGGTTCACTGGTGTATTATAATAATATTCCTGTTTTCGTCATGAAACTGGGAGCTGACAATTACGATTCCACATCATGGAGGTTATTTATTGATTCTTCTAAGAGAAGTCTGAAGGGTGTCTTGTTACACAATGATAATACCTATGCCTCGGTGCCTGTTGTTCACTTCGTGCATCTTAAAGAAACGTATGAGAATCTTTAGCTGTTGCTAAATACAATAAAGTATAGCAAATATTGTTGGCAACTCTGTGGAGACCTCAAAATAATATCCATGTTTTTGGGTCAGCGGTCTGGATTTACAAAGTATCCATGTTTTTTGTGCGAGTGGGATAGTCGAGCACGAAATTTACATTACGTTAAGAAAGAATGGCTACTCAGAGAAAGACTTATACCGGAACAAAAAGATGTGCCGCGTGACGCATTAGTTGACCCAAAATTATTTCCTTTGCCTCCCCTTCACATAAAGTTAGGATTGATGAAGCAGTTTGTAAAAGCTTTAAATAAACAAGGTGACTGCTTTAAATACCTGTGCGACAAATTTCCTGCACTTTGTGAAACTAAACTTAAAGAAGGAATTTTTGTAGGCCCTGAAATTCGAACCTTAAAATCGGACAGATTGTTCCATAATACAATGATTCAGAATGAATCTGAAGCATGGAGTTCTTTTGTAGAAGTCATAGACGGTTTCCTTGGAAACAACAAGTCTCCAAACTACAAAGAAATTGTAGCCAACATGATCGAAAATTATAAAAAACTGGGATGCAATATGAGCGTCAAACTTCATTTTCTGAATTCCCACGTTGACTCTTTTCCCGAAAATCTTGGAGCTGTCAGTGAGGAACAGGGAGAGAGGTTCCATCAAGACATAAAGGAGATGGAGAGACGTTACCAAGTAAGATGGGATATTAGAATGATGGCTGATTACTGCTGGACCTTGAAGAGGGACTCGCTCACAAAAATCCACAAAAAGAAAACCACAAAACGCAGTTTTGTGGGAAAAAGAGAAATTTTGTATTCAAAAAAACCAACCATTATCTACCGTAGATTATACTGCATTGGTTTTTTAATGAACAACTCAATTTTGCAGTGTAATTTTCTATTAAATATAGTTTAAATAAATATTTTCTCAATATTTTTGGCAGTTTCTATGAAAAATTTCAAGCACACTTTTCCCGAAAACCCGACGTGCTGGAAAAAACTAAGCACAGATTCGTAATCAGCACACCCCATTTACTATAGGACACCTATTAAACTTAAAACACTTTTTCATGAAAAAAAAATGTAGGCATGTGTAATAGGACAAGTTGTAATTAAGGAATTAGATTGAGTTAACCAGTAGGTACGAAGGAAGGGCTAGAAAGAAAACATGCTCGTAAAGAACATGCTTTCTTCTAAAACGCAAGGGGCTATGTAGTACCCCGCATATACCCACCTAATGAAAAAAAAATTAATTAGAAATGTTAAAATAGGAAATTAGTAAAATTAGATAGCCTCATTTGTAGAAATAGTATTTAAGGTTAAATTTATTATAAGTTCACTCCGGTCTTCAACCTAAGCGCTATTTCCAATACAGGTAACAGCATACTACAACATAAGGCCGGCAAAATAGCTTATAATTTCGAAATAGACAGGCACAGCAGAATGACAATAGAGTCAAAGTCCAAGCAGAACCCATTAGGTAGCTGCTGGTCACCAACCAGAAATAAGCAAAGCTAACAATGTAAAAGAAGGACAGAGGACTGCGAGGAAGAAAAAAAATAATAAAAAAGAAACAGTTCTACTCCAGATTTCAACGGGTGAAACAGTATATAAGGAGTCATGATTTGACCGATGGGTAAATTGGTATTAGTGAAAGTTACAGTGATTGAATTTATTACGGGTAAGTTTTATGCCTGATGTAATTTGTACCAGTACTAAACATAAGTAATAGGCAATGTGTCCACTGGATAACTGTATTCGTAAGTGGAGTATCTAATGTCTAATTTTCTAACGATGATAATATAATAAATAAATTATATATTTAGTAGTTAAATATACCAAATAATATGATCCGAGTTTTAATTAAGTAACAACCTAGTAGTCACGGTGCATATAAGGCAAATGATAGCACCTCCCCCCTTACAACTGGTGATACGAACAGTCACGTCTCCCCTATTTAAAACCACACTATAAATAAACAAAAAAAAGGAAAACCGCTCGACCATCCCTCAGCTAAGATAACGTAACCCGATCGATCGATCCTTCAAATAATGTACATGTTATTATTAAAAATCTGCGGTCGGTACAGGATCTTTTGTGGTGATGAGCTCACCCCACCGTATCTGGGGTCATTCACATTCGGCAACGCTGTCATCATCTACGGACGGCTCCGTGGCGTAGTAAGTATGCGTATGACTACTACGCCCAAGCTCCTGGGTTCAAATCCCGACACGGCTGGCTGGAAAAATGTTAGGTGAGCATTTTCCACAATAATACACCCTCGTTCGGGTGAAAGGTAAAATGGAGGTCCCGTGTGTGAGTGTTGTCACGCACGTTAAAGATCCCTACCTTGCTTGCAATAACAAGAGTTCGGTAAAATTCAAAATTTCTTGATAAAAAAACTCGCTTTCTGACAAATCTAGTAACTTCGGGTGAAACATTGAAAAATCAAATGTAGGGTAAGGACTTAGGAGGTGGCTCCGTGGTGTAGTTGGTATACGTGTGACTACTATGCCCAAGGTTCCGGGTTCAAATCCCAACACAGTCCGCTTGAAAAATGTTAGGCGAGCATTTTTTCCAAAAATACACCCTCGTTCGGATGAGAGGTTAAATGGAGGTCCCGTGTGTAAGTGTTGTCATGCACGTTACAAATCCCTACCTTGCTTGCAACAGCAAGGGTTCAACAAAATTCAAAATTTACAAGTAAAAAAAACTCGCTTCCTGGTCAATGTAGTACCTTCGGATGGAGCATTGGAAAATCAAATGTAGGGGTGAAGGACCTAGTCCAGGTACGCTAGGCACGGGATCCCCAAAAAGTGTATGACAAGGGATCTCGAATACGACACCAAAGTGCATTTTTTGTGGGTATGTCCTTGCTTCGGCAAGGAAGAGTCCCTCGCACACAGCGGATGTAAAATCTTTTACAACTATAAAAAAGTTGAAAGACAAGATAGTTACAGGGCACAGAAGGGGTTAGCTAAGATAGGAAACGGTAAAGAGCTGCGTGAAACTAACCTTGGGGTTGCAACTACGAAAGAAAGAGAACGGGAGAGAAACTAACTCAATGTACAAAAGATTAATAGACAACTTGCATTAGTTTTTCAACTTGATTAGTATTTAATATTTATCGACCATCAATGTGCATTTTGTATATATTTTTCCGAGAATTTGTAGTTCAGTGACAAAAACACTCTCTTTCTCTCTCGCTCTCTTTCTCAAAAAATTGTTTAAGCATTTACATACGCGGACCAAGCTGCCTGATCCTCTAAAAAGACCTGTCGAAAAATGGTTGTTAAATAAAGCTCTATGTATAAAAAGCACATTTATAGCTTAAGGGCAATAAAAAGGAATTTATCATTTTTCCGTCTACGAAACAAATTGAATTTTATTAGGAATAAATTAAAATTTTACGATTTAATCGGCCCATTTATGTATAGCCGTCACTTCTCACAACTTGTTTAACTAACACTCGATGTATTATGCACCAAAATAAAACAAGTAAGTGTTTCCTAAAAAGTAGAACACTTAAGTTCAAGTACAGTAATAAAACGTTGTATTATTCATCATACATAATAGAACGACGAGAAACATAAAAGAACAATGATATTATATATAGGGGATGTTGTGCTTGTACAAATAATAATTCACATCCTACGCTTTGGGTTTCTCGTGAAGAAGAACAAGTACATTAATTGTAAATCGTATTTAATCGCTATGTGCTACGATGCGCTGTGCTTTATTAGTCTCAGACATTCCGTTATGGCAGTTGATAATAATAATTATTAACCAACTGTGATGTTGGTTATTCATCCCGTCAATTGCTTTCATTAAGCATACAATAAAAGATTACGTGTGGATATAGAAATGGAAAATAATCCTCATATAATTTCATATTCTGTATGTGGTACAATAGGGATAAAAGGACAAACAAAAGGATTTTAGACATTTCTGGATTATAATGACATTAATCCAGATTTTAACGAAAAGGGAGAAGAAAAAATACGAGAAAAGTGGAAACGTGTCATGAATAATGCAATTTCATTTGAAAAGTGTAGATACAATCCACAACAAAAACTGATTTTTCTTAAAATGCTACAGATCTATACACACCATTTCCCACCACGAGTTATAGAAAATGAAAACCACGCATCTGTTTCAAAATCAATTTAACATACGCTGTTTAGGTTTCTTCCACAATAAATTTGAGCTTAAAGTTTGCTCTACTTCCTTGGTTTATTACGCTTTTAATGTTACGATGCTTCCAAACCGAGAACTCGTCTTCGTCAGTGTATACGTCATCTAGTTATTTTATCTAACTTATCGTTATTCACCATTTAATTGCGGCCTCATGATGTTTCCATAGTGCTAAAAATTTAATTAGTTCCATAGTCTTATAATTTAAATAATCTCGCATTCACTTGCCTTATGATATTACCGAAAACTTCGCGTGATTTCATTGGTTAATTAGAACCCGAAACTAATCTTAAATAGTGAATATTCTGTCATCATCAATTTGTTTGCGACCTTACTTAAGGTCGGTTTGACGCAGCTCTAACTTCTTTTCTATTCTGTGCTAATCTAAAAAGTTCTACATACCCTTCACAACCTAAATTTCTAATAACTTGACTAATATAGCTTGGTGTAGGTCTTACTATACTCTTCTACATAGATATTAGCAACCTGATGGTTGTTAAACAACTCCAACATGTTTATGTGATCCCCATTTATAAGGAAATGAAATATTAGCTGGTTATCCCCTCCAAAAAAGGAAAAGTGTTAAACTGCATCTTATGGCAAGGCTTAAGCAGCGAATCGCTGCCAACATGCCAGACCGCTAACTAATTGTCAGTTATGTCATAGTGACATTTATTTATTTTTTGTTTTGTTTTCGAACTTACTTAAGGTCGGTTTGACGCAGCTCTAAATTCTTTTCTATTCTGCGCTAGTCTAAAAAGGTCTATATACCCTTCACAGCCTAAATCTCTAATAATTTGACTAAATAGCTTTGTCTAGGTCTCCCTATTCTATTTTTATTTGGTAGTCTTTAATCTAAGACCTTACTAAATAGTCCCTCATGTCTTAACTGGTGCCCTATCATTCTATCTCTCCTGACCTTTAATTGTTTCCACATACAGGGTTCCTCACCTATCCTTCTAAAAACTTCCTCGTTTGTTACTCTATCTGTCCAACTAATCTTTAATATTCCCCTATAACACCAAGTTTCAAAAGCTTCTATCTTTTTCTTATCTACCTCTTTAATTGTCCAAGTCTCACTCCCGTATAATAGAACACTCCATACGTATGACTTTAAGAAACTTTTTCTATTATCTAAACTAATACTATTAGCTATTAGTAAGTTTTTCTTTTTTAGAAACATTTTTCTAGCTTGAGCTATTCTAGCTACTATATCCCTTCTGCTGCGTCCGTCCTTTGTAATTATACTACCTAAATAGCAAAATTCATCTACCTTTTCTAACTCGGTATTACCTATTTTTAATTTTGGTTTAGAACTAGGCCGTAACTCACTTGTTATTATCTTTGTCTTTCCTGAGTTAATTCTCATACTATAGTTACTTTGTAGTATCTCATCTAAAATATTAAAAAACTCTCATAACTCTTCTCTAGACTCTATAACGGCTATATCATCTGCAAAACGTAACATGTCTATTTTCTGTCCATGTACACTAATACCTATCTCTTTTCTCTCTCTCTAGCTAAGTTTAAAGCTTCCTCAATATAAATATTAAGAATAAAGGGAGATAATATACAGCCCTGTCTAACACCATTTCTAATATTAGCTTCCTTTTCTATTTCACCAAATCTAATTACTTCGCTTTGGTTTTTATATGGACTGTAAATAATTTTTCTATCCCTACGAGAGATTCCGATTTTTGGCAAAACCCTGAACATATCAATCCAATTAACCCTATCAAATGCTTTTCTAAATCTACAAACGCAAAATAAGTTAGTATTTTGGAAAATTAGGCGGCTCCGTGGCGTAGTGGTATGTGTGTGACTACTACGCCCAAGGTCCTGGGTTCAAATCCCAACACGGTCCGCTTGAAAAATGTTACTCGAGCATTTTTCACAAAAATACACCCTCGTTCGGATGAGAGGTAAAATGGAGGTCCCGTGTGTGAGTGTTGTCACGCACGTTAAAGATCCCTACCTTGCTTGGAACAGCAAGGGTTCGGCAAAATTCCAAATTTCCCTGGTAAAAAAACTCGTTTCCTGGCCAATAGAGTAGCTTCGGGTGAAGCATTGGAAAATAACATGTAAGTATTTTGGAAACGTGGGAAGTTAAACTAACCGTTCCAAAATTCTCACACCTCTCACCTCCTGACTTTTTTGGGATTGGGATAATAATATTTTTTCGAAATTTATTGGGACCTCACCTGTGTCATATATTACTTTTACTAGTTCATCTAATCTGTCGAAAGTTTTCTGACTTTCATATTTTATTAATTCTGCGGGTATATCGTCTATCCCCCGCGCTTTATTTAGTTTAAGATGCCCAACAGCTCTACCAAATTTCTCTCTTTATATTGAGAACCCTATTTCGACATCCTCTTCTTGGTCGTTTTCTAACTCATCCATATCGTTTCATTTATATAGATCTTCTAAATATCTTTTCCATTTAGCTGCTACCTCAACTTTATTTATTAGAAGCTCATTATTTGTTATTATGAAAGTATTTTTTAAATTCTTACAAAGTATGTTCTTTAAAGTATTTACTTTAGGACGATGAACATTAAAAATTTTATAATTTAATATTATAATAATAATAATCATGAATAAAGTGACGAATTGCAGGGCAAGGTAGTATTGCATCAAAAGTAGTTGTGCTTCAAGGTCATAAAAGTTACTTAAATGCGATATTTCAACATTTCTTTTTATTACCTAATTAGCAAAAAAAGAGTTTTGCACAAATAGGTTTTATTTAAAATAACTACAAAAAAGATATAATCAATTAGACGGCAGATACATTTTCCAACAAGGAGTGATATTTTTCTGGTATTACGCGCTCACGACACAAAAAAAAACCGTCAGTAAATGAAGAACAGCGGTTGAGGCATGAGGCAGCTTTTTGCTCCTCCACCCCCACCTCTACCTAAACACATACCTCTACCTCCACACACCCCCACCTCCACCTCCAACTCTAGGAACACTTTACACCTTCACCTCCACATATTTTTATATATAATTTTATATAGTCTTTCCCCTGTATATTTTTATTAACGAGCACCACTAAGTCACATAATAGACGTCTGGATAGGTCGACGGACACTTAAAGACTGAATAATTTAACTACAGAAGCTTGACGCGACACTCTCAGTGTCGTTTTAAAGGCCATATAACTCTTGGGAGTTTTTCGGCTTGTTGATGTTCTGATTCCATGAGTTTTGTGTTGTTTAACAGGTTGATCTTCTTAAATAATAAATAAATATATATGTTGCACTGGATTCCAGAAGACCTGCTCCTGGAATCCTCTTGGTTTGGTGCAGTGAGCAGTTTCCCAGATTTAGAGTAGTAGTAATTGTTTGTCATACATATATGTCCTATAGATTCCATTTTTAGAGATTAATTTAAGAGCACCTAACCCATAGACTTACCCTATACATTTTTATTAACGAACACTACTAAGTCACATAATAAACGTCTGCATCGGTCAACAAACGCTTTTAAACTGAACGAATTTTCATAGTCGCCGTTTAAGTATGCTTCTCCCTAACTGTTAGTGGGATCTCTATAATTAATAAGCAACATCTAATTCTAGTTTTTATTTATAATTGTTTTGACCATAAAATCTCGATAAATTTTCTACATGTTGAGAGTACAACCAATGACATCATTGGATTTTAAAATCCAGATCTTCGGAAAAACGAGCGGTAGTTACGATCAAAAGGGCTTCGACGAACTTTATATGTTCTAGCCTATTGGTCGCCAATTTGGATCTTTTTATTTTAAAACTACGTAGCTAGTGCTACCTTTTTTCCTGCACGTTTTCTTAACCATCAACTTTCGAGTCGTCCGTATAGCTTTTTTAACATCCACTCGTTCGGTATATTAATTTTTCTGTAAATTTGCGTAAAAAAAGTCACCTGTTACGGTATTGGAACCCGCGGCCTTCGAGCAGCACATTCAGCGCCGGGATATTTTGTTTTATTATAGGGAGATACCAGAACTAGTATTTGTACTTTACCTTAGCCCCTCCCTCTAGATGTAACAGCATTCTACCCTTAAATTTGGTTCGCCATCTTGGCGAGCATATTTGCTTACCTATCCAGCGCCATCTTTTTTTAACCTTAAACTTTCGACGTTCCCTGTATACTTTCTTTTTAAAGTGCTGAGAGAAAAGTCGACTCCGCCGGGATTCGAACCCGAGGCCTTTTACGGTGTTGTGCTTGTATATTACATTGACGGGCATCTTTTTGCTAACCTAAAATTTGTTCTGCCATCTTGGCCACCATCTTTCTGCGTATCCAGCAGCATCGTTTTTCGTCCATGTTGTTGCCCATTTTCTTTCGAATCCTCCTGTATATGCATCATTGTTAAACTTCAACTCGTTCAGTGTTCTAATTTACATTTAAAACTGCGAAGGCTAATGGTATCGCGAGATTAAAAAAATTTAAAAATCGAAACGAACGGGACCGTCGCCCATGTTCTGCGATCGATCAATGGGATGCGAGATTTTTTAAAGGGTCTAATATTTCGAAAGAGGAAATGCAACTTCGTTTAGCAGTCTATAACAAACTTATAACTTTAAGATATGTTTTAGTTATAATTTGGATTGCAGTAGAATAATAAGTAAGTTCTAATTTAAATTTTTTAATATAGAATATATAATATAATACAACACAGAAAACAACAATTTCCTTGTTTTTAGTGGAAGTTGCGTTCAACTTATCTAAGTGAATTCTTATTTTACTATTTAAATCCACACATTCTTCTTCTAATGGAGACGTAGAGTTAGTTCTGATTTTCAAACTACAAAATATAACGGGCTTTCTTTCTGTGCACCACCTTTTTAATTCCAACAATAACAAGTTCGGTTCCAGCATATATTTGCTCCAGTCTCAGACACTTATTATGTGTGTACGTCCTTTTATTTCCTGCAAAAAATTTCGTCCATTTTGTTTTACCTCTTTCTGTGTAAAGAATACATTCTCCGTGTTTTTCCAGACATCCGAAAAAATCTGAAGGCCTCTACTTTCGAAAGTGGGTGATCATTATATGTGTACCCCGGCGCGGCTCGCTAGAGTATATAAGGATCAATTTTTTTTTAGCGTAAACGGCTATAGTTTGCTGCCAGTATTTAAGCGTTGTCTTACAACCGCTGGGTAAATGTTAGGTGTATTAACCAACCCCGATTCCGAAATCATTACGTTTTTTGAGATGCTGCTGCAGATTGTGTAAAATATGTATTACCTGCTTTAATATAGCACCTGCATAAGATTTTTACTTTATCTTGGCTGTCTTCTTTCTCTACTATCACCAAGTAATTTACGGGTAAATAGTTAAACTAAAAACCGAAAGCGCATACTTTATCAATTTTTCCATTTCCTCTGGTTTTCTTTAGCCAAAATAGACGCGAATGTTTACCTTAAACGTACATCTGGACAACGTAAAATATCTAGAATATGATTCCTAAGTTGTCTATTAACACCGGGACTTGTTATTTGACACACACACAGTTGTTAGCCACGTTAGACAAACGGTTTTGGCAGTTTAGTCGTGTCAGCTAGAATACTGCAGTTCTATTCGTATTCGTTACTCATTGTAGCAAAAGTTATGATTTGCAGTTAAATTATTATATCTCCGTTGTGGTAAAAATGCGTGCAAAATCCTGGGTTATATCCACGTCAAATATATAGTAATCATCATTTTTGAGTACGTCTAATATATATATGGTAGTTCTTCCAATAAAGTTTTCAACTTAACATCTGCTAGTTCCACTTTGTACGAAACACATATCGGATTGTTAAAGGTTTTATTAATTTTCTTGAGACATTCTTTTCCGATAATTTCTTTCTTTTCGACCCCATCTTGTTTGTGCTATCCGGATAAAAGTGGAAGTTTACCTTAAACACCATGCCTAGCGAAACAAATCTGTCAAACTTTCCCGGTATATAATTGAATGCTTTATAGGGTGAAATTGCCCCTTACCAGAATTGGTTTATCATCAGACGAATTCATTGTAAAGTTCAGAGCCGGTCATCGTTGAAACAATACCTGCCACTAAAACCCATAAAACGGGAAATAAAAATTTGGCAACTATGTGATTCGAAAACAGGATTGGTCTATAATTTGATATATGCCGGTAAGGATACTGTACACACTCAAGAATCTAATATAGGAGAGAGGGTCGTGAAAAAACTCTTGGAATGTATATCGCGTAATAAAGACGTGTTTGCCTGTTTTGACCAATTTTTTACTTAAGTAAGGTTTCTTTATGATCTGCCATTTGCAGCTACGGGCACTTGCATGCGAAATAGGAAAAATATACTAAACCCTAATGAAACAGTTGGCCCGAGGAAAGAGCAAAATTATTGGTACTGAATCTGGAATATTGGCTTCTTTGTAGCAAGATACAAAAAAGTTGTAATCCTCAACCATTGCCATAAAAACAAATTATCTTCAATGAACTGTACAGTGAAAAATGGCGAAAGAGTTGCAATAGAATGTCCCCAGGCGGTTCTTGATTACAAGGGAGTCCAGGCGCCTATGTACGATTTCTATCGTAAACCAGGAAAATGGTGGTGTAAGGTGTATTACAAGGTGCTCATGACTTCCATTACAAATCCCAAGAAGTCCACCATAAGAAGGAATCTGTACTAACATTTCTAATCGATTTAGCGGAGGAATTCATTGAAAAAGGAAGAAAAAATGCAAACGTGACTAGAAAGATAGTATTAGAACGACCTTCTGATACAGCATGACGGCATCTAAAAGTCGGCAATCATCTGGCGGTAGAAGGACCTTTTCGTAGGAGATGCCACCAATGGTCGCTGCAGAAAAAAATTTCGCACAAAAACCGTGTGTACCGTGTGCGAGATACGGCTGTGCAAAAATGGTTTCACTAAATTCAGTCCTAGAACTGGTTAGACGCGTACCCTCATTGTTTAATATTCTGAACTAACCTACACATTTCCTGAAATTTACAGTCTGCATCTATCACTATCTACGTGCGATAGTCTGACTAAGGTCTACCTCTACCTATTTTTTTTATCCCTGCTTGTAATATATGCCCTACTATTTCCCAAGAGAACCTTAGAACGTATCCTACCCTTCTATTAATCCTTTTTTTTTTGTTTTCGACAGATATCTTTATTTCTCTACTATTTCTATAACCTCTTTGTTATTAACTTTGCTTGTCCTGTTATCATCATAGTATATCTGAGGCATAACATTCCAAAAGGCTTCTTCCTTGTCCTGTCTGCTTCTCCTACTGTCCCTATTTCATAGGTGTACAGTGCTGTGCTCCAAACATTTGCTTCCAAAATTTCTTTCTGGTTTCTAAGTTTGTTGTGTTCGAACATAGCCGCTGCTCTATCTTGTTAGATGCAGTTTGGTTCCTCTTCTATTGTTTACAAATATATAACCTATTTACCCGTAGGACGAAGAGGGTTAATCAGTCTGCGGCTACCAAGATCCCCTAACACTTGAACATTTGCCGAATTAATAGTTTTCCCATATATCCTTTCGCACAATCAGCATTAGTTGAAAATATTTCAAAACCAACACCTGTAGTTGTTTATTATAATCATCAAATTTAAGTGCAATTATTTTTTTTGTCATTAGGTTTTCCGTCTTGAAACTGGTTGGACGAGTACCTTCACTTAGTTCTACTCTGAGCTAGCCTACACAGTTCTCTGAAAATCCCACAGCCTAGATACAACTCGGTTCCCCGTCTGTTGGTTCCTAATTATATGCTCTATTTCACCAAGATTCAGTGGTATGTGAAGAGGGTTAAGCAGCCTGAGGCTACCAAGGATCCTCCAACACTTAGACATTAACCGAATTAATAGTTTTTCAGTAAATCCTTTCGCACAATTAACATCAGTTGAGAGTATTACAAGATCAATACAGGTGTAAGTATAGTTATTTTTTCGTATTAGGTTTTTCATCTTGGAATTGGTTGGATGCGTACCTCCTAAGCTAGCCTGCACCTTTCTCTGAAATTCCCACAGTCTACATCTTCCACTATCTGTGTGCAATAGTCTACCTTACCTCTCATTTATTCTATCTCTACTTCTAATATATTCGCACTATTCGCTCATGCCTTAGTATGCGGCCTATCATCCCATCTCTCCTATTTTTTACTGTTTTCCATATACTTCTTTCTTCCCCTACCATTTCTAGTACCTTTTTGTTCTTAACTTTGTCTGTTCATGATATCTTCATCATACGTCTGTAGCACCGCAAAAACCCAAATTATTCTTCTCCTAATTCTTCTTCGCCCCGTTTTTCCATCCGTCTTTGTACAATTCTAGCTAATATTTTTGACACGTATGCTGTCAAACTTATTGTTAGAAAATTTTTCACATCTATCCGCACCTCTCTTTTTTGGTATAGTGACTATGATATTATGTTTGAAATCTTTGGGTATCTCACCTGTCTCATACATATAGCTTACAAGTTGGAAGATATATTCTGTTACTGCTTGTCCGGAGACTTTTAAAGTTTCTGCTTGCACTTTTACCCGGTGCCTTACCATTTTTAAGACCTTATAATGCTAATTCAAACTCATCTCTAAGTATAGGATATCCCAAGTCATCCTTTTCAATGTCTGATTCCTGTTCTAATGCTGTTATTTCCTCTCTTGCATATAAATTCCCTAATATTCTTGCCATCTGTCAACTTCCTCTACATTTCCTATAATGACGTTTTCTCTTATATTTTTGCTATACGGTTTTATATCTCTAAAATTCATTCTAAGTAGCTTGTATGCTTCGTCTTTTTTCTTATTTCCATCTTAGTTTGTACCTTTTTGCACTTTTCATCAATCCATTGTTCTTTAGCTTTCCTGCATTTGCGAATAATTTCTAATATTATGGCTTTGCAGCTCTGTTTTCCTGTTTCATCTGATCTATTTTTGTATTTTCGTCTTTCTTCTATTAGATTCAGGATACCCTGTGTTATCCATGGTTTCTTATTTTCTTTCCGTGTATATCTCAGAATATCTCTGGCCGCCATGTCTAAGCTGGATTTAATGTTATTCCATTCTGTTTCTACTGCCTTAGCATCCGAAATTTTCCCGATATCTTTCAGTAATTCATTTGACTTTTTTTGTCAACTTTATCTTTTAGTTTCTCAAAGCCAAAGTGTCTTTTTCCGTTTCTTTTTTCAAATTTTTAAATTTAAGTGCGGCCCTCATAATTACGATGTTGTGGTCAGTCTTCTAGCATAATATTGAAATAATATGTTTGTGATGGTTAAATTGTTCTTGTCGCAAAATCTATCGGCCTATTTCACCTGTCATTTCTCGTTTCTAAAACAAATAAATCTACTACCGCTCCTTCCCTACCCTAATCTATTATATATAATAAAACATTATTTTTGAATAAAACTTTTGTATCTTCTGAACGTATTCTAAGCCTGTAGGGATAGATTCGTCCCATTTAAAAACACCGGTAGAACAATATGTCCCAGAGTCAAATTCGAGTTTTGAGAAATTAAACAAATTGAAGAGTCCTATATGATCCTCAATATGCCATATTGACTCTATCTGTTTTTTAAATGCGGCGTCAAAAGAAATGTCGGTGCGAAAGGGTTAGACACTGAGAGAATGTTACATCTATCAAAGGGTTGCCAGAGTTCCTTCGGTTTCTTAGTGTAGAACCTGCAGTGGTATACCAAATACGCCTTCTTTCCACTTTAACAGTTATAATGATGTAGTTTCGGAGCCCTTTGTAGTAACTGAATTTAGATTCGTTCTTTGTCTTGAGATATTTGTGGTATGTCACAGTTCGTACCTTCAACATGAGTTTAATAGTGGGAGTTATATAGAGGAGAATCTTACGTTTTATAGTAATTGTCTTGACAGGAGCATGGTCATCAAACAGTGTAGTAACTAATTCATTAAAGACGTTGACTTTGCTGTCTACATTCGAAAGCTTTTATAAGGTAATCTCATTCTAGAGATTGGACATCATAGGCAAATATATAGTATCTAAGTGGTTGTAATATCTAAAAGGTGGTTCTAGGACAGGGCTTGAACATTTGAAATTTACCTGGTATGATACGGCTAGATGTAATCTGTCGCTCCATTGGGATCCAGAGTTATACATGAGTCAACCTTAATTTGCGAAGTGATGCAGAGAATGTCAATACGGGTTGAAGTGTTCTCAGTTATACGTGTACGGTCTTTGACGTTTTGGTACAGACCAAATACTTTCAAGATTCCAATTTTGCACAATTCGCATTAAACGTATGAAATCAGGATTTGCAACTCCCATTAAGATCAAATTTTCACTTGTAGTATATGCTAGAGATAATGTTTGCTCAGGCTCATCTAGGCAGGTCATGTTGGCTTTGGGGTGTCGGTACATAATGCCTGCATCAATGTTAATTTTAGTTATTTTTAAATCAATCCATAGCTGCTCAAAAAGTGCCTCATCATGGTAGTTTATACCAATGACTTTATTCTGAAGGATGTTAGAAATATACAAAAGCATACACCACCGTCTCTTCTGGGGTGGTCATTACGAATTAGTGAAAACTAGGTAATTTAATGCGAGAAAATGAGAAATCACGAGTTATCCAAGTTTCAAAAATCCCGAAGGTCAAAATTGTAAAGCATAATAAAGACGATAAAATCGTCAAAGCGGGTAACCGATGATCTAATGTTTACCAAACACAGCTGGAAAGTTTCAGAGGTACGATTGTTGAATGTGTATAGTGCAGATTTGTTTCGGGACTTTTTGTTGAATTGTAATCACTGTGTAGTATTGTTTAGGCTTATTTACCCTATTTACACGTTTTATCTTAAGCTTATAGATATTAATTAATGTCGCTTATCCTTTAACCTAACAGTACTTAACCCCTTCCTATAATCCGGTTCTATCCACTACCTACCTACAAGAAAAGGGACTAAATGGTGAGAAAGGACAGAAATTTCAGTGCTTCGAAAGTCGTAGCAAGCGTCACATGTACGCAATATGTTGTCGTGGTTATTTTGCAGTAATTAGTGCCGTACACTCAGTTCGTGTGCTAATTAACATTACTACAGTCCGCAATCAATTAATAGTTTCGTTACATTGATCGACCAGCGTTGAATCAAGATCGCAGTCATTAAAGGTAGGTGAATTCCATATCATTGGTTCATCCCTTTATCCCTACATTTTGGTTCCTTTCGACCGCATTAATTAGTATTTGCATATAAAAATTGATTATCTAATCAAACAATTAGAGTAATCAGGTCAGTTTTACACATTAATAGTAATTGCAGTTAGGCTTATTTCATAATATTTGTGCATGCCGTTGCATTTTAAAAGTTACTTCTTAAAATTTAAGTGCATTAAAAAGCAGTTAATTTAAATTAAGCGTATACAAATAGGAAAAACATCATTGCGATACCCTGTTCTAAGAACTTGCATTGTATACCTGAAGCTGCACTAATCTATTTTGGTGAGAGCTTAAAGAACCGTTATTCCTCGAGGTATCTTAAGGGTTGTGGTCAACACAAGTCTCATTTTAACGTTAAATTAAAGTGTCACTCAGGATTAGCTACATAATTGCTAGTTTCTGAAAATTGGTAGAGTAGTTACATGTTCATCATTAGTTTGGGTTTACATCTTTAAGATTTGTTATTTTTGTGACAAGGGTACTCGTGTTTAGGGAATAGCTATTTTGTTCGAAATGACTCAGATGCTTATGGACCGTCTTATAGTAGATGGAAAAGGGTGTTTGGATAGAATAGAAAATTTGTTTGAAAGTATTTCAAAGTTGGAATATAATCTTGAAAACCAAGCAATCGCTTCGATGATGGTACAGTCAGCTGTAGAGATAAAGAAAGAATTTGATGCATCCTACAAAAGGTGTGTGTTAGACGAGGATGATTCGGACAGTTTGAGTCAAATTACAGCAATCAGAATTGAATTGGATAAAACTTTAATATCAATTAAAGTTATTGGGGCAAAATTTGTTAGTTTGGTTGAAAGTAAGCAGGAAGCGAAATCGTTTTCTACAAGTAGATCGTCGTATGATACCGCTGGTATAGGTATCACCAGTAATTTAAAACTTCCAAAGGTCGCAATTGGGAGCTTTTCTGGACGCATAGAGCATTGGGAATCGTTTCATAGTTTGTATAAAAATCTCATTCATTTAAATACACAGTTATTACCAATCGAAAAGTTTTATTTCTTACTGAAGCGTTGGATGTAGATTCCAGAAATTTAATTCGTCATCTACCAATAAATAATGACAATTATGAAATTACATACTCCGTTATAGTACAACGCTATGACTCACGTCGTTTGATTGTCAATACATATTGGTCAGCTCTTGAAAATTGTCCTAAGGTGAAAGCAAAATCACATACAGAACTTAGGGATTTGTTGAATTGTTTTACAGAGAATTTGTCAGGTTTACGTCAAATAAAATTGATTTACTTAATTTAATATTGTTTAATTTGTTGAGCAAAAGGTTGATGCTGACCTCTTAAAGGCATTTGAGGTTGAAAATAATGAAGAAATACCTACATACGAGCAATTGAAATCATTTCTTGAAAAACAGTGTAAAGCTTTGGAAATTAGTAGTATGATTTCGTCCGAACCATCGAAGTCAAGTTCAAAACACACATTGAATACAAACATTAAGGAAAAGCGTTTTCTTTTAATCCGAAGTCATATGTTAAAACCTCATTACTTACAACTTCAAACGCGGTAAAATGTTTGGTTTGCAATGGTAATCATCAGATTTATCGTTGTCAAATTTTTTTGGATAAGGTTCCTCAAGAAAGGTATAATACTGCAAAGGATAAAAATTTGTGTATCAATTGTCTTCAAGATACACATAAAATTGCAACATGCCCTTCAAAATCGGTATGTAAAAAATGTCACAAAAAGGGTCACAATACCCTCCTTCATTTTGAAAATTCTGCTTCTGTTGTTGAAACAAAACCTGCTGCTGCAGATGTTTCAAATGTTGCCTCTACTTCAAATTGTAGTACATTGTTCTCGTCGAAATTGTCAAGTGCTTCTACATTGTTATCAACAGTTCAAGTTTCTATTCGCAATGAATTTGGACAAGCGCAAATCGTAAGAGCATTATTGGATTGTGGAAGTATGGAATCTTTTATAACGGAAAAATGCCGTCAACGGCTTGGATTAAATAAATCAAAGGTTGCATTAAAGGTAGAAGGGTTGGGGTTAGCGTCATCTCATATTACCGGAAAGGTAGTTTGTAAAATTAAACCCGTTGGACACACAATGCCAGAATATTCAGTTCAAGCATTTGTATTGCCAGAAATTTGTGGAAAGTAACCAACGGCTCCAATCTCCTCGAAAAATTGGATACATATAAAGGTTTAGACTTAGCCGATCCCTCTTTTGATAAACCAGGTAATATAGACTTGTTGTTGGGAGCAGATATTTTTGCCCGCACTTTGGGTAATGAAACTCGTTCGGGTTCACCTGATGAACCAGTTGCAATTCGCACTTCATTTGGTTGGTTACTGACAGGCAAATTTGTGTCTCCAGTGACAAGTGGCACGTCATTGTGTGCATTCGTAGAACCCTTAGAGTCTAGTATCACTAGATTCTGGGAACTGGAAAACATTCCAGACATTCCAACACACAAGTTATCCCCACAAGAGGAAATTTGTGAAAAACACTTTCGTAGCAATTATTCGAGAGACAAAACAGGTCGTTTCGTTGTATCGTTGCCGTTTAGTGGTCCTGAACCGTTGTTTGTTGGGTCTCGGGATGTCGCACTTAATCGGTTTTATTATTAGAACGTCGCTTGGAAAAGAATCAGGAATTATACACTTTGTATAAACAATTTATGCAAGACTATTCCGACAGTGGGCATATGACACCAGTAAATGCCGCAATGAGTAGCAATATTCCATCTCCGGAATATTATATTCCGCACCATGCGGTTATGAAACCGGAAAGCACTACTACACAAATTCGAGTGGTGTTTGACGCATCCGCGGTTTGTCCCAGTGGTGGTTCATTGAATGAACATTTGATGCCAGGACCTCCGCTTCAGAAAGATATTTTTGCTTTGTAGTTGGATTTTCGTTTATATCCCATTGTATTAACTGCCGATATTAAACAGATGTACAGGCAGATTTTTGTTGCTCCGAATCATCGGGCTTATCAAAAAATACTTTGGAGACCAACGTCATCAGAGTCAATAGTCGAGTATCAATTGAATACTGTTACCTACGGAGTTACTTCATCACCGTTCTTGGCAATGCGTGTTATTAAGGAGCTTGCGAATGCTGAAGCACCTAAATATCCAAACGCTGCCAAGGTTTTGTTGTCGGATGTTTATGTCGATGATGTGATTACCGGGTGCAGTTCACCTGATGAAGCTAAACGTCTAGTTTCTGAATTAAATCAGATTTGTGAGGCTGGAGGTTTTACATTGAGAAAATGGAATAGTAACATTGCTAGTATCATTGATGATTTACCAGAATCTTATCGTTATCAACAAGCTGTTTCCTTCGAGGAATCTAACAATGTTACCCAAAAGGTATTAGGTTTGCGTTGGCAACCGTCGCTTGATCAATTCTTCTATGATACAAATATCATAGACAGACCATGTACTAAAAGAAATATGTTGTCCGAAGTAGCAAGGATCTTTGATCCGTTAGGGCTATTAGCGCCTTTAGTATTTTTGGCAAAGCATTTAATACAATCGTTATGGATTTTAGGATTTGAATGGGATGACAGTCCCCCGTTGACCATAAGTTCAAAGTGGAAAATTTATTTGCAACAAATGTCGCAATTATCAGACCTTAAAATTCCTCGGTGGATTATTTCTGATGATGTTCAAGATCTACAGCTGCATGCGTTCTGTGACGCTTCTGAGGCAGGGTATGCTACTGTGATTTACTTTCGTACTGTTGACATACAGGGTGATATAAAGGTTGCCTTAGTATGTGCAAAATCTAGACTTGCGCCCACAAAGCGCATATCGTTGCCAAGACTCGAATTGTGCTGTGCTGTGTTATTGTCTGATGTAGTGGCATTTGTCCAAAATACATATAAAACTCGTCTGTCGTTAGATCGTATAGTTGCTTGGTCCGATTCTACAGTCGCTCTTTGTTGGATTCGATCGTCATCTTATAACTGGAAAACTTTTATAAGTAATCGGATTTCGCATATTCAGGATCGCGTTCCTCCTGCATCTTGGAACCATGTTCGGTCACATGATAACCCCGCAGACTGCGCCTGTAGAGGGATGTTAGCATCAGATTTAGTCAATCATCAGTTATGGTGGACAGGCCCTCCATGGTTGTCACTTCCGGAAGAAAATTGGCCGGTTACCCACATGCCAAAGTTAATCGATACATCTCCAATAGATGTGGAGAAACGTACATTGGTATTAAATGTTGTTGTGACAGATAATTTTTTAGATTCATTACTAGAGAGATTTTCAAATTTACAAAAAATATGTAGAATTGTTTCATATGTTTACCAGTTTGTTCGTAAGTTACAATTTGCTAGACAGGCAGTTGGTGAGAATTTGGATAACGTGTCTGTGTCTCAGCAACACGCTATGGAATTATTGATTAAGAGAATTCAGCAAGAATCATTTGGTTAGGATATAGAAAATATTAAACGGGGTAAGGTAATTAGTAAACATCTTCGACCTCTTACCCCTTTTATCGACTCGCGTGGTTTGTTGAGGGTGGGCGGTCGGCTCAGAAACTCGGAATTACCATATGAAACAAAATTTCCATTGGTACTTCCTCGCACTCACAGATTAACAGAATTAATCATCTTGGACTGCCATAAAACATACTTACACCCTGGTCTTAAAGCCACACAATTTTTACTAACCCAAAATTATTGGATTTTGTCAGCAAAAGAGTCATACGTCAGTGTTTAAAATCTTGTATTCGATGTTTTAGAGTGAAACCAATTGCTTATTGTCCTCCGATGGGTGATTTGCCTGCATCAAGGTTTACCTCTGTAAAGGCCTTCCTACACACGGGAGTTGATTTTGGAGGTCCTTTCTGTATTCTCATGAGCCTTAATCGAGGTGTAAGGTCACTAAAGGCTTACATTTGTTTATTTGTTTGCTTCAGCACAAAGGCTCTTCATTTAGAGCTTGTGTCAAGTTTGTCGGCGGATGCTTTTATAGCCGCGTTACGACGCTTTATAGCCCGCCGGGTAAATGCCTAAAACTCTATTCCGATTGCGGTACCAATTTTGTTGGAGCATCGAACGAAATCTCGCAACTGATGACTCAATCAGCGCATGCTGAAGGAATTGAGTTCGTGTTCAATCCTCCCTCAGCTCCTCATTTTGGAGGGTTGTGGGAGGCTGGAATTAAGTCTGTCAAGACACATTTAAAAAGAGTGATTGGCGACCAGATATTATCATACGAGGAATTAAACACGGTTTTAATTCAGGTTGAAGCCATGTTAAATTCAAGGCCTCTGTGCCCCATGAGCTCAGATCCGAATGATTTTTCATTTTAAGTCCGTCCCATTTTTGAATATAGAGCCTGTTTCTGTCATACCCGATCCAGTTCTCCTTGAGTTGGAAATATCAAAATTAGATCGTTGGCAACTTATTCAACGCATCCAACAATCATTTTGGAAGCGTTGGCGTAATGAATATCTGCATTCTTTGCAACAGAAGGCAAAATGGTTTACCCTACTTCTGAGGCGAAAATTGGAACGTTAGTCTTAATTCATGACAATCAAGTCGCACCTTTACATTGGAAATTAGGGCGCATAGAAAAACTGTATGTTGGTTCAGACAACATTAGCCGCGTGGCAGGTGTGAAAACAATGCAAGGTTTTCTCAAAAGACCACTTGTTAAACTATGTCCTCTTCCTTTATAAAAATAGTTTTAGTATTTTTCGTAAGTGTATACGTATAAGTATTTGTTGTTGTTTACTTTTAAAATAAGTTGCTTCACACTTATTTTGGTGGGCGGTATGTTTAGGCTTATTTACCCTATTTACACGTTTTATCTTAAGCTTATAGATATTAATTAATGTCGCTTATCCTTTAACCTAACAGTACTTAACCCCTTCCTATAATCCGGTTCTATCCACTACCTACCTACAAGAAAAGGACTAAATGGTGAGAAAGGACAGAAATTTCAGTGCTTCGAAAGTCGTAGCAAGCGTCACATGTACGCAATATGTTGTCGTGGTTATTTTGCAGTAATTAGTGCCGTACACTCAGTTCGTGTGCTAATTAACATTACTACAGTCCGCAATCAATTAATAGTTTCGTTACATTGATCGACCAGCGTTGAATCAAGATCGCAGTCATTAAAGGTAGGTGAATTCCATATCATTGGTTCATCCCTTTATCCCTACAAGTATTATTGTATACAATTTTTGTAGTCATATTTTTAAGAGCCTGGAGATAACATGAACGTTCCTTATTTTAGTCCTTTTAAAATTCATGTCACCCAAACCCTTCAACGCGGAGATAGTGAGCGTTGAGTGGCATTTTGGATGTTTGTGATACATCAGTTGGAATAAGATTCAATTTTCTTAATAATCCGATATTTACGGAAGAATCTAAGTTTTCAAACTCAAACAGCTGTTACTCGTGGTTACTAATTCCAAAAAATTCCATTTAAAACAAAATACTCTAAACTACTAACTATTGTTAGTAACGCCGTAAAAAAACATTAAGAATGAAGTAAATTAATCCCAAAATTGCGTTTCTCGGAAAATTGTGACTATGTACAAATTCTGTAAAAAGTGAACTTAATCTTACAGCACATAAAAAATTGTGGTTCCTATATTTTTTGTAAAACCAACTTTATCCAAGACGCCACAGTTCTTTAGTCACTCACTTTTATGACTACTTATAAACGCAATTACCGACGTTGTTAAACGTGCAACTTGATTCCGTAAAAAACAAAGACTCATACATGGTTAATGGTCGTTAACCTGACAAATAGCTGTAAATTGTTCAGCTTGTCTGACGAGGTACACAAAGAGAGCGCAAAAAGTAGTAGTCTAAATTATTAAATTTGTACTCGTGTCACGCAATGTGTGGTACTACTACAATTTAAGCTCGGTCAAGTATTTAATAAATTTAAGTAATTTTATTTGATTATATATCAGTACTTCATACAAAGTAATGATTTATATTTTTAATTCTACGTTCTGTTTACTTCGGTATATGAAGTACTGACATGTAAAATAAATAACCAAAACCAGTCGTTAGTGGTGTGTACGACACGAATATATATTTAGAACCCTCTCCGTGCAGGAACCTTAGAAATCAATGTTGCAATAAAAAGTTTTTAAATGCACCTGTATATTAGAGCTACTCAATTTTATTATATATTATAATATACTATATCTACTACAATATCCACACAATAAAATGGAATTCCACGTACTACACGGTTCCCCGTACAGCTGATTACTCATTTTATTGGGTAAATAAAAATTTTACAACTTAACAAATAAACATTTTAGTTTACTCGAAGCGCGGTTAATTTGTTAGAATTTGCTATAGCTTATAAAATATCTGTTAAACAAGCTGTAACTTTTATAAATCAGGCATTAACTGTAATACACCTCAACGGCAGAAAAAAAAATTACATGTTGAACAATAACGTGATCAGGCTCGATCAATTTCTCATCGATTCAGATTCTAAACTTCTTTATACTTTCCGAGTGTCTTGTATACTTAGCTCGTTAGATATCTCCATGGAAACAAATCGGGCAGTCAAATCGAGAGATTCTGAAAGCCAAGATAAAGTGCAAACTCGCGAAATTAGTGTGCAATTAAACATTTTTTACGGAAATCTCATAGAGTTTCTGTCGATATGAACTGTTGTCCCATCTTGATGGAACAAGGCATTATTTAGTAATCCTTTCGATGACGAACGTCTCCAGAGCATAAATGTAGCGTCCTGACAATACCGTTCCATAGTAGTTATTTTCATCCTTTCATCCCCAAGAAAATATTAATCGCTAACACCAAACAATAGCAGTTGTTGTAAAGGGCATGCTGTGAATAATTCCAGAAGATTTTCAGCTGACCAGTGTTAAAATTCAGTTTACTGAAATAAAACTTTGTTTAATCGCTCATTAAGTTGTGGATTTATTCTCGATAAATATTCAAAAATTTCAGAAAAAATAGTCTTGATATTTTTAATTTTCATTTTTAAGATGCTATGTTATTGAATATTTGAAAGAATGAAATTTCTAATTGAATTGTAGAATTCAATAGCTTAACTATCGCATAACTATCCCCACATTCGAATTTTCTTCTTCCGATCCTGTATGAATTGTCCTGTCCCCCCATGGCAACCGAACTTCGCTAATTCCCACTATGTCTAATGCTAACATATCCATTTTAATTTTCAAGTTTTCTGGGTTATCTAGTTGCTTAATACTTCTTACATGCTCCGACTCGTAAAATGTTCCCGGTTCTTCTTTTAAACTTCTCAATCACATCCTCCGAAGTAGTCCCCTCTCGGAGATCGGAATGGGGACTATTTTAAATCCGAAATCGTTTACCCCAGAGGGTGCTATCACTCTAAAAACAATTTAAGTACGCCGTATACTTGGGAGATAATGTGGTGGTTTTCCGCTGCCGACCACATCGCATTAGTGTTCCTCACTAAAGACTCCACTAATTTGGTTAAATCTGTAGTTCGGCTCTTTAGTTCACTGAAACACGCAAGCTATTCTACCCGTTTTAGTATTCTAGAACTTCTTCAAGGTGCAGGTCCATTTAGAATGACCCGAAAAACATGGAAGATACTATATCGAGTTGTCGAAAAAACCGTAACGCATTTTTTCGATATTTAAAAATGTCATATAGATACTAGATCAACTAAAGATATATTACCTAGTTTGTTCGATAACTTTTCGCCACCTTTCAGTAGGTTTCATAATTCCTCGTTCATCGTAAAACATGTTATCAGAGAAAAATTAAACAAGTTACCGATTCACAGCCTCATTTGAATCAAACGTTAAGTCCGCAATAAATTTTTCACATAAAATTAAGGAAGGTTTTGTACACCATTCATTAGAAATAATTGCATTTAATAATACACTGAAACAACTGCAGTTATAGTTTACAACGTAACCAGACATTATAAAATTTAAACACAAACGGGGAATCGAGGAATTAATGAAATACACAGATATTAGGGTATGAACAAACCCAGCTACATAAGAAGATATTAAGCACCTATTAAACCATAGGGAGCCATGCATCTTTCAAGTGTTACAATACACGCTTAATAGAAAGACTATACCATGATAACTCACCACCCCCTGTATGCAGAGTGGAAGAAAAGACAATAATTAAAAACCCGACAAAAAACAATTAATTATCGCGAGCAGGTAACTAGAGAGATAGAAATGTAGTCACGCGAGTGTGGGATGCTCGAGCTGTTGTCGTTGGTATGAGAACATACTAAAAATTAGTGAGAGAAACGCAGCTTCAATTTGGAGCTCGCCACAACAAAACGTCGTGTGCGACTTACTTCTTTTAAACTACACCTGTAAGCGCAGGGTAGATTTGAATTCACTTGTTTCGTGGAATTAATGTCGGTATAATCGGTTAAAAGTATTAGAACCTAAAGAGTTCATCTTTTAAATAATTTGGATTTTGTGTTGTGTTGGGTTAAGGAAGTTGTTAGTCGGAAAACAGAAACTCAAAATACTGATGATTTCTGAACATCCGTAACCTTTTAAAAGATGTATTAAAACGGAGAGTAATATATGAGCTTTTATGTTAAACTTTTTCATCAAGTTCACAACTTATGTTTCGTATTTCTGTAGAGGATATTAACAAATCATAAAAGTAGTCGTTTTGTTGGACTAAATTAGCGATGGAATTAGTGAATATGGACTTTAAAAGTAAGCTTTATTAGTGAAATTATTGTTGGTAAAACTATCTTGAGGTTTTATGACAAAACATTGACTGATTGTGACTGGAGAAAACAAGAAAATTTTGTTTATCCAAATGAAAATTTACATGTAATGTAGATTTTTTTTTAAAAATCAAATCGAGTTATGAATTACAAGTTAAGATATGAAAAAATTAATTGACAGTTACCAAAATGGTAAAAATGTTGGGAAAAACACAATTAAAACTTATCATGGCATAAAGTTAGTTATTTAGTCGGAAATAATTTGGAAGAAAATATTTTACTCTCAGATACGACGGACTTATTCAGGGCCGGATGAGTATCTAAATTTTTAAAATTATTTACGATTACCGACAAAGTTTTCACAAAGAGGTAAGAAGTACTGATGATATAGCAATCTCGATGAATTTGAAACGAAAAGGAAATTTAGAACCGAACGCGACAGGAATGAAATAAACATGAGAAATTAGATTAAAAACATTTTAAGTTGAAACATAGGGTAGAAAATAGGTTACGAATTTAAATTTCTTTGGGGAAATTATTTCATTAATTTAGCGTATTTTTATAACTTTTAGCTAGTTTTTTATTTTATAACAGGAACGTACATTTTAGCTTTCGGATTAAACGGGCATTTTGGTTAATTTACGGGTTAACTTGAGGGAGGGGTACTTTTTTTTTTTTGGGTTAAATAAGACAAGATGGAAAGAGAAAGAGTGGAAGCAGGGGTGTTAATTTGCGAAGGGACTTTCTGACTCATCATCCAATTGTAAACTATGGCCAGAGAGTTGGGACAATGCTTGACAGGGGGATGTGGCTTGCTCCATTTTCCAGGTAGTATTATTCTAGCACTTCAGCACCAATGATGAAGAGCCTGACCAGTATTAGTGTTCTATTCCCTTATGGAGTAGAAAAGGTCACTTCACAACCTTTCGTCTTCATCGGTACTTGAAGTGTCGTTTCTTGTAGAGTGTAAGAACTTTTTACTTTTACTTTTTGACCTTCTATTTTTTTATTTGATTTTTACTATAAATTGTCAAATAGTTGACGTAGTATTTGAACTGGAACTGAATTGAGGGCCATTAAGGTAGTAGATTTTAGGAAACATCTAGTTTGTAAGGGGGGTCTAACGCGCTGGCGTTACGTTAAGTAGAAATCAGACGGAAATATAGAAAATTAATCATAAATGGATAAAATAAATACGAATGTATCCTGTATGTTATGAATTCATAAATAATAGTATTAATTAAGCAGGACATCTTCATAAATTTTAGTTAGAAAGTTATTCGTGGTAAAATACGTATTTGAACGTAGCTTTGGTCCACATATTATTTCAAAACAGCAAAAAAAGGAAAAACATATTTCAATATTATGCATTTTTCATATAAAATTACGAACGCTGTTCTACATCGTTCGTTAAAAAAAATCCATTTGATGATACATTGAAACAATTGCGGTTACAGTTTACAATGTAATAAAACAAAATAAAAATAAGGTTATTACAATGTAGTTAAATACACAGTGAGAGCCGATAATTTAATAAAATCCGTATATATTAGGTTACGAACCAAACAATCACAAAATATAATATTACAGTGTATAAACTCAGTTACTTAAGGAAAAATTAAGTACGTATTAAACCATATGGGTCGTGCATCTTTTACGTAGTGCAGTACAAGCTCAATAGGAAGAGTGTATATCGAAAACTCTATTTGCAATAACAGTTCTTTATTTTCAAACTGATTATTCAAGCCCTTTCAACAACTCATAGTTACAATGGAATTTGCTAAATGTCCTATCAACGATTTATTTCCGAACTAATCTCTAACAGTACAAATATTATCTTCTAAAACTACGATGCTATCTTCTAAATTACTATCGAAGCAGTATAATTAACTGTCCAAGTATTAATTATTAGTTTATATTATCATTACAAGCATTTGTATCAACACTAATTTATATCGACACTACACAGAAATTTATGTCACATCCTTCAAAGCTTGAAACTAGAACATATCGTAATCAAAGCTTAATAAGAATTGCACTGAACTAACTAACGCTCATCATAGCAGTTTATGCTTTATCCAATCGTTCGAGAACATACCTGAATATGACAATAATCGAGATTTCTCATGGCATGCTCTATCAATCACGTTTTTGTGCACAAACGTTCATTTACGTTCTAATGTAATCGTTGTAGTCGAAAGAATCAGACCAATTGAAGCTACAATAATTATGACCTCTCCGAAGGCAAGCAAAATTGGAGAAATGACAGTTGTTAGACAACAGATGGAAAAGAGTTAATTAATTATTCGCGAGTAAGCAATTAGAAAACTCAAAATGTAGTCATACGAGCGTGTAATAAGGTGGGATGATCACGCTGTTTAGGTTGGTATGAGAACAGGCTAAAAGTTAGTGGACGAAACGCAGCTTCAAAATATAATGTAGACACCGCAGGGGAAAACGTTGCTGCGATTTAGTTTTCTTTAACTAGGCTTGTAACGGAAGGGTAGATTTCAATTCGTGTTTCGAAGAATTAATGTCGGGACGACATTAGTTAGCCGGCGCACCCTTAAATTGCTACGGGATGCCCGCACCTTTAGGGCAAATCTAAATTTATAACATAACCATCATTTTATCTGTAACAGCATTTTGTACTTTTGTTAACTTTTTTCTATGGTTACGATTTTTGGTGCCCAACTTCAGGACGTTTTGCTTATAGTAATAGTCGTTGTGAATAGGTTAGCATTAGACATAGCAGGGATCAGCACACTTCGGTGGCCATAAGCGGGGGATTTTTGGAGCAAAGACTTTAGAGTGATTCATACAAGATTAGAGGAAGGAAATTCAGGTGTGAGGATAGTTATGCGGAAAAAGAGAGGACACTGTAGGAAAGTACTTACAAAAGAACAAAAAAGTGCTTAGGAAAGATAGATGAAGCATACAAACTAATTAGAATGACAGCACACGTGTCAAAAATATTAACTTTGATTGTACAAAGACGGATGGAAAAACGGGCTGAAGAAATACTAGAAGATCAATTTGGGTTTAGGTGAAACTGATGAACACAGGAGGCCATTATAGTTTTATAGGTATTAATGGAGAAAACAATAGAAAAAGGAGAAAACATGTATATAGGGATTGTAGATTTGGAAAAACCATTAGATGATTTAAAATGGAAGAAAATGTTCAAAATACTCAAAAGATTGGAATTAGTTATAGGGATAGACGAATAGTACATAGCTTATACAAAGAGCAAACAGCGGTAATACAATTAGAGTAGGAACGTAGAGGAGTAAATATTAGGAAATGGGCGAGACAGGGATGTGCCCTATCCCCATTAATTTTTAACTTATTCATCGAAGGAAATGAATATTATCAAATGCACAAAGACATTTGCAATTACTATGCAGGGACAAATGATTGATATGCTCTAGCAAGGAAGAGTTAAGAAGAAGCTCTTAATGAAATGGAAACAGTTTTAACATAGAGATACGGTATGAAAATTAACAAAAATAAAACTAAAGTACGTAAAGAAAGGGGTAAATATGTTAAAAACCAAAATTCAAATAGAAAACGAGAACTTACGAGGTTAAAGATTTCTGCTACCTATGAAGTCAAATAACACAAGATAGGAAGAGTACGAAAGATATAAAACAAAGATTAACGCAAGGCAGTGCTGCATTTAACAAGAAAAAGCAACTACTGTGTTCAAAGACAACAAACATAGAAACAGGGAAAAGATTGCTGAAAACATATGTGTGTAGCACAGCACTGTACGGCTATGAAACGTGGACAGTGAGAGAAGCGGACAGAAAAGAGGTAGAAACTTTTGAAATGTGGTGCTACAGACGAACAAGAAGTTCTCCAAATAACAAAGGAAGATAGTAAAACAGTAACAAATAGAAAAGATAGGATGATAGGACACATAATAAGGCATTAGGGAAAATGCGTAATATATTAGAAGCAGAGAAAGGAAACAAGAGTGATAGAAAGGTAGACTTGGACTAGGCTATTGCACACAGATAGTGAAAGATGTTGTAAGCTATGGAAATTTCATAGAAATTTGTAGGTTAGCTCAGAACCAGAAGCAATAGAGGTACGCGTCCAACCCGTTCTAGGACTGAAGACCTATTGATGATGTTCGTCGTTTCTTCATTGAGGTAGTTTTTCATTATTTTACACTAATCTTTTCAACTTCATGGCTTTTTATGTGTGGTTGTTCTTTTGTTTTTGTAAATGGTTGAACACTTCGTTTTGCGTTAATATAGAGGCTGTTATTTTTGTTTTTAAATTGTTGAACCGTAAAATTATTTTCAATGTGAATCTTTGTTTTAATTTTGTTAAAATTGTGTCATTTTATTTAAAAAATTTCTTTAATTATGTTTTTAAGGTAGTGTCGAGAAAGGTGCGGCATAATGTGATAAATTTAGGAAATTGAAAGCACAGGAGACCTATCGGGAATAACAGTCTTCCGTGTAGGAATAATAACGAAAGGAATTACTGTGGCAAGACGGATTGGCGCCCCCTTAATTATGATAAAGAAAAAACCTTTCAGCGTAAGTAATTCCACTCTTTTTATTATTTTTACTTTTTAAAATTATTATTATTTTTCTATAAGAACGCACTCCCGCACCACTGTAGTTAGGTGGTGCACCCTTAATTTTTACGGGGTTCCCGCCCCTTCAGGGCACAACTAATTGTATAACATAACGTAACGTAACGCGACTTAGTCTTTTCCTTCGCTGGAAAAACCTTCCTTGATCATATCAATGATGACGTGTTCCAAATTTTAAAACAAAGCCAAGAAAGCAAATTAATTCTAATGATGTAAGGAATTTGTGAAAATTTGTATAATAAGGATGCCTCAGGCTACAAATAATTAAATTAATCAACATAGCACTCCTCTAGAGCGCTTATAACCCATTAAAAAATATTAATTAAGAGTACTTAATATTTCATTGCCAAGTCGTACAGAAATACGTATCGAGTTATACAAAAGGTTTGATAATGCATACCTGTGATTCCATATACACCACATAAGATTTGCTTCTCTTATTTTTTTTCAGTTGCGTAATTTAACGTCTTCCAATTAATTAAAAGGCCAAGAATTCTGATTAATTTATATAATCACAAAACTTATCCACATTGTTGTCAACTTATATCACCGCATAACGTATGAAATGAACAGAAGTCATCTTTTCATAGTACTCATAATTCTCGTCACGATGCACTGAGACACCATCACAACAAAAGGGAATTGTGTGCAACACATATAATTTAGCAGCCTGCACAATATGGGGTAGTCACGCAAAGGTACAATGCCCCGCGTATCGATAATATACGAAAACGTGCCACAACACATACCATGCATTATGGATATTTTAGGTAGATGTAGATTATTTTAGTAGGTTATAATCAACTGGTTTCCGGTATTTATCAAACGTTCTTTAGCTTATATTGAATTAAATTTAGGTGAGGCCATTACCACTAGGCCACGATTCAATTTGTGTCTGCATCAACAACTCCACTAGTCGAGAACAGCAACAAAAAAAACTATAATACGCTATCAAACCCAGAGCACGAAATTTAAAGACCGCGACGTAATAAAGGAAGTATGCACGCGTGGGAAATACTTCGACAAATGTAGGTTTCTATGTTTGAGGGTAGCATGTATACCGCAACCAATCGATTTAATATTAAAATTTGAACAGAAATGTATAATATAATACTATTACAAACAAAAAAAAAACTACTACCCTTTCAAGACCTTTGGTATTTTATGTCCCACTCAATGCTTGTGATGTTCTACTTTTTAACTGCAAAACTACTTTTGATAAGTATTAAGTGATATTTCCACATTTACTTGTTTTACAAGGGAGTTGCCAACACTAATGTTGCTGATATAACCTCATTTATAATGTTCGTAATGACGGTGTCAAGTTATACAATAATTTTGTTCAAATATAAATTTTTTTTGAAATTTATAACGTTATAAAATGAAAGTCAATTTAGAACGTCCATTAATTATAATAAGTGTATTAACTAGGACAACAATTCTGGACGTTCATCTTTGGTCCATAAAAAATGTATCCAATGTATAATTAATTACAAGTGCTTCCACCACACTCAAGGCACCACCTACACCATCTTTCAACAAGTTTCAAGAATTATTATGGCTGTTGATCAAGGCATTCTTTCGCACCATTTTATAGTTTTGCGCCAGACTGAAAACACACTGTAAAGCCTTTTTCAATGGCTCAAAAATACGAAAAGCATAAGCCGATCACATGGACAACGAAATGGAAGCTCTAAAATTTCCTATTTCTTTTGCTCATTCTTTTCTTTCATCACGTGAAAGCTTCCCTGGACGTTTTCGTCTTATAAATATTGTAGCGCCGTTAGATCTACCTGTGACCAAAATAATTACATTAAATCGTAAACAAAGCGTGTGTACACAAAAGACGATTGATACGTACTGCGACGCAACTTCAGATGTCCCGATTGACAAGTACAAGGGTTTTGCATTTAAGTGCTTTTAGATTACAATAGGAAATCTAGAAAATGTTATTTGCATAATTTCTAGTATGTTCCCGAATAAACTAGTACAAATGAAATGTATATAAGTTGCCGTTTTGAATATTGGAAATCAGTTCTAATTGAAGCTTTGATTACAATATGTTCTACTTTACGCCTTTGAAAGATGTGATATGAATTACTGTCGATATATATTACTCTGTGATATGAATTACTGTGGTGTTTACATCATCTTCATTACGTCTTCAGTCCTAGAACTGGTTGGACGTATTCTTCAATTGTTTTCTATTCGGAACCAACCTACACATTTCCTTGAAATTCCCATAGTACACATATTTCACTATCTGTGTGCAATAGTCTAGTCTAGGTCTACCTCTACTTCTTTTCCTTTTTTTTGTTTCTAATAGATGCCGTATAATTTGAGTAGGGACCGCTACACTTGCGGACACGACCCCAATGCTCCACCCGAAAGTACTATATTGGGATTAAATGCAAATAATTACGTGCTTCATATAAATCTGACTTCAAAGTTAATTAATCATTAAATATGATTTATAAACTAAAACTAAAGTTAGGATTTAAATAATGACTTTAAAGAGTGTCTGCTCAACAAGACACTAGCAAAAATAGGGGGATCTGTAATACCAAAGAGCAGCCGCAGGCTCTGTTTACCGGTACGACCTGAAGGGTCGACTTAAAACAATTCCTATCTAGCTAAATTAGTATTTACTCATGGATTCAAATTTCTAACGATACGCGATATTTATTAAGAGCGAATCCAACTATTTGTTCCTACTCTTTAAATTTACAATATCGTCCGCCCTAGTTTAAGTAATTTATTCTAGCTACAGTCTAAATTCGTCCCTAACGTTTACTATCGTTTCCTAACTAATTTATTCTAATTTCAATCTTCCTTTCTATAGTCATCCAGCCAAAACGCCAAACAAAACAAATCAAGCGGCTTCTAATATATGCCGCCCTATTCCTTCATACCTTAATGTGTGTCCTATCATCTTCATCATCATCATAAGGTCTTTAATCCTGAAACTGGTAAGATGCGTATCTTCATTGCTTTCTATTTTGAACTAACCTACACATTTCCCTGAAATTTAAACAGCCTACATCTTTCACTATCTGCGTGCAATAGTGTAATCTAAGTCTACGTCTACATCTACTTCTCTTTTTTCCGATCTCTGCTTGTAATATATCCCGCATTATTCCCCAACGCCTTATAACGTGTCCTATCCTTCTATTTCTCCTTTTTTTTTGTTTTCTACAGGTATTTTACTTCCCCTACTATTTCTGGAACCTATTTATGCTTAACTTTGTCTGTGCATGCTATCATCGCCATACATCCGAAGCACCTTATTACAAAGGCTTTTAACTATTTCATGCCTGCTTCTCTTACTGTCCCCAATACATATATCCTATTTCTCCTATTTTTTTTTGTTTTCTACAGATATCATGCTTCCCCTACTATTTCTAGAACCTATTTGTTCTTAACTTTTGTCTGTCCATGATATCTTGAGGATGGTACGTTGTAAAAATTCCTTAAACTTCATCCAATTGAGGATAATTCTCGGTTTGAGGTTTGTTAACGCTATGAACTTCGTGTGTACAGTAGATGGTCAGAACCGAGATATCTGTAGAGATATGGTACCTGATGTTTTTGATGACCATTATGTCCAGTGTGTCTGGCAGAAGATCGGCATTGGTTGATATTCTGACAGGAAAGTCCGGCCCCACTCCGTCAAAATCCCTTCCCGTTGCGTGAGTGAAAAGTATTTTTCCGTCTTGGTAGTCCGTTGTAAATCCCCATAAAATGTGTTTGGTGTTGAGATCGCTGACGATTAATGTTGGTGTGTCTTCTCCAAGAAGTAGAGGGTGCTTTCAGGTTTTAGCCGGACGTATATAGGGTTATGTAAGCGGCTACTAGTTACAAGAGTCAGTGATTGGTTTGAATTTGTACTGCAACGTAATCCATCAGCGCCTGGGGCAGGTTTACTGGGACGTGCAGTATGCGTGTGTGAACCAGGATGGCTTCACAACCATGGGCATGCTGTCACGGTTGCGGAGTTCTGTCTATCCTTTCTGTAGTTCTTGTAGTTGGCTACTCTTAGGTGCGTTGGCATCGTGAGTTTGGTTTCTCCAATTGGAGCTAAGTCCACTTCGTACTACAGCAGAAAATGCTTCAGTTCTGTTTTTTTGCTCTGGATTCCGTGGCGTTCCCGTAGAGGGCAGTCAGTTTCATGTTTCTGATTTTATTATCCATTGAAGAACGAGATAATGCCAGCCAGGGCAGTCCAGATGAAGGAAGTGACGCGTTCGGCAACCATGAGGGTGCCGACGCCCTTTTAAATTGTGTAATAGCTTGTGCAAGATTTTCTAAAAGTAGAATTGTTATCCTTTGGCGAAGCTTGCGGACTTTGGTGTCTGGAGTGGTGTAGTTGGCGGAGGTCGTTAGTATCCTCTATTCGGTTTCTGTTGTTGGTTTGGTGGTCTTCCGTTGGGGACGTCGTCGTCGCCTACGATTAGTCGTCATGGACTCTTGGCTAGAGCGTGCACTCGAGTCGGTGTCGCTCGATGCTCAAGGCGTCGGTAGTTTTTGAAAGGTTGTTGTTTGACCCTCGAGTGGGTATAGGTTGATAGGCGGAATTCCATTGAAACTGCGCTCGGCAGTGGTTCCTTCAAAATTTCAATAATTTAAATCAGAGTCTAATAAATCTTAAACTTCATCGGTTATGTGAAAGGGAAGTTCCTTAGTCTTAATTCTGATTGGCTGCATTAAAAATTTCTTTTAATATTTTCAATATTACCTTGAATAAGATTGAGGGGTGGATGGACACTGTCATGTTTATTAATTTGACATTTTATGCATAGTAAAGTTAAAAGAGAATCTGCGTTATTATTTAATTGTTCATAAACGCGGGGACTGATAATTAATTAATATTTACACTTGTGTTTGCGTCTACTAGCGGCGCAATATGGTATTCTTTAAAGATAGGAGTACTAAACTCTGCGACTTTGGTGCGAGATGTCTAACCACTAACAACAAAATGTTATAAACACCAACCATTACGCTTGATTACAGTAGTATGCACAAGTGAGAAAATTCAAGATGCCATTCAGCCACATTCAATAACATGTATTATGATGGACTCTATTAAAAAGTACTACTACACGCTAAAATCACGTCACAAAATTATTGAATAAATAATTATCGTGGGAATTTTTTGTATAATTAAATTAGGGGTATTACACATGTTTGTGTAATAGTTAGAAAATAAGTCGTGTGAATTATCTTCGGAGTATTTTTAGAAATAGCTTTATTATCATTTCTTGTGGTGAGGTCGGTTTTCATAGTTCGTAATAGACATATATGGCCTTCCCGATCAGTCAATACAACGAACGGAAATGTGTGGTATTCAAGTTGCGGGAAAAGCAGCCGCCATGATCATTATTGTTTTGACTATCGTATCGTTAACCGCTTGTGCGAGAGTAGTGCCTTATAAACTATGTAGTGGAGTGCCTACCTGTTAATTTCCTTATCTATCCTTATCCTACCTTGTTTTGTTCCGTTTTTGCTGTAGACAACAAACAAGCTCCGTTACAAAAATAAGAACTAGAGAGATCGTGTGCAACTCACGCTCCATACAACTCTGAGATAAAACAACAATTATTGGTTAACCGGCTTGATACTACACATTACTTTAGAAGTAAGCGAATTAGTAGTTAATTTACATTGTAACTTGGAAACAGAATTATTTTATTTCGTTTGTAAATTTCTGTGTTACCTAGTACTTCCTCTATGCAAGCACGCGATTAACTATAGTACATTTACCTTTATTTGTACTATAATAACCTAACAGCCAAATTTAAAGTTTTACAATCTGTTTCTAAACCACAAATTAATTATACATCAGTTGTGTTTGTTGGAAATTACATGCGTGGCGAGGGCACTATATTATACCTAGTTTTTGGGAAAATGGAAGTTACGCAACAAAATTCACACGTTTTTCTAACCTTTTAATGCTTCCAAATGAACAACAAGCAGCTTTCCGAAATTTCGTTCACATCTATATAGCACGAACGCTTAATAGTCAACCGTTATTCATAAGAAGTCAAGATTAAATTAATGCAACTGACAATGTCAGTTTGAACTTTAAATAACACAGAAATACTGACAAACTTTTTGATTACGTAAAAGTAAAGGAAACGCAAAAATACATATATGAAACGAACACATTATTTCCCGAGAGTAATTATCCATAGCAATTAAGCAAATTTTAACGTTGCCAGTAAATGTGTTTCAGGCGTTTAATCAAAGGTGTCTGAAGCTCAGACTTAATTATAATGTGGCCCTTAATGTGACGCTTAGCAAATTATGAGAGATTATTGAGTTAAACCGAGTAAATGTAATATTACCTGCTTAATTGAGTTCTATATTTTACGAAAATTCTACTTAATTAAGCCATCCGAAAATACATACTACGTCTAAAATGCAATGCTTGAACCATCACAGCATCAGATTTATTTAAAAATATGTATGTAATTAAGACCTGTTAATTAAATAATTAAACTGCCCGAATTCCTCTTAAAATTTACGGCAGCAGATATTGTGGGCGATATCCAGGACATGATACTGAGGAATCCATAAATGTTCGTAGAGCGACTGTCGCCGCATGCTAGAGACCGGTGACACAGTTCAATACTACAGGAAGTTTCAAGATCTTTTTTCTCAAGAAACTTCCTTTACAGGTGAATGTGGTTTCACCTGAAAGGTTATGTTAACAATCGAGCAAATCGTTTGCGGAAAACTGAAAAAGAACTCACCATCCACAGCCAAAAGACAAGCGTTAGGTGACTATGAGCAAAAAGCTTATTGGTGACCCTCCTTTTTTTGATGGAACCATTAATACTAAGCGATCGTCCTGATCAGATTATGCACTTGGACACTGAGGACGTGAACACTACGAAACATAGTTCCGACGATATGACATAAGATAAAAGTTATGTTACTGGTGCCCTTTAGATAAATGCAAAAAACCCCGTAAACTGGCAGTGCTTGAAACTGTGTGTAACTGGTATCACCACCACGTAGAACTGCAAGATGAATCTTTTCTACTTATAGATTAAACTCTACTTTAACAAAGGACAGCATTTACATGATTTTTGAATTTTAGGGCTCGATTTTTTCGTGAAACACTACCAAATAATAACTGCGTAGCAGAAAAATGTTTCTCGGAAGCTTCTGATTACAGTAAGACTGAACTTAATTAGAGGTTTAGGAGCTATTCAAGCCCACGGACACTTTTTCATAAAAGAAGTTTAATAATCGGCCTTTGAGTGAATTATCCTGTATGAACTAACTACTTACGTAATATACAAACTTACAAATAAATACATTTTTTTAAAACTCGAAGAAATATTTATTAAAATACGTTTCAAAGGTTTTATTTAAAAACTGTATGTTTAAAGGGAATACTTAAAATACAAAAAATATGAAATACGGATTTTTATGTTCGATTCCATTTTTGCTTTGTAACGCAATGACGTTACATTAAATAGAAATCGGATGCAAAATAAGGAAAATTGATCTTAAACGGACAAATTAATATTGATAACCCGTAGATTCTGATTTCATAAATAGTAGTGCACATTAAACATGATACCTCAATAAATTTTAGTTATATAAAGAGTAATAAACTTAAAAACCACAAAGCGTAGTTTTATTTCTGCGTAATACATATTTGAACGTAACTCAGCTCAGTAACTTATCGCCTATGATACGTTAGTACCCGATATCTATTATAATTAATGACCTAGTTTAATTGTCATTGGATAAAGTGAAAGTTTTATCTTTGAATATTAGAAATATGTTCAAAAGTTGTTTCAATCCTATAATGTGCTTTTCGTGAAGTTCTCATCAGAAAACAATGTTATGATACGTTTGTTGAACGAGTTCTCTATATTCCAAGTTGGCTCGTGTGGTTTCTTCTGAGATAAAACATTATAAACCTAATGGGGCAATTACAAAATCTTGAAGATGGAAACACTGCTTTTTATTTGACTCGTACATAATTGAAGAGTGATGGTTGTCAATAGAAATTTTGATATTTTCAGCCTAGATTATTCTCCACATTCTTAAGTTCTTTCAACCAAAGCTTTCTTGGGATTGACACAGAAAGTCTCAGTTTGTTGTTACAGCACATTTCGTCTGTCTGTCGTTTGTATGCACATCAAGTTATGATGAGATGGGTACACATTGCAGTTACCCATAATCCTTAACCGCCTACGTGAGGGAATACCATCAAAAGCAATAGGTAACGATTAGCTCTGCTCATTTATAATACATGGCTTTTATTTGTATCATAGAAATATTAAAAATTAACGGGCAAAGCTATTTATGCTTATTTAATACTGTTATCTACTAGAATAAGGATACTAGTATAGGTTTTGTGTGATATTAGTTTTTATATTGACGGATAACCGAGTGAATAGACTAGATAGTTATCCGTCAGCTGTGGTATTTGATTAGCTGTTGGTGTTGATAGCACCTAAAGGCATTATTGTAAATATGTACTTTGTTCCTTAGGTTTAATAGATTCTATTGGAGGTCACCATCAACGGAGAAATAAGTAGGTAAGATTCTAGTCATACTTAAGTCTGCATTTATATGGGATATTTGTATAGATAAATATATAGCAAAATGCTGTAATAAACCCCACAATTAGTCATTGTTATTCTTCAATGTTGCATTTTATTTTATTGGATAGACTAGTGTCCTGACGCATATTACATGTTTGTATTGTGTGTTTATATATATATATATATATATATATATATATATAGTTATGGATTCAAAGGGTTAAATTTGGGGTAAACAATGCAATTTCAACCACCCTGTATAGAGAAACGAACAAATTATTTACGCGCAAAATTTATTTAATTTATTTAATTTAAACGGACAAGTATTGACGTATTTTTATAATTAATGATTGAAAGATTAAAGGTACATAAAGAAAACCAGTTTTAAAAACAAATAGAAACGCATAATTAATTTAATTTATTTTAATTCAACATGTAAAAGCATTAGAAAACACACCAGGGTAAAGAAAATCAATAATCTCAAGGCAAAAGGTTTCTTGGTAACAAACAGACCTCAGTTTTATCTAATACGGTGAAATATAAACTCCAAGAATTGTTGTTTTAAACGGTCTATAATTAAGAACACCTGCATGTTTAAAAGGTTACATTCTTCGAAATTATCAGCATAATAAAGCAGGATTTCATAGAAAATAGTTTTCAACCGTCAGTTGATTCAAATAACAAACTAACAAAGTTCTTAAAGAGCAGGGGAGATGCACGATCTGTAATATGCTACAGATAGAGACGGATATAAAGCATTGGTATTCAAAACGCACGTATTAATCCACGTGGGGTGATGGGAAGCTGTCAGCAATATCGATTTTCTACAACTCAAGTGGGGTTTGGAACGCGACAGCAAATATGCATAAGACAGAGATAAAAATAGTACAGGCGGAGTTTTATGACTACACAGAATAGTATCATTGGTTGGGAACGGATAGTTTTACAAACGTACGAACATGCGACAGGTGGGAGCGATTTCGGAATCTTCAAGTCAGTTATATCAAAATTTGCAGAATTGTTATTTGAAAACAAGTTTTTCGCGTGAAGTGTGTCCTAGAGGTGGCATTTTGAAAAATATAAATACTCTAGGAGAAGTAGGAAGGCTCTCTTTGCATTCTCATCGTTTTATACTACGTTACAACGATAGACCGACGTTATAGTAGAGTTCTTGTAAGTATTAAAAATATTCATAATACAGTAAATGTAGTGCTAGCACTTGTAACTTGGTAGTTGAGGCCTTATAGTTATTAACGTGAGTAGTGTCGAGTGAATTAAATTAACCGAGGTCCAACTAATACCATACCAAGCTAGTAAATCAATAAATAGAAGTATAATATACGTGAATTTGTATGCTGTGTTATGGAATGGTATTTGGAAGCAAGGCGCTTGGCGAATTTATTGGGGTTATCATCTATGAATATGTGGAGTATCAGAGCGCATAGTCACGAAGCCAAGGGGTTCTGGTGATCATCGTCGAAGGGATGGAGGCCTGAAGCATTCTCCAGGTAACTTATTTGAAATTTCTGTTATCTGATAAACGTTTGTATTATTTGGTGATCTGTGAGTGAATATTGGGGTTATTTATGGTTATATAAACGTATCGGAAAAGATACGTGTGCTGGACAATTATTGGGGTTATTTAAAATATTGAAAAAGGGTGTATGTAAAACTTACTAAATTTCATTATGAATATAAATTGGAGTGTTAAGGGTACACGGGTCTATTAGTTTTGTATTAATTTTATGCAAGGTGAAAGGCATACATTAATAAACTGGGTTATTATGAGCTCAGCATACTCCAGTGTGCAATAAATTTAGGGTATAATTTGGGGCCCATCTACTCATATTGTATTAAATGTGTTTATAAATAATAATTTAAAACAAGGACTTTAAAACATATCACTTATTGAGTTGTAATTAGTGTACCAAACTGTTCATACCTGTGAATAAGTTGGCTGTATATAGCAGTAAATAAAAGATTGTATGATTGTTGTATTATTTCGTGATTTTATTGAATAGTGTGCGAGTGGGAAGGAAGAATGATTGTAAATTTAGGTATCCGAGAAGAGGCACAGCTGAGCTAGCCAGGGAAGCTGCTGAAGATTTTTGAAGCAGCAGAATAAACGGGTAAGAAAGTTTTTTAAAAAATTTTTATTTTTGAAAATTATTTTTGTTGACACTCGATTCTAAACTTTAATCCCCGGTTCCACAGCAATATATATATATATATATATATATATATATTGCTGTGATAAGGGGTTGCTTAAGGGTGCATGTTATAGTAAAGGTCGTTCGGGAATGAGTAATTAGAATAGTCAGCAGAAAACTGCACTTATTTAAGGAGATAATTAAGAAATAGACATAGTTTGTAGATAGTAAGTAGTCAACACCCTGTATATAGAGTAGAGATAGTTTTTGGGCGACGCAGGTAAACATCGGAAGACGCATAGTTGGCGTAGGAATGAGAAATACATGTATTAAGTAGATAGTAAATATTAAATACCCTGTAGATAAAGTTTAGTTAATTTAGGTAAAACAAATAAGGATATTTTTCAGTGGAAGCACGCGTATATTGGGAAATGAATGATAAAGTGTAATTAGACACGCATTTAGAAGAAGAGTTCCAGACGATTAAATTAATACGGATATAGAAATAGAGTTCAGGTAGTTAATATAAATGCGTACAAAGATCTAACCATTTTGATAAGAGAAATGATTAAAAATTGCGCGAATCACATGTAAACATGGAAATTTAAAGTCGGGTTGCATCAGTTGTTTATAGAAAAGCAAGTAATCTATCAAAATACAGCATGTTGATAATAAAAGACAGCTGCGGGCAGGTTGTGATTATGGGAAAACGTGGAGCATTACATCAGAAACTGCTGTAAATAAAATTATTTGATTGGTCAGAGACAAGCGACGAGTTCTAGACCAAACCCACGGATGTAGTGGGAATTCGAGATTATATTAGCAAGCACCTTGATAAGAAAGTCAGTTTTGAAGTCAATGAAGGCCGAAGTGCATTGCCATTAAACAAAGTATTACGTAATAAGTATAAAAGTGAAAAATAAAATGAGTGCGAATATGAAGATTACAATTACCGTTTAAACGTAAGTACGTTTTTAATGAATTTATTGTAAACTAAGACATAAAAATAATAGGGTTTCGAGGTCTGAGGGAAATAGACTAGGATTCGGATGTTAAGAAAAAAATACAGTAATGCAATTTAAATGTCAAGGGGAAAAGAAGAATAATACAATCTTGAAGTACAGGGGTGAAACAAACTACAATGTTAAGTCTGGGGCAAGAATGATAAGTTTGAAGAATTGAAATAAATTGGGGTATATAATTTAATGGTGGCGGTCCATAGTGTAATAATTTGAATGGAATCCAGAATTGGAGAAGATCATTTTTATTGGAAGCGTCGATGTGAAAAAGATAAAACCAGGTCAGATTTTTAGTTATAAGACATTTGTTTTTCTATATGAATTTTTATTTTATTTTTAATATTGAATTTGCTAAATATGATATGCTTGTGAAGAAGTCAACAAAAGAGGTTGCATACGCATTGAATGAGTAATATGAAAACAGGTTTAAAATATTCTACACTTTGTTGGTAAAGATAATAAATTTTCTTTGGTGACTTTGGGTTTTTGAGTACATACTAGATGGTTGTTAATAAATGAAATTTATAAGAAATGTATTACAAATAATTTCAAAAGCTGTACATAACATATTGGTTTCATTATATAAAATCTAAATTTACTGAAATTTATAATTGCAAATAAATGCTAGCCGACGTCATAAGATTTAAATAGTACAAAGGCGGAGCCACAAGTTGAATAGGAAAGTGATAACCCGCAAGGCGGTAACGTATCGAATTTTGCCATTGGTAGATAGAGTTGTTTAAAGATAAAGTCCAGTTGATAGCAACATTAAGAAAACAGCTGGAGGAGGAGATAATTACACTTAATGGTGAATATTAAAATGGTGGTCCAATAATTTAGAATTCATAGCAAAATAAATAATAACAGCTCAACGTAGGGGCATGATAATTCTTCGAATATCATAGCAATATATATCTATATATATATATATGAGGTCACGAGAGGTCATTGAACACCCGAACTCTATGAAAAGGAAGTAAACGGGAAAAATTAAAATTTCCCAATATTTAATTGTTCTACCCGGTATAAATATAAGCGTATTTTTTGGCCATTACAATGCAAAACCATTCATTTCACTCGCGTCATTACAAAACATAAAAAGAATCCCTTATTAAATTTCCGTGAGTTCCCCAGAGTGTGAAAAGAATTACTATTAAAAGTATCATTTTAAAATCTATTCTTTTCAGACGAGTGAGATACCTTATGCAAATTGAGAAATACATTAAAAACGAGCTTGAGTATAAAGCATAAATACACAAGCCGTTCATTTCTTATGCGTTAAAACAAAACACACTTGCCGTGTATAGAATATTCGCTTCATTTATCGTAAAAACAATATCAATTTAATGCATTTTCATAAAAGTAATATCAAATTATTGCACTTACAAAGTATAATAATCCGAGTAGACTGAAGTGACAAAAATTTGAAGCAGAAGGTTAAAGGAAACACTTAGAGTTGATACTTTAAATACCTTCATTAATTCATTAATTAAAAACTATGACAGATTGTAATGAAGACTGTCAGATAGTAAGCGTACTAAAATATTATTATTTTCGGTGTGATATCCCATTAATAAGAATTAAAACATAATTTGAATTAAACTGTTTCTTCTTGAAAACAGATTGGAATATCAAAGAGAGACAAGAATACGTTTTTTATGTAAAAAGCGTTGCTCTTTCAGATTTCAAGTCGGTTGTACACTAGATGTAGAGGGTAAAAAGATATGGCTAAATAATCATAAAAAAAGGTTGTACGTAACATTCTCTATGGCCAAAGTCAAAAATAGTATCAAATTCTTTTTCTCTGTACTCGAAAACATAAACATGCCAATTTTCAAGCCGATAACACAAAAATTTCCAGAATAATACCAAAAATTGAAAGAAAATCGTAACCTTCAAAATAATGTACTTCTTAAAGCATCAACATTCGAATAAAAAAGTTTGGCTCAATGATCATCACTTGATGCCTAGTATTTTCAGTTAACAGTTATTCCATTGTTAACGAAACAGCCTGTATATATCAAATTTTTTTCATGGTAAATTGGGTTGTGTTCTCGTGTTTACATCCCCCCATCTATCTCCGACAGTGTTAGAGCGGCATTCTTTTTCTTTCTTTTTCTTCTCTCTTGGTTACCGTAAGTCGGGCAAGGTTCCTAATACAGAATTGGTTCTTTTCTTCTTGACCCGTTCGGTTTACGGGTAATACACGGATAAAACCAACACTAGAATTAACTTAAACACTATTGAAATTACCGAACTAGCAAAATCACAATCTTAGACATTATTAAAAAAAGTGGAATATTTTATAAGCAAGATAGCATATCCAGTAGGTATACCGAAGATTTTAAAATAACTACTAACAAGAAACTGTAGGATAATGATTATAAAACAATCCACAAGGAATCAACATCACATATGTACATATAACAAGCATACAATATTTGCCAAAAAAAGAAATCAGGACAACGATACCTTGACTGTTGTTGACCAGAAAATTATTACAATGTCATATGGTGTAAAGAAAGGTAAAATAGTATTTATCCCACTACTTCTACAATGAGTATTTCTATAAATAAATAGTTGGCGTTAATATGCTAGTAAAAAAAGTACAAGTGGTAATCGTAAAAACTTTGAAAATCCACCGTGTATTAGTAAAACTCGAGATTTTCAAACACTTCCGGCGCTCTCCTAATTCAATAGGAGCCATGCGTGTTGGAGGTGGTCACCATCTCTCAGAAATCCAAGATATTACGTAGAATCCATCACAATCGTGCACAAAGAATGTAAATCCTAACCCAAAACGAGCTAAAGCAGATAGAAGATTAGTAAATTATCGCCCAAAGACTTACCAAATACACAGACGGTGCCAATCGAAAAAAAAATATTTGTGTTATTGCTCGCTTTAATTATAGAACGTCTCGCGAAAACATTCTGTTTGCCAAGAAAAAGCAAAATTAACACCGTTTAAAGAGCGACGTATCAACTTTTTTCACAACCACCTTTTCAACTCAATGATAAAGCATGTATTTAGATAAGCAAAAACACAAACTTTTATTATTAAAAGAGAGCCGGGTACAGTAAGTTGCTTAGCTTGACATACCGAAATTTGATGCGTAATTAAATAACGAGGAGACCCAGATATATAAAAACAAGAAAATAACGTAACAAATCCGAAAATAATGGCATTGTGATATTTAATTATCTAAAGAAGAAACTAAAATATTTTAAAAGAGGAAAAATGAACGTAACAACTCTGTTGATTAAAAATAATATTCTTTATTTTAAATTTCTTCCAGAAACATTAATAAGAATTTGAAGTGACGTACTGTCACTCGGTATCAAAGTAACTACGCTTTTCTGCAGGGTGTCCTAGGTTATCGACAAAATATTAACAAGCGTTCAGAAAAATTCCCAAATGTCTCTGAAGAGCAAAAGATTTAGAAAATATATCTCAACTGGTACCTTTCTATCTATAGAGTTCATTCATTCAAAATTTCTAATATTAATAAAACAATAAATCTTCATTCATCACTTTCCGGTTACGTAAGAAGCACAAAGTTAATGAAGCACTTTAAAATATATGGTAAAGATACGTCGTTAGTTGTAGTAATTATAATAGTAAATAATACAAAAACAGTCGTGTAGTAAATTATTATTTCTATAAATGGTTGATAACCATTATCTGTAAAGAGGTAATCTTATACTCGATAAAGAAGAATTTACATAAATTTACTAACATTCCAAAACGCGTACGTCTAAACTTAAAACTGGTATTTATAAAATTGAATAGTTATGATTCTAAAAGTAATTCAAAGACAAAGCACTGGAATAATAAAAATACATAATGATAGTTCCTTTCACCTTTGTTAACAATAGTAATAAAATTATTATGCTTGTCAGCAATGTGACAAAACGTAATGTGAACAAATACTTTCTTTCGGCATGTCAAAGTAGTGCATTTATGATTAGATATTACTTCTCTATAGTAGAAACAATTTGTTCAAGAAGCAATTCAATTGTTAGTAATGTGTAGTAAATTAATGGTGGATTTTGTTTGGGAAAATCTATAGTTACCTTGAACTGTAAGTATGTCATGTCTCTTTGTTGTTGTTTCTTTCCGCATTTTACTCACCTGAAACAAAAAATAAACTGTGTTAATGTACTACTCTTGAACTATATTACTAGGTCTATTAATTATATTATTTTATCTGTTTTATAACTATATACATTATATAGAGTTCATAAAAATATAACGACAAAACCAAAAATTGTAACAACCTAAGCCATCTAGTTCTTCGATTTCAATTTATATAGATCAATATCTGTTAAAAATAATTAAATCTCATTTTAAAGCGAAGCTGACGACTGATTTACCTTTGAATTGGACATACTTCCAGATTTAATATACACATTTCCAATTAATAATTATACCGGGTGTCACAGAATAACTATTCCTAATTTTCAGAAATGATAGAGGCCACTTAACATTCTTTATTCTAGTGTCGAGAAATTCTTCAGTATCGAGATAAAATGAAAAAATCGACTGTTGCCCCAGGACTTTCGCCGTTGTATACAAAGTAAAAATTGAATCACAAGAACCTTTTGAAAAACAACCAGTTTCATAGTTGTCATTTTACGTCTACCGCAAATTATTCCTTATTAGAGATCCTTAATTATTATCATTTTACGTGCTAACGAAGCAAGGCGAATTTATGTGGAGCATCCTCAACGTCATATTCCCTGTCATACATCATTTTCAAAATTCGATCGGCGTATTCGAGATATTGGCGAATTCCAAGTGAAGAAAATAGATTCGGGAGCCAATCGTACTGTTCTAAATGTTGACTTTGAAGACTAAGTTCTGCAACAATTTTAAAATAACCCGAAAACAAGCACTCGTACATTGCCCATCTGATACAAACAAGTCACACATCTGTATGAAGGGTATAAAAGATATACCAGAAACATCCGTTTTACATTCAAAAAAGTGCAAACGTTCATTCCAGCAGATTATACCAACAGATTATACCAAGATCTTCTAGTAGTGTTTATTTTTATTTATTTTGTTTTTTTTTATTTAATATTCTTTGTTTTAAGCTCTACCTAGGCCATTAGCCCATCCTAGCTTGTACAGTCTAAGTGTAGGAACATAATAATGGTGATAATTTAAAAAAATAGATTTCTTCTTTAAAGATGATTTTTGATTATTGTGTGTGGAGGTCTATTGCTGTGACTGGTTTTTTTGGTGAGGTAAGTCCCTTTTTCTTCGTAGTGCTTGTATGTTTGATGTAGGGGAGTAAGCAAAGGTGTTGTGCATTTTGTGGAGTATGGGATATGGGGTAGGTTATGTATTAGAGTGTTTAAGTGTTTATTGGGGGTTTTGTGTTTAGGATGTCGGTGAGGAATTTGCTTAGTAGCTCAGGATTGTGCGTGATGAAGCGTGTTATGCTAGGTAGTGGGGTGTAGGGATCTAGGTTTAGTGCGGATTTAAAGTTTGAGCGAAAGGTGGATAGTAGTGAACATGTGTACATGAGGTGGTAAGAAGTTTCAGGTGTGAAGTTTTCGCAAGAACAATATGGGGATGGTGTAATGTTGAACGAGCGAAGTTTTGATCGAAATTTGCCGAGAGGTTAGGAATTGTATTGTTTGAGGGCTGGAGTGGGATACGTGTTGTGAAATTTTTAGTAGTTCGGGGAACAGGTCGTATGTGTATCTGCCGGGTACGGATGTGGACCAGAGTTGTTGCCAGGAATGGTTTAACGATGAACGAATGCGGGTTTTAATGATGGATGTGTTTTGTATTCGTTAGGAGTTAGGATGGTGTCGTGAAGTTGGATTGGAAAGTTGCGTTTCAGGTTACGGATTTGTAGGGCTGCGTTGAGTTGTAATTCTATGGGAGAGATTCGAAGAATGGTATATAGGGCTAGTGTGGATGTGGTTCTGTATGCGCGAGATGTATATAGTGTATATAGTAGGAAGTGGCGGATTGTTGTATTTAGTTTCGTTCTTGAAGAGGATGGGGCTAATGTCAACCAGGTATCGAAGGCATACTGTATGATAGGGATTATAATTTGGGCAAGAATCAGGCGTCGAGTGTGTGTTGATAAATGTATTGAAGTTGGGAGTGACTGGTGGAGGTTCTTTAGTATGATCTGTGTTTTTTCTTAGTTTGGTGTGCATGTGCGCATGTGCGCGTGTGTAGTCGGGTGTCTATATATAGGCCTATGTATCGTATGTAAGGAGAGAATTTAAGTAGGGTGTTTAGGATCTTGATTTTGGGAGGACGTTGTAGGTTTAGGAAGCATTTCAGTAGGAGTTTTGATTTTGATGGAGAGTGTGTTATGGATAGACGAAGCATGGTTTACAAGAGATGGCTATTTTAATACACGCAATAATCACATTTGGAACGAAAAAAATCTTTACGCTGTTCACGGGATACATCATCAATAGAAATTTTCTGTTAATATTTCGGGTGAAATTGTTGACAATTATGTAGTGAAACCATTTAATTGCATGCGCTGTTAAATGATCATGTGCATAGGATTTTTCTGGAACGTACTCTTGACTAGGAAGCGAGTATTTTTTACCTAGAAAATATTTCAATTTTGCAGAACCCTTACTGTCCAAGAATGACAATACTCACACACTGGATCTACATATTACCTCTCATTCGAACAAGGATGTATTTTTGCGAAAAATGCTCGCCTAACGTTTTTCAAGCAAACTGTGTCGGAATTCGAACCCGAGCACTTGGGCTGGATAGTCACACGCATCCCAACTAAACGGAGCCGCCTATATTGTTTTCCAGCATAATGGTGCACCAGCACATTTTGGATCAAATTGCCGAAATTCTCTAAAGCACAATTTCAAAATGGATGGATTGGAAGTTAGGGGGCGATTTCTTGGTCTACACGTTCATCAGATGTGACTCCAGTTGATTTTTGTATTTAGGGTCATATTAAATCACTTTAAGAGACACGTGTTAATACAGAAGAAAAATTAGTGGCTCAAATTATTCTAGCGCTTGATGATATTCGTGAACGTCTGCAGCTAGTTCGAAGAATTCAGCAGTAGATTACAAGTTGTTTATCGAAAATGGTGGTTGTAACTTCGTAAAATGTTTATAAAGTTTCATTTCTAGTTTATCTTGACCCCGAAAATTTCCTGACACTAGTTTTATTAATAAAGAAAATGTTTATTTAAGTGCCCTCTATCATTTCTGAAAATTAAGAATAATTATTGTGTGACATCCTGTATAATATCTAGTAATGAAGAATACTGCTTATGTACATTAGTATTAGGATAGAATAAAAGATTTTCATTTTTTGTGAGTAGAAAACCTTCGATTTAAGAAACTGCCAAGAATAAAAACCAAGTTCTTGTCATTGCCAATAAAACTGTATTGATGTGTAAATAAACTTTTTATTTTTGTAATATGGTCTGACATTTATACCTTCATCATTCAAATAAAACAAATCAAATGGGGGACCACGCAAAGTCTATCAACCTGTGATCCAGCGCAAAATTTTTGAGATAATGCTTATGCTAGGTATTCTGAAATTACAAAGGTGGTATCCACTTTGAACTATATTTCAAGCAATTAGATAAAATGTAGGCAGTTTTTAGGGATTCAACTGTGCCATAGTTAAAAAAATTACCCACTCTTTGATGCTCATTCGTACTACCCAACATATCCTCTGGAAACTTGTAACATTTCCTTTGAAATGTTTATATTCATATTTCATTTTAAGTTTATGTATTTGTAAATTCTTCGAAAAGACAGGGTTATTGCCTTTCGGAAATATAATTTATAAGTTACATGCATTCTTGATCGAAGGAAGCATGACCTTACGTTATTCATACTCAAAGATTGTCAAATTCATTGTGGAGGTTTTAAAGGTTAAAAATTTTTATCTTCTTTACTTCGTATTCTAAATTAGTGCATTTAGCTTATTCATTTGGTTTGATTAATAATGTAAAACGTTGACGCCTATGACATCGCCGTCCTAGAACGAAGAAGGTTCACACGCTAAATTAAGCTGATGCACAAAATGGAAAATCTCTTCGTTGGTACAAGATAATGTTTCATCTTAATTCATTTGTCCAAATTCTGCTGAAGATCTCGAATCGTTTTATAGAGAGAAGGTTTCTTGTTAAGTCCCAGAAACCCATTGGATTCTGGTTAGAACGAATTGAGTATGGAATGTCTTGATTTTAGTTGTTTTCAAAGATATATACAGCCAAATTACTCCAAATATTTATGATAAAACTTTTGAAACTAGAACCTATAGTAACTGTCAATTAATGCACAATTTTTGCAACTGTATGAACTTATAAACGTGTTCTCAGTACGTTCTTGTTATTAGTTTAAGAGCTGAGCAAGTAATTTTGTTCGCCGAAAACGTTTTCCAGTAAGCTAAGTATTTTTTTGATATATTTGATTTTTTCTCTTAAGAATGATTATATGCACTTGTAATGAAAACATAATTGTGTAACAGAGTAAAAACTTTTTCTCTTATATTGGTGTTTTTCACCATTAATGTATAGGTAATAGCTTCAGTCCTGATGTAATTAAACATATTGCAATTACCTAGAGGTGTGATTAATATACAAATAATTTAGCATTTAATTTTGAAAACCTTTTCAGCTAGACGTTTCGAAATAGGTATATGAATGTCCTTTTTGTTAACGTTTATTACAGGTTGGTTTTAGCATCAGTGTACTCGATTATTTCTCGGGTAAATTTGGCTCCCGTATTTCGAGATTAGGTGGCGTCCAAGATAATTTCCGCTTAAGACTGGTGTATTTCTCACACGATAGTATTCTGGAATCCTCTTCAGACACCTACACCACTGTATTTATCAAATTAAACCCTATTTAAAATGTATGACTTTAGTATGGGTTTGAGAACATTTAGCTTGATGTTTTGTTTTATTTCGTTGAACACGATAGTATTTTACAAATTTCTGTATTTATGTTACATTTATGGTGTTTTGGCATAACCCCATATTTTTTGAGTTCTGTTTACACTCTCTTGGGAGTTTCTGCATCCTCTCAAAAGTTTGACTTTATTCGGTTTACGTTGAAGGACGAGTTCGTTTCTTTGTTTGATAAAAGAAGTAACTTACGACCGCGTCTCGTTAGTCCAAGCTTGGTTGTGAGCACTTTCATTGCATTTCTTACGTTGACATTTTCATTTCCGAACCATCTCCAAGACATTCACAAAAAATTTAAGATCTCTTTCTCGTTCAATAAACTTTAAGTCAAATGTCAAAGGAAATTCGCAATTTTGGTATTATACTAGACTCGATGCAAACGTATATGTATTGTAACAAAAACTCTATTTGCAAAACGACAAGTTCTTTATTGTCCACATGATTACACAAGCCTCTTCAACAACTCGTAGCTACAGTGAAATTTTCTTAATCACAACAATTTATTTCCGGCTAATCCCTGACAGTACAAATACTAACTTCAACAATCTACGACGCTATACTCTTAATTACTTATATCCATACACTATGATTAACTTATATCGATGCACTATAATTAATTTATATCGATCACTTCAGTAATCTATATTACACAGGGCAATTTATATAAATCAGTATGTACTGCTAATTTATTTCATAATTCGACTCACAGCTTTAAAACAGAATTCATATTGTAATCAAAGCTTCAACTAGAACTAAACTAACTAACCCTCATCACGGCTATTTATATTTTATTCAATTGTTGTAACTATTTCGAGAACATTCCAGAATGTGCAAATAATATTTCGAATGTACCGATTGTAAGATTAGTAAAGCTTTTAAATGCAAACTCTTATATCTGTCAATCAAGTCCATCGCCCGCAGGGGCATATTAATCATCTTTTATGTACAAACGCCTCGCTTACATTTAAATGTAATTATACTTGTTAGAGGTAGTTGAAACGGTGCAACAGTATAAAAATATTTTTATTTTGAGTTTGTACTAGAAACAAGATACACATTATAACATCGTGGTTGAGGTCTTACACCTGGTTTATTTTTGCGTCGATGTTGAGCATTATAGTTAATGCATTTATCGTACGAATGGACTGAAGATGTTCGCTATTTAGCCAGGCTCTGGCTGTTTCATGCAGAGTAGGGATTTTTCAGATGTATGACAACATCAATACGTAAACATAGTTTTTTCTGTTATATAAAAAAATTTGTTCGGAAAAAACATTGCCTATATCTGTTGGACTTTTTGTTGTAAAAGTATATGCGGCTTTAATGTACTGTTGAAGCGTGCCCTCAAACTGGTTCTTTTCCACTTTTACGTGTATTTTGTATTTCTAACGTGTCTAAAAGTAAACTTGGCTCATTGGTGTCAGTGATAAGTCGCACGTTTTAAAGTAAACAGAACTTTTCAAAACAGAACAAATACCTATTTTTTAGTGAAACTCATTTATATCATTCAAAATATTCTTCTTGTGACTTATACAGCGACTTGCACGGTCAAGAAGTATGTCGAACGAATGCTTTAGGTCCTCTATTAAGATGTGTTTGAGATTGTTGGCCTTTTGGCGGAATCCAAATCAGCATAACTCCTTCCTTTCATCGGAAATTGCATTATTTCGAATCGGTAGAAATCACATGGCACTAAATCTGGCAAATAGGGCGAGTTGATGGTTAAAATGTTATTTTTGGTTAAAAAATCAGTCACAAGTGTCGATCGATGAGTTGCCGCATTATCATGTAACAAGCGTCAATTTCCTTTTCACGATATTTTGGTCGAATCGCACCTAATCCTTCGAAACCCCAAGATAAAACAGCATTAACCGTCTACCTACATGAAACGATTTTTTATGAATGATTCATTTCAAATCGTAGAAACAAATCAAAATTGTGTTCAGTTTTGACTTCTGCAAACGGTTTTTTCCCGGAATAGGTCCATCTAGGTGTCTTCATTCTGCACCTTGACGCTTGGTTTCTGTATCGTATTCAAAGTACCGAGTTTTAGCATCAGTCAAACAGTTTCGGACTCTTTTTGACTCCTTGATGATGTCCTTCGAATGTTGAATTTTGTTCAATTTTTTAGTCATCAGTCAATTGGCGCGGAACAAAGCGTGAACATATCTTTAGAATGTTCAAATGTTCGGTCAAAAAGCAATAAATATTTTAGAGATATTCAATTCCATTTCCATTATTGGTAAAGAAGATTTTTTACTGATCAATAAATGAATTTACGCACTACTATGACTGGATCTTCGGCTATCACAGATTTCAATTATCCAACATATTGGTCATCATTTACGTCTTCACGACCATCCTTAAAGCGCGTATACCGCTCGTGGACTATGCTACGGGATAAACATTCATGACTATAAAATTGTTTCATCAATTTAAGCGTTTTGGTAAAAGTTTTACAATGTTTAAAACGAAACTTTATGTTGGACCTTTGTTTTATATTCATTTTTGCACCGATGTAATAAAACACACTAACTTACAACGTAATAACTCGATTTGTACACACTTTTGATTGACATACGCGTCTGATAGAACATCAGTGAAGGATGTACCTTTAAATTCAGGTAACCATCAATTGATGGCGTCACTAGAATGTGTTATTTTGGTAAAGGTTTGTTTACTTTAAATTACACCACGTAGTTGTTGGACTTCTAAATTAATGCTTTTATTTAATCTAGACGAATTTGTTAAAACGTGTGCTTAAAAGATTTGTACGATATCTACATAACTGACAGAACAATTTCAAAGATAAAATTCAAGAACAAAAAAAGATGATGACAACTATCAAGTACAATATTTGATTAAATATTTCACCGAAGTTAACTTTTTCTAAAAAATACTACTAAGCGGGTTTAATAAAAGGAAATTTTTGAATAACGAGACACTATTTATGAACACGATTCACAATACGAGGGTGGTTTGAAAATTCGTGAAATGGGGCACAGGTGGCAACATCAGTTCGAATAAAATATATGCAATTGATGGATCTAACTATCTAGTGCGCAGATGTTAAATTTGACATTATTCTGTCAAGTAGTATTAATTTGGTGCTATATGAAGTAAAGTTAGTTTTGTTAGTTTTTCAAAATGGATAAAACTGAAACGCGCGCTGTTATCAAATATTTTGTAAAAAAGGGCTGGAGAGCAACAGAAATAAAGGCAATAGTAGATCAAAATCGATCATTTTACATGTATTTTCCATAAGAAAATCTAAAGTCCATTCTGGTCATTTTTGACGTACTACGGAATTCCATAAGGAGAAATTGAGGGTCTTTGTATATATTTTTCAATAAATTTTGTATAAAATTTTATATTGTTTTATTAAAATAATGCAGGAGTGCGCATGTGCAGGGGTGCGCACCCCTGTCTATGCGCACCCTTGCGCGTGCGCGCCCCTGCCCATGCGCACCCCTGCATTATTTTAATAAAACAATATAAAATTTTATACAAAATTTATTGAAAAATATATACAAAGACCCTCAATTTCTCCTTATGGGAATTCCTATAGTAGGTCAAAAAATGACCAGAATGGACCTTAGATTTTCTTATGGGAAAATACATGTAAAAATGATCGATTTTGTGCTCGTACGAAGGTAGTATATCTACTCAGGATACATTAGGAGACTCTACTCCATCATTTACAACTGTGCACAAGTGGGTGACAAAATTTAAACGTGGTCGTGAGAGCCTAGAGAATGACCCGCGCAGCGGACAACCAAAAACTGCCACCCCGAATAAAATCGTTCAAAAAGTTAATTATATGGTTACGCAGGTTCGTCTATTAAAGGTCTCCTAAATTGCTAAGGATGCAGGTACCTCAGATGAAAGAACATTTCATATCTTAACTGCGGAATTAGGTATGAAAAAGCTTTCGGCAAGATGGGTGCCACGTATACTGACAATTGATCAAAACCTTCAGAAGAAGAAAATTTGCCAACAGAGTTTAGACCGCCTTAACTCCAATAAAACCGATTTCGTCCGACGATTTGTTACGACAGATGTAACTTGGGTTCACTATTATACCCCTGAAACCAAGCAACAATCTAAACAATGGAGACATAGGGGTTCTCCATCACCAAAGAAAGCAATGTCTGTGAAGTCGGCTGGAAAAGTGATGGCATCAGTTTTTTGGGATGCTAAAGGTGTCCTACTAATTGACTCTTCCCAAGGGTCAAACAATAAACGCTGAATATTACGCTAAACTTTGTAACCTTCCGGTTGACACTTCTGTGTCAGCATTCTATTTATATAATATTTCTAAATTCAATTGTCTGCTGATAGCGTTGTACTGCTATCCATATCGTTGTTACCTTTGCGCTTCGTTTGTGTTAACCTTCATAATTACAAGTTATTGCCGTGTACTCAAATTTACGTTATTTATCTGCATTTAAAATCATAAATATGATAATAAACCGTACCTTGCTCTTGTCCTTGTGGATAAGAGGCATTCTTATTTCCATCGTTTTTGAATAACGTTGGATTTCTGCCGATATAATCGTATTAACTACGGATTTAGGTAGAACCGACAAATTAATATTGGAGTTTGGCAATTTTGGTTTTATGGTTCTAGAATGCCTTTTGCAAGCTTCGATTTTCACTTGTAGTGAATTTAAATTCATAATCAGCTTTCATAATTGGTATGAATTAAAATAGATTAAATTTTATTATTTTAATTTTTGTAGGTGCAGATGTTCGTTATTAAAATCTCAATATTGTAACGTCCTGTTATCTCTAAATCAGCTAGTGCACATGTAATTGACCCACTTACGTGGTAATTAATATCCCAATTTTAGGATTCTTTTTCCTCCCTACGCCTTCTCATTGTGCTTGTTATGCGTATGCTCTTCATTCAGTTTATGCTTCTGCCTCCTTTATCTCAAGAACGTTGTTGCACTACCAACTTTATTACTTCTCATTTATTGGCGATGCCGATCAGCTGTCGTTACTCTGGGCTACCATTCCAGCAGCCTAGGACTTCGACGATCGTTGATGTGAGATAACTACGTACAGAAGCTAATCATTGAGTAAGATTATTCCATATATTATTATTAGTTAGTGTTTGTGCTTATTTTGTGCTATCGTGGTTTTATTATTTTCCCTTACTAGTACTTAATATTAATAATTTGAGCTAATGTTGTTCATAAGAAGTACATTACTTCATTCAAAATTTAGTAATACTGATGTACAAAATTTAATATTTAAAACAAACTTTTAGTATATTTCTAGGCACCCTATTTACTGCCTAGGGTGATTTATTAAGATTATTAGTGAATATTTCAACAATACGTTAAGGTATCTAATATTTACACTATTGTTAGAGATTGCTCCCACGAGGTGCTTATTTGAAATTGAGGTTAGAACACCGAGCACTTAATTTATGGTACATTTTACGTACATGCTTTCTTGGCCAAGGGTAAATGAGTACGTGAGTAATTTAGTAACATTAAAGTGAGTGGGAAATTAAATGTTATTCTTCACTGATATACACTCGTGGGGGGTTACTTGCGATAATATTTACAAATTTTGTATTTTCTATGCTTGTATTAATCATAATTGAGGTAATATTGAAATTCAACTAGTATTTAGAATTTTTGTCATTAATTGTTTTTATGTTCCGATGCGATATTAAGGATAGTTATTTTGTGAAGTTGCGTGTTTTATATTTATGATCTGGAAGGGGGTTTCTTCGCAGTGTGTTGGAACTAAGACTTTAGGTTTCATACGCTCCTTTATTTTTATCAGTTCCTGGCGCCTTGGCATTTCTGTCCAGGCTCTGATTCAATACTAACCTTTATTAATATAATCTGTGCAATACATTTTCTGATATACAGTGAATTAGAGTCTCACCCTGACTAAGCCGGAGCAAAATTTATCACCACCCCTCAACCCAAAAGCCGCTACCTAAGCACTTTTCTAGTGGCCGTCAACTTGACTAAAATTTTCCGTCGTAACTTCTAGGCCAACTGGATAAAAATATTCGTGAAAAAGACCTGCGTTGCGTAAGAAGAAGATCATTTTCCATTAGGATAATGCACATCCACACACAAGTGCAGTAGCAATGCAAAAATTGAATGATCTGAAGTACGATCTGTTGCAACATCCATCTTATTCGCCTGATTTGGCTCCTTCTGACTTCCACCTATTTCCACGACTAAAAGCTTTTCTTGGGGGAAAACGAAGCAGTTGTCGACGACTATTTTGGAGGCCTTGGGGAATCGCACTTTCGTGATGGCATAATAGGTTTGGAACATCGCTGGATGAAGTGTATTCAACTTGACGGGGATTATGTTAAAAAATAAACTAGATTTTAAAAACAAATTTTTCATTTTCCCCTTCGTTTCGCGAACTTTTCAAAACACCCTCGTATTATAGAAATTATTATGCCGGAGTTAAAGCAAACAAATTATGTAGACTTCACCAAAAATTTAGAACTTATAAAATCACAAAAAGTTGGTTTATAGTAGTGTTCTAGCATCGCACGTGTTTGATAATTTTCCCTTGACCTTTTTAGTGTCAGTCTAAAACTAAATCTCATTATAAAATATTATCATATTAAAAATTTAAGGCTAATTAAAACTTTCATTTCTTTATTGCTCGTGCCAGCCTAAAAACGCCCGTGTTCCTTCCTCTAATTATGAGTGACTTCCTTGAATGTTTAAGGAGCTTACTTACTGCGGCCTAATTTAGTAAATTCGCAAATTCCGATAACTAAAAAAATTCAAGATCTTTCAATCTGTATACGTTAGCTCGCAAATGGGATTTAATACTTATCTGCACAATCAGTCGGCTAATGCTCTACTTTCAGCAACTCGTATGATATCGCGAATTTCACTTCGCTACATAGAATGTAGAAAAGCACAACTTATATTCAGTCAGTAAACCCCAACTATAACTTCCTTCAACCATTTCCTATCTCAAAACTCTGTCGGTTTCCTTAATAGATCTTGTAGTGAAATAGGTCAACCGGTCAATGTCGGAACGTCAAACCTCGAAAACTTGTATCTGCAGATGCTCGAAATTGCCTTGAAAAACAAAACGATTAAAGAAGATACAATAGTTATATAGAAAGGCTTGGCAGTAAAACTACGATAGTTAAGTCTAGAGGAAACCAGAGTGATTTAAAACTTACAATTTTCGAAAAACTATAGATGGCAATTGTATTTATGATAAATTGCGACTTTTGCTAATCTCACCCGTAAGTGTGTAATAAAAATGAAGTAATGGGAGAGAATATATACAACTGTGTTAACGTTTAAATCAAGTCAGTATTAAGACTGTATATTCCAAGTTAGAACGATTGTAATGCTATTTATTGCCAGAATTGTGAATATAGTCAGGAATCAAAGTCGATTTTAGAATGGACACAAGTATTTAAAGATATACCGATTTTGTATTGAGGATTATTGGAAAAGTGCATTGTGTATTAATTCAATAATTTTAGGCGAACTTTTCTAACTGTAATATTTATTTAGAAAATTATTTATAGGGAAAAGCAATTTACAAGCATTCAAAAGTATATTTTAGAGAAATAATCCCAGAAATGGGAATCTTCTGATCGTGAAAGGTTAATGTTACCGCCTCCGCCGCCGCAGCGTATGCTAAGTGAATTTTTTGTAATTTTTATGTGATTTGCTTTGCATATTAGTTCCCATTTTCGTTTATTATTATCCGTAAATATTTTTACCCCTGAAATCTATGAGAGGTTAATATATGAATTTATTGGAATCGAAGAGGGTTTACGTTCTACCCACTGAAATAGCCGTGAAAGTGGTTTCTTTTGTTTGGTTGAGTGATTCTGCGACCATTGGATAGGGAAGTTACTGCGAGGACAGTAAGAAAGAAAATTGCACCACAACGTACAGACCTCTACAACTTTCAATATCGCATCGGGCAATTTGCGCACTACGTATATATATATATATATATATATATATATATATATATATATATATAACTCAAATTTAGACCAGGGTAGAAAATTAATTAACGACATCAAATAATTTTAATCACCGTGTATAAGGAAGCTTTGGGTAATAATACGCTTCATTTAAAAGCATGTTGCATAAATTCGTCATTTACTTTTAAACATAGGGTTTATATTGTTTAGATAATGTTAATCACCGTGTATATTAAAGCAGTGGAAAATAGTACCCGTAATTAAAGGCCTACTGTGTAGATTTAAATCATTCAATTAGAATGTAGGGTTTGTATAGAATTTCATTGGATAATAAGCATTATTAAAACCATGGAGCACAAAAATTTATTCGTTTCGTTAAAAAAAAATAAAGGGGTTTTAAATTATTCACTGGACGCTTTCTATAAAAGGAAGTCGAGTTAAAATGCTCAACTTGTATTTAATTTAATTGTTCCAAGTACTAAAACTAGCGAGAAATTACGTGCGAAATTTATATTAATTAATTCAATTTTTAAGTAACGGGTATTAAACAAAATGTACAAATAATAATTAATATTTAATTGGTATTCGCTAAAAATTAAAGGGTAGAAGTCAATGCCATTCATTATTATTTTAATTGGAGTTAATTGAACCATTAGTAATATATAATAAGCATGTGAAAATCCAAGGTTGGTAACAAACAGCTAAAAGAAAGGTTAAAATATCATGAAACAAAGCTCGGAGAATTATATTAAAACGTTCATTAGGAGCGCACACCTGCAAACTTTTAAATGTCACGTTCTAATAAATTCGAGTTGCTAAACATGCAGCTTCTACGTATATTGGAAACGGTCGGATGTTTTAGCAGGAAATGCTAGATGAGGGGTTATTTTACTCACGTAGGAATCCACGTGGATTTAAATAGCAGATAATAAAGAATATCGATTTGTACCACTCAGACCAGGGTAGAAAGGGACGGATAAAACGCGTAGAGCAGAGACACTGATAATAGAAAGCGTGATTTATGAAGCGCCACTAGGTCTACGATTGGTTGAAATAAGATGCAGATATGAGAGGTGGAAACATAACAATTTCTATATATAATTAATTAGTTGTTCTCGGACGTGTTGCGAGGCGTGAGGAAAATTCTTAGATTTCAACTTGAACGTGTGCAAATTTTTAGTAGAATCGCTGTGCCGAGCCGTCGGAAGGAAAAAGAGAATGCGAATTTCTAAAAATTGTCCGTCGCGGGACAAATTCGACTTGCAAGCGGGCCATTATATAAACCCGTGCTTATAGGTGTTTCGCTCTCTTAGATTTTTGATTTTATTCGATACTTTAAACAGTTTTGCTCTTTATTTTTTGATTATTCGATACTTTAAGTAGAATACGTGGTGATTACGTGCTACAATAAAAGTTATTAGTACACTTAGAGAGGATGAATGAAGGTAACAAAGTCTAGTTATATTTGCGGGTATTACTGTACCAATTATCCAAATTAATAACGATAAATAAATAAATAGAAGTATGCAGTTTTTGGGTATAGCGTGAAAGAATTATGAATTTCAGTGCTATTTTTCGGGAATGTTAGTAATCAAATGTTATTCGTAAACGTGATTGGATCACAAAACAAGATTTCGATATATCTAGATGAGTTCCTGAGAAACCCTGAAACCGTTTAGACGAATGGTGTGGTAGAAAAATTTTAAATGCGGCTAGAAATCCGAGGACGTAAACATAAACCAGCTAGAATGGTGGGATGAGCAAGTCCGATGTACATTGAAGCCACGAGTGCAGTAATCTTCAGGTAAATTATGCAATTTTGTTCGATCTTAGATGTTTTGGTGTGTGTTGAAAATCTTTATAATTTGTTTGATAAAAATGGACAGTAGTAAATTTGTATAAACAGCAAATTTTTAATTTTAAGGTAAAATTTTCTTGTATAAGTAGAAAGGAGTATTTATCAGGTTTATGTTTTTGATTATGATGAAAATTTGGGTCTGTCTTTGAGCTCAATTAGACTAACCTGTTAAATTAACGTAAAGGGGTGGGAGATGCTCCCTTTTATTCAGACTCAGGTCTGCAAATATTGTTTATTTAATTAGTATGCATCCTACAAGGACTCTAATTCCGGATGCAAATTAAAATGATGACAAATTTGAACTTGAAATTTTATAATGCTGTAATTTATGCAGAAATTTAATTTTGAAAGTTTAATGTATTGTGAATATTGGTGTAAATAGAGTTAACCTTGATGTTTGTGGTAGGAATGTGTTTTTTTTATGAATGAGGATGAAAGTTTTATCTAGGTGAGCTGCCAAGGCGGAAAGAGTAAAGAGGCGATTATCAGAAGAAAGTCAACGGACCAGTTAATTTTGAGGGGATCACAGCAAATCTTGACGCCCAATTCGTGAGGCTCGATTCTTATAGGGAATCACAGCAATATATATATATATATATATATATATATATATATATATATATATATACAGTGTGTACAGTATAAAATGCAGTACATGGAGATCTTGGAAACTGTAGGAGATACGATCTTGGTTAAATGGGACAAAAGTTGCATAATCATGAGGGTGTCTCAGATCGGTTTTCAAATTTCAAAAATTTTTCATAGGTTACTAAATAGAGGCAAAAACACAAAATTGACGATTTCTTTATTTGCTCGTAGTTAGTCTACTAATTGAAATAGAATGTTCAAATTTGGTACATCATGGTAATTCCCCATTGCGCTTCACATTTTCAACTTAGATTTTGTCTAGGGCATCTAGATTTTGCGTGACGATGTTCAACTTTTATTTTAAATAGCCGCCATATTGGATTTTTACATTTTGAAATGCTGACAAAAACCCTTTCCAAAGAGGTATAACATGGCTATGTTTGATTGAATCAAAACACTAAAAATCACATAATTATGTTTTGGTCGTAGTAGGCTTTAATTTCCATTATGACAAAGAGAAACAATTGCTCAACATCTGAGAAACGTCAAAGTTTGTTCTTTATTTTATGTTTCAAGTAGTGCAGTTTAAAAAAACAGTTAATTAATTTACATAGAAATTTAAGCAAAGCATTTGCGCTTGAAATGGATCGCTTTACTAACCGTGATAAATATCAAATGTTAGAATGTTTTATTCTTTCTGGAAGGAATGATGTTAAAGCCGCTGAATTGTATTTAAATAAATACCCAGAAAAACATCAACCAAACAGATGTATGTTTCGGAGATTACAAAATAATTTAATAAATTATGGTAGCTTTGGCTTGTCTAAGAGAAATAGGCAAATTAAAAAAGATAATGAAAACAGCGTTTTACAAACAGTTGTCGAAAATTCTCGTACTTCTCTTAGACAAATTCAGAATATAACAGGTGTTGCTTATTCTACGGCAAGAGCTATTTTAAAACGTTTCAAGTACCATCCATATCATGAACGACCATGTCAGGGATTGCGTACTGAAGATCAAATTCGAAGAATGGAATTTTGTGCTTGGTACATCAGAAAGTGCAATGAAAATTCAAATTTTGCATATACAATTTTGTGGTCTGACGAAAGTCGATTTACGAATTGTGGTATGTTCAACCGCAAAAATACAATTTTTTGGTCAGATGAAAATCCACATTTGAACCGCCAAGTTAGACATCAAGTTAAATGGGGATTCAACGTCTGGATTGGTATTATTGGAAGGTACATTATAGGTCCGCTTTTTTATGATGCAAATTTGAACTCTGCGAAATACTTAGATTTATTGCAGGGAAATGTGGCAGATACACTAATGGAGCTTCCACTCGCTACTTTGCAAAGTATGATTTTTCAAAATGATGGCGCTTCACCCCACAATGCTTTGATTATTAGAAATTTTTTAAATTCTGAGTATAATGAAAACTGGATTGGAAATCGGGGACCAATTAAGTGGCCGGTGAGATCACCGGATTTAACTCCTCTAGATTTCTTTATATGGGGCCATTTAAAAAGTCGTGTGTACTCAAAAACGTATGATAATGTAGGCCAATTACAACAAGCAGTCCAAGAGGCCGTAAATAAAATAACTCCAACTATGATAAGACGATCTTGTAAAGATGTTTATAAAAGGTGTCGGTTGTGTGTTCAACAAAATGGGGGAATATTGGAACATTTAAAATAAATAATGAATTCATGTGGTTGACTATTGTTATATTTTTTTTCCTTGATTGTTAATTTGCAATTGTCTGAACATGAATGACAACTAAAAACAGCTTAAATAATATTTTGTATTGAATAGATGCTAGTTTGTATTTATTCTTTGTTAATGCATAGTTACGTAAGTTCTGATTAATACAGATTTATTTTCAATTTTCTACGTTTTTACTGTTTTATTACCACTGAAAATTGAGTTAAAAATTTTTAGAGCAATTGTTTCTCTTTGTCATAATGGAAATTAAAGCCTACTACGACCAAAACATAATGATGTGATTTTTAGTGTTTTGATTCAATCAAACATAGCCATGTTATACCTCTTTGGAAAGGGTTTTTGTCAGCATTTCAAAAATGTAAAAATCCAATATGGCGGCTATTTAAAAATAAAAAGTTGAACATCGTCACGCAAAATCTAGATGCCCTAGACAAAATTTAAGTTGAAAATGTGAAGCGCAATGGGGAATTACCATGATGTACCAAATTTGAACATTCTATTTCAATTAGTAGACTAACTACGAGCAAATAAAGAAATCGTCAATTTTGTGTTTTTTGCCTCTATTTAGTAACCTATGAAAAAATTTTGAAATTTGAAAACCGATCTGAGATACCCTCATGATTTTGCAACTTTTGTCCCATTTAACCAAGATCGTATCTCCTACAGTTTCCAAGATCCCCATGTACTGCATTTTATACTGTACACACTATATATATATATATATATATATATATATATATATATATATATATATTCAACTATTATTCCGCATAGCGGACTGGTTCTGAAGGTAACCACTGTCAATTTGACGACGCTTCAGCAAAATCACATCTGCCATCTTCTTCCTCTGTAGGTTGAGCAGCAAATGAAGAAGTGTTCCTTTGTCCTGCTATATATACTGGTTAGAATACATGTTCGGTTATACGTACTGGATTTCTAATGCGGCTCCGTGTCATTAGTTCTGATGCGTGTTGTTTAGTTGTTCTGAACGCTTGATTTAACAAAATGCTCCATTCTGATTCCATGCCTGCGGCAGTCTTTGGGAATCATCCCTTGTGTTGAGACTATATGGCCATTTCTCAATTTCAATGGCTTCTCGGATTATTCTCGAGGTGTAGTGCTCAATCTAAGCTAGCGTGCTAGTATTCTTTAAGTCGATGTTGTGACCTGTAGTGCTGAAGCGCTGAGCTAGCGGAAAGGTCTTTTCGTTCTTCTTTATTGCGTTTCCAAAGACAGCCGCAGGCATAAAAACCAGCAACTACTAGTCTACGCATCGCTATACAATCAGAAAAAAGCACTTTGTTAAATCAGCCATGCAGAACAACTAAATAACACGCACCAAGACCAATGACACGGGCTGCACCAGAAATCAAGCTAACTAGGAACACTTCTTCATTCACCGCTCAACCTACAAAGCCTGAAGATGGAAGATGTGATTTTGACGAAACGTCGTCAAATTGACAGCGGTTCATTTAGGAACCAGCCAGCTATGCGGAATAATATCTGGAAAATTAAGGAGGCAGACAACGTCCGCAGAAACCTCAAGATTAACATTATAGAACTCTACTGGGAGGATATATCCTATCAAACCATAATCTTCGAGAAGCAACAATCAAAAAGAGGTAGGTTACTATGTGACTTAGTTTTTTTACAACGTTGCAGAGACAATAACGTCGTACCGACGTGTATGGAGATAACATTCCACAAAACAAACTACTCTACAAAAAAGATACTCCGAAGAACAAGCTTCGCACAGTTATGAGAAGCCATCCATGATATACGTAGAATGCTGAATCGGGTTAATGAAGAACTGATGCAACTACACCTACGCTTTAGAAATACCATCCACACGCCTAACCCCGTGCAATATACTTTGTAGGTAAACTTTTTCAAACTTCTCTCATTAACAGACAAATTCATTAAGCTTATGACGCATCATATACCAGCTGGCCGAGCTACGAACACCAATCTGACAACACAGAAGCAGAAGAAGAAGTTTCTACATCTTCAACAACAATCACCAATCCAAGGGACCAAAATCAAAGAGCGCGCAAAGGTGGTACGAAATTTATCTAACCATCCGATGGACAACGCAACAAGGAGCGTCCTTGTCAAGGAATTTAATTTTGCCATTGCACCAACACGAATACCTGTAGAGGACATCATCTGTGGCATAGAAAGAGTAATTCACAAGCTCGACATCGTTACAGCTGAATTAATACGCTAAGATGTTTCCAACATCTCATCCTCCAAAGAAGAACTTTACAAAAGGAGAATGGCTTGCGTTGAAAAGTATACGATAGAATAAAGATATTATTCTACCGGCGGATAAAGGAAACACAACAGTAATAATGAATACAGAAGATTACTACACCAAAACGAACGCTATACTTAACGACGAAGCACACCAGCCTATCAACACCGATCGAACAACATATCTGGAAAAACCACAAGATGAAAATCAAGAAAAGTTCTACAGACAGAGTGGAACAAAAACAACTAATTCCACGAGAAAAATCATCAAGGTGCTCAAAACTACATGTTCTTCCCAAAATTCAAAAAGAAGGAGTACCATTACGACCAATCGTGAGTTCTATAGGATCGGCCTTACAGCCACTAGTAAAATACTTAGCCAAACACCTACAGCCACTTGCTGAAATGGTATCTTCATACATTAAGAATGCTGAACATGTTATTCAACTACTGAGTACCGAAAGAGTTCAACCACAACAACTACTAGTGAGCTTTGATGTGGTATCAGTGTTTACCAACGTACCGATAGAAAACACTCATATTTTTTTGAAAGAGAAGTACAACATTGAAGACCATATCATCGACTTAACTCAGCATTGTCTTAGCAACACATATTTTACCTTCAACAAACGACGCTACGGACAAGTTGAAGAAGCACCTATGGAATCACCATTATCACCAGTGCTAATATAAATAAGATTCAGTAAATGCTTGTGCCATTTCGAATGGACCTGCACCTTGCCGAAGTTCTAAATTACTAGAACATGTGAAATGGCTTGCGTGTTCTAATGAGCTAAAGAGCCAAACTACAGGTCCAAACAAAGTAGTGGGGTCGTTAGTGAGGAACCAGACTAAGACAGGTTCCCGAAAGAGGGCAGCGACTCTTTCGGTACTTAGATTGGCAGAGACCATAGGGGTCGGTATGGCAGTCTAAGACACACTACCGCGATGTGGAAGGCAACGGGAAACCACCACATTATCTCCCAAGTACACAGCGTACTTATTTCGGCAAATGTCTAAGTGTTGGGGGATCAGGGTAGCCACATGTTGCTTAACCCCCTTCACTGTATCTCGGTGAAATAGGGCATAAAATTAGAAAACAATAGAAGGGGAACGAGCTGTATACACATGCTGTGTGAGAATTTCAGGGAACTATGTAGGCTAGCTGAGAATATAAATAAGTGCAGGTACGTGTCCAACCAGTTTTGAGACGGAAAACCTAATGACGAAAAAATAAGCGCAGATAAATCTGATGATTAGTATAAACGACTAGTTGTTGGTTGCGAAATATCTACAACTATTGTTGACTGTGCGAAAAGATATATTGGAAAATATATTAAATCGGTAAATGGTTAAGTGTTGGGGAAACTTGACAGTCACAGGCTGCGTACCTCCCTTCACAACCGCTGAAGGTCGGAGAAATAGGGTATATAATTGTAAAACAATAGAAGGTGACCGAACTGCATCTAACAAGAAAGAACAGCGCCTATAAGGAAAGACAAAAAACAGAACAAGAAGATAATTGTTGAAAGCATGTGTGTGGAGCACAGCACAGTATGCCTATGAAATACGGGCAGTCTGAAACGCAGACAGAAAAACGGTAGCAGCCTTTTGAAATGCTGTGTTTCAGATGTATGAGGACGATAGCATGGGCAGACAAAGATAATAACAAATAGGTTATAGAAATAGTAGGGGAACAAGGATATCTTGGGAAAAAGATCAGAGAAATAGAAGGGCAGAATACGTTCTACGGCATTTTTGGGGAATAGTATGGGATATATTACAAGCAGAGATAGGAAAAAAGAGGTATTTATTGAAAATAAAGACCGAAGGCTAATTAGAAAATTCGTTACAATATTAACTTATATGCAATATATTTAACTCAAGAGTTGGCGCATAAAGCACAGGGAGGGATTAACAGTAAATGAATATTAATATTAAACCAACTTACAGAAGGTTGTAGTGTCATGTTCAATTGAAAACTGGTAATTAAAAACGGCTAAAAGAAGCGCCGACAGCAGGAATTGAACAACAACTTGTACATTACAGGAATAACGCTCTACCACTTAAGCTATGAAAACGTAAGTAACAGCATTTGTTGTATCGAACCTGAAACTGACGATTCTAACTCTATTTATTTTCCCACGCTTATTCATAGACTAATAATTTAACTGTCTCTGTGCAACGCTTGAAATGTATGATATACAATAAATAGTTGTGTATAAGTGCAATACAAGTATCTAAACAACAGGTTGTTACGTGCTAAGCGAATTATTGGATATCAAAGTTTCCGTCTCTTATATTTATTAAATCTATTGTATTTTGTATACATGTAAAGGAATTCCTTTTGTTTCCTGTATCGGGCCTGATTATTTTATACACTATTAATAACATTGTAATAATTAAATGGTTTCAACAAGCATAAATATGTTAAGATACCGCCTCGGGGATTTTTATCGCTTTCGGGAAGATTATTTGAACACGCGCTCTTCCACGATGAAGTTTTTTATTCTAATTGAATATAAGACATCGACCGGTTTGAATAGTCTAATCTCGTGAGAGACGAACAAGACCATCGGGTAATTACGTGAACACTTTAGTGCCGGAATTTACCGAAGCGACTATGTTTTTGGGGAATGCCGTTACCGTGTGTATTTCGATGCAGTGATCTTCTTACGAGGCCTTTTTCCCAGAACTAGTTATAATTGAGTTTGATGGCTTCAACATTTAATCTGTGCCACAGTACGAACCCGTTAAAACACAAAGTTAAGAAATAATTTAATTTATAGGTAAGACATTGAAATTAAAGGACCGCCATTCTGCTTCTCATTTTCAAAGTAATCTAATAGATTCAATATCAGCTGTTGGGCTTGCGTTCCTAAGGCTGTACCTTTACATGGCATTATTAAATTTAGTTCTAATAAGAACTGATTTTCAACAAACCAACAATAAATATAAAGAATTGATATAAATTCAAAGAAAAAGTACATATATGTTGACAGATGTACATAAAAAACCGACAAAAGTAAGGTTATGTTCGAAGTGCAATACTAATCAATTAATATTCTGATCTAATTTGCTAATCAAGATCCGACATACAATGTAGTAATTTGCCCTTTCTGGCTCATTCAATACAAAGCCAGTTACTTATGTGTATTATAAAAAACGCGTCATTGATACCTTTTTTTATTTAACTCACTACAAATTCAAATCTTGTGTCCATTCTAGAATCTGGGATTAGTTACGTGACTGTTTTTTCCTAGTCCCGACTATAGTTGAAATCAAGTAGAGCCAACCATGACTCGTTGGGCATATGAATAAAATACAGCCATAATGTTGTTATGCTACTCTATTACCTAATTTTTCTAGTGTAAAAAGGATAGATCCAAAATGCGCATTTTGTGTAATTGAATGCAACCACTCTGATCGTATGTCGCAGATATATTGCTAAGTAATTATTTGTCAAACATTACTATTATAGTCGGGACTAGGAAAGAATGCAGTCACGCGGCTAATCCTAAATTCTAGAATCGACAAGTATTTAAAGATATACCGATTTTGTAATGAGTAAAATAAAGACAAAGAATTAATGACACGCGTTTTTAAAATACACATACGTAGCGGCCTTTTATTGAATGGTTTAGAAAGTAAAAATCACTACAATGTTTTTCGGATCTTGATTAGCAAATTAGATCAGAATATTGTTTGACTAGCTTTGCATTTCGAAAACGTAACCTCATTTTTGTGGTTTTTTGTTTAGATCTGTCAAAGTTTAGTGTATTTTTCATAGTATTTATTGTTAATTTGTTGAAAATCAGTTCTTACTAAAACCAAATTTTGTAATATCACTTAAGGATACGCAAGCCCAACAGCTGGTATTGAGTCTATTGAATCTTTATAAGTAAGAAGCAGAATGGCTGTCCTTTAATTTCAATACAATCAGTACACGAAGTAGGAGTTTCATCTTTTCCCTATAAATTAAACTCAATTTTGTGTTTTAGAGAGTACCTGCTTTTTTAAAAAATCACTGTTCGTACTGTGGCACGAATTACATAACGAAGCCATGCAAATTCAATTATGACTAATCATAGCTGTAAATCTTGCTGTCTCTTCTATACATAGTTTTGATGATTTCCCGCATAGAAAAATGGGTCTGGATTTTCTTTTTAGGTTTTTATGAAGTTACTCATCGGACAACCGCAGATGTTACGGTGTGGAAATTGATACTTCGGTCAAATCGTCAGAATATGCTAATGCCGACAGTTGTTATTGGTTGAGTATAAATTATAGAATAAGATTAACATTGACTGTTACACTATTGTTTAGATGTGACTTTATCAGCAAATAATTTTTTACAGCTGCTGCGAAATGCATTTCGGTCACAGTAGATGGTTCTTTTTCATTTTGTTGCTGTTGTCTACTATTACTTTTTTTTGTGTTTAGTTATCAGAAATTACATTTAAGAAGTACTCGTGGGCACGCAATATATATATATATATATATTGCTATAATTATAGGGTAGTTTAAAGGTAGGTTAAGTGACAGGGGTCGTAGAATAAATAAAAGAAACTTCCAGTTAACAAAAGCACATAATTACAGATATTATGAGAGTAAATAGGTCACTATACATATTGTTAGTTGAGAGCACACTGTATATAAAAGTACATAAGATTAAACGCATAAGAAATAAAAATATTCAAGAGTAGTTACAAGTTAAGATAAGATTTGAAAACGTAACGAAATGCATCAAAATTAAATCAACGGAAAACCTATATGAATTGACTTGATAAATATTTAACAAGTGCGTTAAATATATCATCGTATACGCAGGCTAAAATTATGCATTATTTGAATAAATCGTACGCGACATAAAGTATTACATTTGTTCAAAAATCCAATTTAATTAGGAAATAAACAAACACCAAATTTATTTCGGCTTAGACTAGAATAAGCAATAAACAATGAATACATGACTTAATAAACGAAAATTCGTGGAATTTCTCAATTAAATATCATGGTATGTAAATGAATACGTGACAATTTAAGCATTCATCCAAGTATTTGAACTATACAATTGGTAAAATTTCCCGGAGTACACAAAAGATAAACGCAAAAGGTATCTCCCAACATGTGAATAAACTAATAGAAAACAAGAGATAGGGCCTATAAATACGATAACAATTGAGCGACGAGTTGAGTATACATTTTAAACTGGGCTCCGACGATATTCAGAAGTGTTAAATTATTTACGTAACCAGTCATACGAAAGTAAATGAAAACATTTTGAAAAGTGTAAAACTTGTGCAAGTGTGAGCCGATCTATTATAGACGTAAGTAAACAACAATTTAGTAAAAATACAATTTCGAACATAAATAAAACAGGGCTCTGGTAAATTCTCTGGTGAATTCTCCTGTAAATTACTCTGGTTAATTCTCTGGTTAATCACCTCCTGTTAATTACTCTGGATAATTACTTTTTGGTAATTACTGACATGGAAAATGTTCTATTACTGTCTTGTTAATTACGGACATGGAAAATCTTTTATTTACTGATATTCAAATTGAATCTTGAATGGGATTAACTTATGGGATTTTAATAACGATTTGGATAGTATTTTGGTTTTGATGTCGACTTCCAAATTCGACTCTAAATATTAAGACTGGGCACGAAAACTCTTGGAGGATGCAGAAGAACTACACAACCATTCCAGGTTAGCGATATTAATATAATTTATTACTAAAAACTGTTTTAATTCAATATTTTTGGTATATGTAAGAGACAACAAAGCAGTAGTTTCATTGATCAATTTATGAAAGGTAAAAGGCATCTTGAAACGTTTCAAAAGGCCTGTAAATATAAAGAAAAAGAGCTAGTTTTGCTGGCTTCTATTTCTTAAATCTGGTATCTGTAAATATTCTGAAAAGGGGAAGATTTTAAAAGTTGTAAATATTTAATCATTATATTGTGTATTGTAAAATTGCTTTATTTAATTGAATCAGCTAGTTGAGGCAAAGAAAATCCATAACTTAACATTTCACATCATAGGTGTTTGATTAATACAGGGGCTGAAATAAGGAAATATCACAGCATTTTATGACATGTTCAAACGTGGGGCTAAAAATTAATAAAACATCGTAGGGACAAGAGTAATATCACAGCAATATATATATATATATATATATATATATATATATATATATAACTATTTTTAATATAAGGGAATGTTAAATATTTAAAAATTGTGGTAAGCAAGTGGCTGAAAACCACCTACTATATATTTTTGTTGTTTTGTTTAATTTTGTTTTATATAAATATTAGGATCGAGAGTAAAAATTAGTGTGAGGTAAGTCAGGAATGCATTCATTATTTTTGCGCCGATTTTTGTACTGTATAAATCTTCCGGGACATGCTTTGGATAAATGTTGTTTTCTCCGCGGGTTTGTTTTCTTTTTTTGTAACTTGTTTTTTAATAAGAGGTTTTGTGAATTCCTTTCTTGAGTTTTTCTTTTTCTTGCTTTGTGTCCCACCCCACTCTGCGACATTTTAGCTACCACGCATTCTTTGGAATCCTTTTTTATTGCGGTATCTCAGTACGGGCTTTCTTCTTTGCTTAATTACTTTTCTTTCTGATCCGCACGATATACCGTAACAAAGTTTAGAAAAATAAAAAATTAGTGTACTCAAAGATTTCAGCAGAAGTTAACGTATTTCATATAAAATTTTTGGAAAGCAGAGTTTAGTAATTTCCATGTAATTTCATCATTCATTTCAATTCGTGGTTAGGTAGCGGCATCTTCCTTTTTAAGATTTGCCCTATTATCCTTACTCCCTTGCTCATGCCTCTGCGGTCTTAAACACCAGCTGGCCATTTTATCATCGAGAGATTTTTCCGTTTACTTTAGCCATTGATCCAATCTACTTCGTCCGCCGGCTGGTTAGAGAAAGAAAAATCTATTAACATCTTGACAGCGGTTTTAGACACAACTTCACCATTTAAACGTTTTATCTACTAGTACATTCCATTTTGGGCAAGTTTTCTCTTCTACATTCTACTCACACCTTTCAAATCGAAGAGAATAAAATAGCGAAAATTGCGTTCATAAACGAGGATAAGAATTTTGCAATTACTATGTGGTATTTTGTGCAAGAATCACAATATCAAGACGTAACACTTTGTATAAAAGACAAAATGAGGAAAGGGAGTCAATTCGACGTTACGAGATATTTATTTTACTGTTCTATAAATTCCTGGTTTATAAAATGTCATACTAATATTATGAATAAATAATGGAATCAAATTGATCATATATTTTAATAGAACCTCAAGAATGTCTGGGTTACTTCATTTAGGTATGTCTAATATTTACAGTATTTTCGATAGTGCTGTTATTCTGAGTAAATATAAAATAATGCAGATACAATTTCAAATTAATTAGCTTAAAAATATGAGAAAGTGCTATGGACAAAATGCTATTGGTCTCAGAAAATCACGTAATTTGTAAGTCTGACAAATAAAAAATAATAATCATAAATACTTCTGAAATAATTTAAATAAAAAACGGTAAATTAATAAAATATTCGCAAGGAAATATCTCAGAAAAGGTAGCGTATTTATTCAAAGTATACTACAATCTTTGGTAAAAATTGTCTCAGGTTTGCCAAACTATAAAATAAGTCTTACATCTAAATATTATGAAATTATCTACAACGTTCAATATTCATATCATCAGTTGAAGTTTATATTATAATAAACTAAGCCCTGAAACATCGTCTTCTCCCAGATCTTTTAGGGTAAATGAGAAACAGGTACGTTCCAGATTCCATTTTTAGACTTTTGTTTATATTCATTTACATATTACAGAAATATACACACATAAAATTAATAAACGAATACAAATTTAAAATACAACACAGTTAAATTCAAACTTTCATATAACTGATATAAATACGCAAATTCAAATGCTTTGTTGAAACTTGGAACAGACGCATTAAGAAAACGTAAAACGAAGAAATTTAGGTAAAGTTCAACTAAAAATAACTGGCACATGTAGAGGTTATTCTCACGATGCGCAAAATTAGATTTCTTTATGTATAGCCTTACTACTACAAGCCGATTCTTGAGGAAATCGTATGGAAGGGTATTTTTGGCTTTATTGGAATTGTCTATTGCTTATTTATATACCAGTGGATGCAAAATTGTTTGTGAAATTCTTGAATGATTAATAATAAAGTAATTTTTACTCTTCAAATATCATTTCCTATGCCTAGATCAACACGCTCTTGAATCATGCATTTATTTCATATGTATAAAATATGAAGCATTATTTCAAATTTGTATATGTAAAATGATTTAGAAAGTTTCTTCACTTTGCTTAACGAAATTTATTACAACGCATTTCCTTGATATTTCTATTTTTTAAATGTGTGAATAAAGTGTAGGCGAAAATAGAAATGCTGTATTTTTATTCATAATAATTCTATTTGGCATAAATATGTATTTTATTATAAAACGGTGTATGGTTCTTTCCGTGTTGACTCTTAGACCTTAGATAGACGCCTCTAATTTTTTCCTTGATCTCTCTTACGACTTCGTTCCGCTCACTTAAAAAGGAAAAATATTGGACAGCAATGCATATTATACGTAAACACTAAGCAAAACAAATTTACAGACTTCTCAAAAAAATGTAACACTTTGACGATGATCACATGATTCAGACGGAAACCAAAAGTCTTAAACTATAAACCAAAGTTGTTCTTCGACTAGATTGAGATCCTGTGGGTCGCAAACATTTCTTTATTATAAATACATTGTCAAAAGCATACAAACATACTACATAGAAAAGCAGATATTTGCTACTGCATTGGGGAGGTTTTTGAAAATTTCTCGCACGTAAGGAAGTCGTCATAAGAAACCTTGCTCTAGACCAGGAATGGCGAACCTTTTGAGACGTGGATAAAATTTTGTTCATATTTGTTTTAGTACTAACTTGTGGATCACTAATGCCCATTTGCACCAGAGTTAATTTTAAAATTTTTTAACTGAGTATTTTTAAAACTAAACATCTTTTAAAATTCAGTTAGCTTATTGGGTAAAAATGGGCGTAGTTTGACGATTTAAAAATTTTTTTAGTGGAGTTGAAAATTTCTAAGAGTTTCTTAGAAATTTTTATATATATATATAACTTAATTTCTTGACCTTTAACTGAATATAGGGAATATTGGGAAACCGGTCATTTATTAATATCATCTATAAAAAATTTTTCTTTTAATTTTTTGTACATTACGCGTTTCGGTTGTCTAGCAACCTTGGTTATATGAATAAAATAGCATTATGATAAAATCTTAATAAAGTTTAATAATAAATATAAACAGCTCCAGTACTCAAACATATAATGTTAAGAACCTAGTTTAACATACCAAGTTGTAAACTTTATTAAGATTTTATCATAATGCTATTTTATTCATGTGACCAAGGTTGCTAGACAACCGAAACGCGTAATGTACAACAAATTTAAAATTTTTTTTTATAGATGATATTAATAAATGACGTTTCCCAAGAGTTTTATATACTATATATATATATATATATATATATATATATATATATTAATAATTATCTTACTGTTTAACGACCTTGCTTTATACAGATATAAATAATTTATTGGTTGTGGGTTTCAGGTCAGCTGGCAAGTTCAGTAATACTTTTTTTTTATTGCCTAAATTTTCGAATTATTTTAATTCGTAATAAGGGGTCACGAATGGTGATTGAAACACAAATTATACAAATAAATCTCACTAAAATATAATAGAATCCGGAAAAATAGAAATTTCCGTAAATTCATGGTTACGCCCTGTAAAATACAAGCGTACTTTTATTCATTAAAGTGCCATGCAATAAACGCAAATTGCGCGTATCATTCAAGCATATTGTAAATAAAAAGCAAGTACCTAACGTAAGTTGTATATATAAAAATAATTCATTGTAAGATACCGTAAAACGCATTTAAATGCGAATGCAAATCGATACGTTTTTGATAACATTTGCTGTAACGTGCCGTTTGAAATGTAGGAATTTCCACATTTTAATAAAACCCAGCATATGTAAACAAAGTATGGACATTAAAATTAAGACTACGTGCAGTTGAAGGTACAAAAATACCAAATTCCGGTACAAAGCTTTGATGTACGTGCAAATTTGAGCGTATAAAGTATGGTTACTGAATAAAACCCAACAGGTTGAAGATAGCACAGATAGCACCAATACGAGCACGTAGAATGAATTAGTCTATAAAACCGACCGTAGCCGATAAGAGGGCATTCCATGATCGACACACGAACTGTAATAGTCGCAACAAAAGTATTACGTAAATTTCAATTTAATGAAGTTTAATTGAAAGTTATAAGTGAAAGTCATATTAATTAAAAATTCCAAGTGGAAAACAGTAAAAGTGCGCGATTGAAATACGTGTTTATAAAACTCTGCAGTTGGTATAAAACAGCTCTAAGTAAGGACACAACTATAAATCGATTCTACGTATGAGAAATTAAAATCGACTCTAAATACAGACATTTGAGTATTCAACTCAATATTGAGCGTTAAACTAAACAACCAACTAAATAATTAAACAAATAAGACTAAATCACTACGCTAAAACACTAAAATACTTGAATAAAACTCTAATTAAATGGTGTGTTGCTTGAAGTACAGGATTGGTGCTTCGGATCATTGGACAAACGGCTACAAGGTGCTGGAGAATAGTTCGAAGTGCAGGCATTCACGCCAAGCGGAGGGTCAACGACTCGAAACCACTAAACAAGTAACCGATTTGGATCAAGAAGCTCTAATAAGAAGCAGCAGGAGGAGTATCAGGTCAGAATTATCTTTTCAATTCATAGTACGTTACATTTATTATTTTAAATATTTGATGAACTTAAAACTTGCATGTAATTTAGATACTTGGTGTAAAAGGTCAACAAAAATTTGGTTGGAACATCAAAGTACGTTTAAAAAAGGAGAATAGTTCTTTGAACGTTGAACAAAACCATTCACAGTAAAATACAATTCTTTTGCCCACTTTAATTGCTATAAAAATGTTTAAAAAAAGTTATAAATTTCGTAATAAACAAATTTGATTGAAGTGTTTATATTTATTTTGATTTAAAAGTTATGTAAATAGTAAATGACATTAAAAAAGACGTAGAGTTGCAAATAGTAAATTTTCTTCCCTCATTATACGAATTTGGCGAATTTCGCTTGAATTATTCAGGTATATGGAGTATTAGAGAGGAGTGGGTAAAAATTTTCTGTTATCGTATCGTCGTTCACTCTGTGCGGGGTATCACTGAGCTAGTCGGTGCATAAATTTAATATTGTTAATTTTAAATTATTTAAGAGGCACAGAGACACTGTGATCAGCAGGTAATTGGTGGTTATAAATCTGGCGAGCGGGGATATCGTAGCAATATATATATATATATATATATATATATAATTATTAAGATGAAATAATAACTTAGACTTTTATGCAAAGCCCAAATGATCATTTCACATCGAGCTAGTAATTAAAAGAAGGAAAATATAAGGTCTTGGACAGGATTTGAACCTGCATCTCAGTTTTACCGGAACTGTGCGTTTACCAATTACGCTACCGAGACCGATGGCTATAATTGGGAAATTTACAAATCTAAATCGTGTACAGTACTATATATAAACCTAACTTTCAATTACGTTTAGCATTTTTGTCAATCATATCTGGCATTGTCAAGTTTTTGACTTATGTCAGATATAGACAGGAAGCAACACTCAATATTACGGCTATAAGCCAAGTATTAATATATAAATATTTTAGGTAGCTTTTTACACAAGGTAAGTTGATAAATACTAATGTATTACAATTATTAAGATGAAATAATAACTTAGACTTTTATGCAAAGCCCAAATGATCATTTCACATCGAGCTAGTAATTGAAAGAAGGAAAATATAAGGTCTTGGACAGGATTTGAACCTGCATCTCAGTTTTGCCGGAACTGTGCGTTAACCAATTACGCCACCGAGACCGATGACTATAATTGAGAAATTTACAAATCTAAAACGTGTACAGAACCATACATAAACCTAACTTTCAATTGGTTGGTGAAATCCTAGCTGATGTCCTGTTGTCTAATGTTGACTAAGGTCAACCTGATTCTGCTTCGTTATCTATGCAAATCATGAAATATTTTTCTCAATCACAAAAACATTTTCAAAACACACTAATTTTTGAAAACTCGGTTGACATTCAAGAAAATGCATATAAAAAATATTTAAAGATTATGCAGGAAATAAAACAAGCTATCGAGAAGAAATTTAATTAATTTAAAAGTTTACAAAATACACTTCACTTTATTTGATGTACATACAAAACATTATTTGAAACAATGGAATTAGCCGAATTTACGTGGCTAGGTATCGATAATTTAAAAATAGAATTAGTTGAATTTCGAAGCAGCGTAGTGAGGAAAATAAAACTTGACGGCTTGATTTCTGAAGTAGAAGGAAAACTGTGAAAATAGTGCAGATAATATTGATCCCACAGTAAAATTGAAAATATTATATTAAACGTATGAGATTCTTTACCAAATAATATTATATCAATGAAAAAACTAGTTAATGCTGTTTTAACGATGTTTGGGTCCACATATTCCTGTGAAAAATTGTTTTCTTCAATGAACTTTGTAAAATATTCTAATAGAAATAGACTTGATGAGAAATTAACTGCGAAATGCGTTAAACTAATGAGTTTTCAAAAATTAGTGTGTTTTGAAAATGTTTTTGTAATTGAGAAAAATATTTCATGATTTGCATAGATAACGAAGCAGAATCAGGTTGACCTTAGTCAACATTAGACAACAGGACATCAGCTAGGATTTCACCAACCATAGTTAAAAGAACAGAAGCAAGTAGCATTTTGTCAGCATGAGAAAAATGAGTAAGAGTAGGAAACGTTTCATCAACGTCCGATAAAAGAGTAAAATCAAGTAAGATTTCATCAATGTTAGACAACGGACTAAGAACAGACAAAACTTTAGCCACAATAGGAACTGATTCTTTGACAATAGTAGCTAAAGAAACAGGGTCAGGTAAAACTTTGACAACAGCAGCAACATGCATTATAGCTACGGGTTCCCTAACCTCAACAGGACCTTCTCTACCCGTATTAGAAGTTATCGTCACTTCAGCTACAGATGAAATGTAACGTGATAAAAACCTGCTTTTCAAAGAAGAATATCATCCTTCACCAGAATCCTAACCACAAGAATTGTAGCGATAAAAAATCAAAGAGATATACATCTGACACTTGTACCTCTGACTTACTATTCATTCCCAAAACGTAAAAATATTTCACGCTTTTCGAACAAAAAAGCTATTTCAGCTAGAGTAGTTATCTCACGAAGGACGACGAAATTATAGTACTTCCTGAAAATCACTGTCAGGACAGGATACTGGACATTAGAATATTGCTCAAAAATGCATTTCACAAGAAGATTATATTGAAAATAAGAATACTGAAATTATATATTTTAGTGGTGAAGCTGGGTGGCAAAATGGAGTTATGCATTCTGGGCCAAATGGTCCAGGCTCGAGACCCAGACAAAACATCCCTGTAAAAATAAAGGCTAAATTTTTTGTTTACTTTACGGTTTAGAGAAGTGATATATTACGGGCTACATTTTGGGGTTACGCCATTTTAAGCCAAAAACTTAATTTTTCTTGAAAAAAATTGTTAATTTTCAAAAACTTTTGGCAACGTGAAGATTTGCTTGATTAGAAGCACGAGTACAAATAAATTTTCTCTATTAACCATTTTAGGAAAAAAAAAATGTATTTAAATAAAATTAAATAAAAACCCTTAACCACAAAAAATTATTTAAATTACTAGATACGTATTTCGACCACTATGTGGTCATCATCAGTAGAAAACCTGTATAAAAAATAAAAAAAATAATTTAGCTGTTGTTCTGGAACACTTCAGAGGATATTCTCCTCACCACTTAGGCTGAAGTGAACCTTCCCAACCTATAATTTACTATATTGTTGCTTTAAACACTATCGAGGATATTCTCCTCACCCGCAGGCTGGTGTTCTCAACAACAAACAAGTGAATTGTGACATTATAACTTAAATCTACTTAATTTATACTAATTCTAAATCTACTGAAGCGGAACCAATTTAATCTTGCTTTCTCATTGGTTGTTGACCAATAGGAAAGCAAGCAGATGACTCTATTGGCCTTTATCGGTGTTTAAGAGGGTCCTTTATGTTTAACAATTTTAATTGATTTATAGGCATTTAAGGAGGAAAACGTTGGTACCGCTCTTAACAATTTAACATTTTCTAGTTTAACGGTGGCTGGTTTCAAATATATGTTTGGCGACCTGAGACCTTTCATATTTACCATATTTGAAGTGAGCAATGTGTTCTTTAAATCTTGTTGTTATATTCCTCTTGGTCTGACCAATATATTTTTGAAAACACCCTGGCCCTGCACAACTAATTTCATAAATCCCCGACTTTGCAATTTTTCCCCTTGTTTTTGGATTACCTAGCAAATCTTTAATTTTATTAGTATTAGTGAAAGCAATTTTGAAATTACACTGTTTGAATATTTTATCAAGACCCTTTGTGGTTTTGTGAAACGGAAGTTTAACATATTTAACATTATCGTTAGAGGTGGTTGATTGCAAAGTCGTTGATTTACGGATGTTAATCCTGTTTTTACACTTTCTAAAAATATTATCTATAATATCAGAAGAGAAACCATTGTAATTCGCTATTTGTTTAATAAGAGCAAATTCCTTATTAAATCTGTTTTTATTTAAAGGGAAATTCAATAATCTATTAATTAAAAAGTTAAATGAAGCCAACTTATGTTGTATGCTATGATTAGAGGAAGACAAAATAAAGCGATTTACATTGGTTTCTTTTCTATAAATGTCAAATTCTAATTTATTTCTAATTACTAATGTATCTAAAAAGGGTAATTGTCCATTATTCTCTAGTTCATACGTAAATTTTATGCTTTGAAATTTTGAATTCATTTCTTTAAGAAAATCATCAACATTTGATTTAGAAGTGTCAAAAACTGCAAAAATATCATCCACGTACCTTAACCATATTCTTGGGAAGTATTTGGAGTTTTCTTTTAACTCGGTTTCAAAACGAGACATAAATCAATTTGCTATGAAAGGTGATAAGCTATTTCCCATTGCTGTGCCTTCATGTTGTTCGTACAACTTGTTGAATTGAAAACAGTTCTGGGACATGCAATGCGAAACAAGCTTGATATAGTCCTGACTAAATCAACGACTTTGCAATCAACCACCTCTAACGATAATGTTAAATATGTTAAACTTCCGTTTCACAAAACCACAAAGGGTCTTGATAAAATATTCAAACAGTGTAATTTCAAAATTGCTTTCACTAATACTAATAAAATTAAAGATTTGCTAGGTAATCCAAAAACAAGGGGAAAAATTGCAAAAGTCGGGGATTTATGAAATTAGTTGTGCAGGGCCAGGGTGTTTTCAAAATATATTGGTCAGACCAAGAGGAATATAACAACAAGATTTAAAGAACACATTGCTCACTTCAAATATGGTAAATATGAAAGGTCTCAGGTCGCCGAACATATATTTGAAACCAGCCACCCCGTTAAACTAGAAAATGTTAAATTGTTAAAAGCGGTACCAACGTTTTCCTCCTTAAATGCCTATGAATCAATTAAAATTGTTAAACATAAAGGACCCCTCTTAAACACCGATAAAAAGCCAATAGAGTAATCTGCTTTGCTTTCCTATTGGTCAACAACCAATGAGAAAGCAAGATTAAATTGGTTCCGCTTCAGTAGGTTTAGAATTAGTATAAATTAAGTAGATTTAAGTTATAATGTCACAATTCACTTGTTTGTTGTTGAGAACACCAGCCTGCGGGTGAGGAGAATATCCTCGATAGTGTTTAAAGCAACAATATAGTAAATTATAGGTTGGGAAGGTTCACTTCAGCCTAAGTGGTGAGTAGAATATCCTCTGAAGTGTTCCAGAACAACAGCTAAATTTTTTTTTTTAATTTTTTATACAGGTTTTCTACTGATGATGACCACATAGTGGTCGAAATACGTATCTAGTAATTTAAATAATTTTTTGTGGTTAAGGGTTTTTATTTAATTTTATTTAAATCGTGCCACAGTGTTCCTATAGATTATTAAAAAATGTATTGGTTACTTTAAACCGCATATCAGAGATTTCTAAACTACAACGGTCCCCAATAATCTTGAATTGAGTTTTCCTAACACGTTAGACATTACGATATTTAAAGAATAAGAAAATAATGTTCAACAATTTCTTTATAACATTTAAGATTTTTACCTTTTAAGAATATAACAGTAACAAACACCTAGCTTTAAAAATTACATTATGATAATTGTGGCCATTTCACATAATGCTTAATTCTTTGTTTTATTATGCCCGTATACAGCACAACCATAAAATTACAAAATTCTACAAAAATAATCAGAGCAGAAAAATCATTAACTTGCCTTAATTTGAACTTGTTTTAAATTAAAATTAATCTTACATAACTGCCTAAATTTAAATTCAGCAGGAAATATAATTAGATGAACATAAAACAAATTTAAATCTGAGTCATTTCTATTTAAACAATTATTATTGCATGACCTTATACCTCTAAACAACGGAATATCAAATACTTTCACCACTACTTTCTCTGTCATTTGACAAATAATATGCAAAAACAATACCCAAAGTTGTGGTTTGCGGTTATGTTCATTATTGTTGAGAAACCGATATTATTGTACTCTATTTACTGACTGTCATTAACACAAATGTTAACAATGATGTTAAACTAATACCACAAAGAATTACTCTTGCACAAGAAATCGTTATTTTATACAATTAACAACCATAAGCGTGTGCGCCGGTATCGTATTAAGTTTTTTAGATTTGCCTTTGCAATATAAATATTTTCTTATATGACACATCTGAAAAAAAATTTCGGGTCTCTTCATCGATAATTAAAAGGGTATGTAAACTAATTAACTTAGATAAATGTGCTGGCGCGTCTTATTAGTTTGTGGACTGTGTTGCGAAAATATAACAAAACGCGAGCTTTAAATGCGAAAATTGTATGCATGTAAAAAACAAACAGAAGGCATAAATTCACTCACCAATATTGTCCTTGGTGTGTGGTCCTCTTCAATGTTGCTGCAATGCCCCCGGGGGAGTCAGTTGAATGCACTGTTGCAAGCACTATACTTTATTGTGTATAGCTTGTCACGCACAACCGTCCCGCTACTAGGTCGAAAGAAGAGTCCTCGATTTTCGTCACAAAACCACTTTCGCACGCGTTTTATTTTAAGAGGCGCAAGCGCACTGCACAATTCAATTCCACTATAGTTTGAGTTTTAATCAATACGAAACAGGGTATTTCTCACAAAACATTTTTGGCAACCATTCTCAATGGAGATATACTCAAAATAAGATTTTTCTTAAATTTTCAAAATAGAAAGCACATAGATGACGCGATGTCGGTCCTCTAACAGTATGGTCTTTCATTTCAACCTTTGGTTGTTGTCGACGAAGTTTATCCAGACCAACAAATTTATTTTTAAACATCCGAGCCAGTCCTCGGGACATGTCAAGGTTCACCGCTACGCAATGCGCCAGAGAGTATTACGTTGGCGCACCTGTACCGTGACTACAAATATTGCTTTGCCTGTGCCACTGTACAGAGACATGAACCAAACATAGCTCGGTCCAGACCTTTGTTCACCATCACGGGCATAAATGTTTGCTCGTCTCATTGCTTGCCGTTCTTCGGCAATACCAGCGTCGTCGCTATCATAGGATGCTGACCCATCATTCTTCCTTTTGGGAGCCTATGGATTCCATATACCACGTCGTTGAACCTCTTTACAACTTCATACGGGTCCTCTCAATGTCTTTGTAACTTTGGCGACAGTTCACGAATCCGTCTGTGGTTATACAGCCAGACGCGATTGCACTCTTAATAAGCAGACTCCTGCGTTTATATCATATCTGGTCTTCATTCTATTGCTTGCAGTTTGCATAGTTTTCCTAACGTCACCACAAATGGCACGTATCTTACGTTAGAGCTTCTCGACGTAGCCCTCGCCCATGATGCCATCTCCGGATTTACCCCCAACTTCAAGATCACACGGCAAACGTATCTCGCGTTCCAGCATAGCACATGATGGTGTCAGTCTAGTGCTCACATAAACCGAATACCGATACGCCAATACAAATAGATACAGATATTGGCCCCAGTCTCTCTGATGTTACGAGACCACCTTGGAAAGATACTTATCTTAGGTGCGGTTAATGTGCTCTACCATACCATCCATTGCGTGTGCAATGGTGTTGTTCGGGTTTTCTTCATCCCTAGCAACCGACAAACCTCTTGGAACAACGCTGACTCAAAATTTATGACCTGGTCGGCGTGCAACTCCAAGGGAACTCCGAAACGGCAGAACAGTTCCTTTACCAGCACGTCAGCGACGGTTGCAGCTTCTTGATTTGCTATGGCTTACGCTTCGGTTCACTTCGTAAATTAGTCCATGGCTACCAAATTGTACTTATTTCAGTAGTCGATCTCTGGGAATGGCCCAACAATATCGATTGCCACTTTCTCAAAGGGCCTCCCCTCGTTGTATTGCCTCATTGTAGCCTTACGGTTTCGCAATAGTGTGCACAGCCGACACTTGCGGCGCCAGTCTTTTACATCGTCCTTGCAGCTTATAGTGAAAATCTAATTCGGACTTTCTCCAGAGTCTTCTTAACAAAGAAGTGTCCTCCTGAGGTTCCATTAGGCAGGTGTCCTAAAACCACCAACACTCGGCTTCTAGGAACCACCACTTGAAGCGTACTCACGGATTCCGCTCCATTCTCCAAGAATCGCACCAGGATCCCATTCTCTACTTTCATGAAATCCCATTGGGACCAGTACGACTTCAGGGTGTTACTCAATGGGCTAATGTCCTGCAGGACAGACGTTCTTCTCTAGCTTTCCAACTCAGAATGACACCTAGGTCATTGCCATTTCCTTGTTCCATTCGCATCTGTAGAGGCTGCCAATCGTCAATGACCAGTAGTTCGCCCAAGTAGATTACACCTTGTTTCTAACCCTGAGTGACTTATTAATTATCAATACATTTTTGATAAAAAATGCTTTTCATTTGCTGTAAATAGCATAGAATAGTACTAGCTTTACCCCTTTAGCATAAAAACTACAATTAATGTTGTAATTAAAACCCTAATTTAACTGCGAAAGCAAATATATGCTATAAAAATGCAAGCATTTGCATTAAAAAGCAATTAAAGTTTAAATTAATTACCCTGTGTATTATCTAAATTCAATTTAAATAAAACATGTTCTTGAAAATTCGAGCGGAACTGAGAACAAATACGTCAAATTCGTATGAACTAATTAATAAGGAAACGTTTATACCAAGGAGCGGTCGGAACACTAAAAAACCCAGAAAATGCAATAGAGATTGATAATAAATATTTATTACCTTTAGCAATCACTATTGGAGAGAAGCGACGCCACACAATAATCTTGGGTGTTAAACAAAGACGAGGGAACGTGCGTCACTAATAAGTAGAAGAGATCACGAGAGGTAATAAAACGCCGCGATTTTAGACGCTAATGAATTTTTCTAGGAACCTTGCATCATAATGTTCTATACTATACTACTACAGATAATTTTGTATATTTAAGGAAGCGTTTATTAAATAGGTGATTCGATTTATAAATTCGATCGCGAAATGTTATTTTGATTTAAGTCGCGATATGTTGTTTTGCGAAGATTATATCTGAGGTACGCAGTAAGCATACTGTAATTTAATAATTATGATGTTACAATGAATATAGAAGTGATGTTTTAAACGTAACTTACATAAAAATGGAAATTATTAAATTCAAGAAAGAAGGAAATTCTTCAATATAACGCTACTTTAAAAATTTTTATTAAATAATTGAAAGGAAGATATAAGCAAATATGAAAATTCGTAATTGCTGTTTCTAAATGAAGATTTTATGCATCATCTTGTATGCGGATTTGAACGTCAATTTAAAATAAGAAGATATTTAATTATGAGTTGGGTAAAAAACTGCTTCGTGGATTTTTGCAAGTATAATTTTCTTGTAATTGATATTTGAATTTTTGTCATTTAGTTTAAGATAGTTTAAGATAGTCCTAAAATATTTTCCAGGAAAGTTTGTGATCAGAGTTCGAAACACTTTGACTTTTAATAGATTACCTGTCAATGTTTCTTTTTGGCCAAAACAAACCTTACAAGCGGAAGAATCACAACCAGGTAAACCATCCATAAGAGAAAAATTTTATTTCTCTAAATTTAAAATAAGGTAAGAAACATTTTTATAATTAAGTAAATAAGTACTTCTTAGAAATTATTTGATGTTTGAAGGAAACGATGTTGTAAATGTCGTGTATGCTTATGTATGAGAGAAAATATTTCATACTGTATAAAAGCTTTGTAATATTGCTGTGTTTGATTTCATTTAGAAAACTCCAACATTTCCGTTGAGCTAGCCAGGCAAAGTTAAAAAGGAAGGTAAGTCAACAATTCCAAATTTTACAATTGGCTGAATCTGTATCACAGCACTCTTTTAGTGACGCTCCAACGCGGGCCACTTTCATATCACTCTTTCAGCGGCACCTCAACGTGCGGCATTTTCATATCGCTCTTTTAGTGACGCTCCAACGTGGGCCATTACTCATTTAGCGACGCTCCAACGCGGGACTTTTATGCACAGCCCAAACGATCATTTCAAATCGAGCTAGTAATTAAAAAATGGAAAATGTTACTAGCATGATTTGAAATTATTATTTGGGCTTTGTATATAAGTCTAAGTTATTTAAATCGAAAGAATTTTTTATATAAATACTTCGTTATTTACATATTGAGTAGGTTATTTTACCTTGAAGAAGGTGTCCAATTAATTACTGCAGTTAGTCATTGAAGTTCGGATAATACCCTACCAGGTTGATTGCATTAATTTTAGGGACATCTTGGTTCCCATTAAATTGACAATTTCAAGTGGTACAAAAGCATGTTGATCGAGAATATCTAGTTTTCCTTACGAAGTCCCAGCGGGATATGCTATAAACAAACTACGTCTAGGAGATAAAGATTTTTAGCGAAGCGCGAGTTATCTACAGTTAAAATCACTCATCAGGTATTTATGATTAAAATTTCTGAGACTATAAGGTATAATTACTGTAAATAAATTACCATTTTTGAATAATTGAATGAAATTTATAGACATGCCCACAGTGTTCTTGTTATTACATTAAGAATTTAGATTAGTAATTTTGTTCGCTAAAAACGTTTTCAATTAAACTAAGTAATTTTTGATATATTTGATTTTTAACTTTTGATTAAGAATATTTATCATGTTCTTGTAATGAAAACAAAACCGTATAATAAAGTAAAGATTTTTTTATTGGTGTTTTTAACAACTAATGTGAAGATAACAGTTTAAGTCTTGTTGTAATAAATTACTTTAGAATTATCTAGAAGCGTGATTAAAATTCAGGTAATTTAATATTTGATTTTAGAGACCGTCCTTTCAGATAGCAGTGTTAAATAGGTATGTTAGTGCTCTTAATGGTTTGTTTTAATAATAGTGTACTTAACGATTTCTCATGTAAACTTTAGGCGAGAATTACTTTCCTGATCTAAGGTTTTGGCATATTCTTCTTATTCTTTCTGGAGATTTTCCCTAGAGACCCATGTACTTCGAAACTAGGTGGCGTCCAAGATACTTCCCGTTCAAGACCATACTTCATACCCGATAGTATTCCGGAACTCTATTCAAACACTTACACCACCCGCCCTACTTAGTTAATCGGCAACAGTCGAGGTTTTCGGTACTTTCACGAAACAGAATTTTTAGCGAGGTATTTCACAGAGTTTTTCTGTGGAATACCGAGTAGATTTTCAGGGGTCAAAATTGTACGTAACATACTTTACAACTTATTATTTTATATGTAATTAAACAATTTTTCAAAACCATTCCCACGTTAAAATTATTAGGTACGCTTCGAACATAATCCAAGGTGGAGAAATTTCTAGCCGTAGATCTTAAACCAACATTACCATACACTACATCATACAGTCACGTTTAAAAATTATCCTTATAATGTCATAATGCTAATACTTCAAAGTGAGAGTGTTAGATGTTAACTTTTTATTGAGCGATCGATCTAACATATTATGCACATTATAAAATAGGTGTGAATAATCGTGCTTGTGTTTTTAACAATAACTATAGAAAGTAAAAATAATCGCACTATTGTTGAGAAGCGTGTGGCAAATAATTGTTCAATGACGCCTTTTTAGAATAAGTGAAAGTAATAAATTTTATGCTGTGTCACAGTAAATTTAGTTTAATTAGATTTCTGAATAAAAAACATCAGCAGATTTCATAACTGCAATTACCAAATAGACAATACAGTATTCCGGATGTCTATTTTAAAATTAACCTCAGAAATTTTTCAGAATTATAATTTCATTTTGCGACACAAGCGGCCATATTTTCGACAACGGTTTCAAACTTCGTATATCTAAAGTCCGACGTTTATACGCAACTTTGTAATTTAAATTCGACGCCCTGTAGCACGTTCGGAGTTCATTTGAAATCACTGGTAATCAAATCCTATCTATATCTGACATAAGTCAAAAACTTGACAATGATATGATATGATTGACAAAAATGCTAAACATAATTGAAAGTTAGGTTTATGTATGGTTCTGTACACGATTTAGATTTGCAAATTTTTCAGTTATAGTCATCGGTCTCGGTAGCGTAATTGGTAAACACACAGTTCCGGAAAGACTAAAATGCAGGGTCAAATCCTGCCCAAGACCATATATTTTCCTTCTTTCAATTACTTAGCTCGATTTGAAATGATCATTTGGGTTTTGCATAAAAGTCTAAGTTATTACTTTATCTTATTAATTGTAATACGTTAGTATTTATCAACTTACCTTGTGCAAAAAAAACTACCTGTAAAATACACACACACACACACACACACACACACACATATATATATATATATATATATATATATATATATAAGAGAAACGTAGGTTTAATGAGTCTTAAATTAAACAAAGTAAAAAGGAATTATTGGCAAGTGACTCAAATTCAGCCACGAGGGCATCCTGTCGACGCGTTTCGCCCTAATTGGGGCTCATCAGGACAGGAGTAGCAAAGTTGTAAAATTTAACACAGACACCTTATGGGAAGTACAGCATCACCTAGCTCACAATTTGTGTCTTCGTGTCATTTCACCTGACATCGCAAGTTTTAACAACAGTCGACACGGAGGAGATCCGGCTCAACTGCCTTTTCCATAGCCAAAAGTTATATTTAAGAGAAAACGTAGGTTTAATGAGTCTTAAATTAAACAAAGTAAAAGGAATTATTGGCAAGTGACTCAAATTCAGCCACGAGGGCATCCTGTCGACGCGTTTCGCCCTAATTGGGGCTCATCAGGACAGGAGTAGCAAAGTTGTAAAATTTAACACAGACACCTTATGGGAAGTACAGCATCACCTAGCTCACAATTTGTGTCTTCGTGTCATTTCACCTGACATCGCAAGTTTTAACAACAGTCGACACGAAGGAGATCCGGCTCAACTGCCTTTTCCATAGCCAAAAGTTATATTTAAGAGAAACGTAGGTTTAATGAGTCTTAAATTAAACAAAGTAAAAGGAATTATTGGCAAGTGACTCAAATTCAGCCACGAGGGCATCCTGTCGACGCGTTTCGCCCTAATTGGGGCTCATCAGGACAGGAGTAGCAAAGTTGTAAAATTTAACACAGACACCTTATGGGAAGTACAGCATTCCCTTGTTACATTTGTTTAATTTAAGACTCATTAAACGCTACGTTTCCTTAAAATAACTTTGGCTATGAAAAAGGCAGTTGAGCCGGATCTCCTCCGTGTCGACTGTTGTTAAAACTGCGATGTCAGGTGAAATGACACGAAGACACAAATTGTGAGCTAGGTGATGCTGTACTTCCCATAAGGTGTCTGTGTTAAATTTTACAACTTGCTACTCCTGTCCTGATGAGCCCAATTAGGGCGAAACGCGTCGACAGGATGCCCTCGTGGCTGAATTTGAGTCACTTGCCAATAATTCCTTTTACTTTGTTTAATTTAAGACTCATTAAACCTACGTTTTCTTAAATATAACTTTTGGCTATGGAAAGGCAGTTGAGCCGGATCTCCTCCGTGTCGACTGTTGTTAAAACTTGCGATGTCAGGTGAAATGACACGACGACACAAATTGTGAGCTAGGTGATGCTGTACTTCCCATAAGGTGTCTGTGTTAAATTTTACAACTTTGCTACTCCTGTCCTGATGAGCCCCAATTAGGGCGAAACGCGTCGACAGGATGCCCTCGTGGCTGAATTTGAGTCACTTGCCAATAATTCCTTTACTTTATATATATATATATATATATATATATATATATATATACTAGGTTATCATAAAGTAAGGGATATATTTTAAATCATTACAACTTTTAATAAATTAAGTTAGTAACATAAAATAAACGAAATCTAGTTGCTTAATGAATGGGATTTTACCGTATCTATGAGAAACAAAAGCGTTGTCATAACAATTGTTGACACTAGTGTCAAAACGAAATTATTCAATTTGAAGTTTTATTTTGAAATTAAAACTCAAGTAAACGTTGAGTTCAAACGACTCAACTGTAATAACATGGATTTACAAACAAGAATTGGTTTAGTTCAGTGCTATTATGAATCCGGCAGAAATTACACCTCTGGATTACGAAGATTTCGCACGAGAATGGGTTTGAGAGCGGGACCCTGTCAAATGAAAGCGTACCGCAATTTGATACAAAATTTGAAAGAACAGGGTCTGTAACTGACTTACCAAGATCAGGAAGACCAATAATTAGTGATGTCCAAGTTGCAGAGGTTCTTCATGAAAATCAAGACATAGCCAGAAGCAATTCACTCGCAATCAGCAGTGCAAATGCGATATCCAAGCGATTGCAAATGCCGTATACCACGGTTTGGAAAATTTTACGCAAAATTCTAAACATGTATCCATATAAACTGAAAATGCTGTTTGAATTAAAGGACGCAGATTTGGCTACTAGGTACGATTTTTCTTTGCGAGTAATGGCTCAGATGGAAATTGAACCCGAATGGTTATCCCGTATTTTATGGACAGATGAGGCACATTTTACTCTGAATGGTGGAGTCAATACTCAAAACTGTAGAATCTGGTCTGCAGAAAATCCGCAACAAATCGTTCAAAAGGTCTTCATGACAAGAAAGTCACCGTTTGGTGCGGTTTTACAGCTGATTTTATTATTGGTCCGTATTTCTACGAGGAAATGCAAAATGGACAAGCCGTATCTGTAATTGTAAATGGTGAACGATACTTGCAAATGTTACAAAATTATGTTATTCCACAGCTGCAAAACGAGCACTACGGAATTGAAAACATCATTTTATGCAGGATGGAGCACCCCGCAAATTTTTCGACCAGTCAAAGAATTGTTAACCAACGTTTTTCAAGATCGCGTGTAAAGCAGACATTTCGTAAATTCATGGCCACCAAGATCACCTGATCTAAACCCAGCGGATTACTGGCTGTGGGGTTATTTAAAAGTTTAGTGTTTAGAAGACGACCAACTACGCTACAAGAATTAAAAGACAGTATTACGGAGCAAATTGGTACAATTCAACCAGAAATGTTACGAAATGCTGTGTACAATTTGGAGGTAAGGATGGTGATCTTACAACAACAAAATGGAGGTCATATTGAGCAATTGCCGTAACCTGTTTTGGGCATACTAAATCCCATTTCATAAGCAATTAGATTTCATTTATTTCTTGTTATTAACTTAATTTGTTAAAAAGTTATCATAATTTAAAATATATCCCTTACTTTATGATAACATATATATATATATATATATATATATATATATATATATATATATATATATATATTTTGCCATAGTACAGTGATTGTTTCGAAATTATATCATTATAATAGCTACTTCATAGGGTTCTTGGGAACTATTCCACTCTGATGAGGCTAACTAGCCGAAACCATTGGTCAGTGGATGTTTCCTCCCCTATGAAGTAATAAAGCTTATGTTTTGTTAATGGCTATATAACTACCAGCCCGATTTGTATTTGTCAATGGCTCTTATTATTTTCATAAGAGTTTGTTTACAGATACATCTTACTTTTTATACAATTTTCTTATTGCGGACTGCAAATAACTTGTCTTTGTTTATATATATATATATATATATATATATATATATATATATATATATATATATATATATTGCTATACTATTCGCATAATTTTCTATGCCCCTACTTTGGGCTGTTATTTTTATTACTATGAACTGGAATTCTTGATCCCCTTCGTTGTGCGCCTTATTAATTTTCTACGTACTCTAAATTATTGGACCACCATTTTAATATTCACTATAAATTGTAATTATCTCCTCCTCCGGCTGTATTTCTTAATGTTGCTATCAACTGGACTTTATCTTCAAACAACTTTATCTACCAATGGCAAAATTCGATACGTTACCGCCTTGCGGGTTATCAATTTCCTATTCAACTTGTGGCTCCGCCTTTGTACTATTTAAATCTTATGACCTCGGCTAGCATTTATTTGGAATTATAAAATTCAGTAAATTTCGATTTTATATAATGAAACCAATATGTTATGTACAGCTTTTAAAATTATTTGTATTACATTTTCAATTAGTTATCCTTATAAATTTCATTTATTAACAACCATCTACTATGTACTCAAAAACCCAAAGTCACCAAAGAAAACTTATTATCTTTACCAACAAAGTGTAGAATATTCTAAACCTGTTATCATATTACTCATTCTATACGTATGCAACCTCTTTTGTTGACTTTTTCACAAGCATATCATATTTAGCAAATTCAATATTAAAAATAAAATAAAAATTTATATAGAAAAACAAAATGTCTTATAACTAAAAATCTGACCTGGTTTTATCTTTTTTCACTTCGACGCTTCCAATAAAAATGATCTTCCCCAATTCTGGATTCCATTCAAATTATTGCCATTACGCTATGGACCATCATTATTAAATTATACACCCCAATTGATCTCAATTCTTCAAACTTTGACTTTTATCATTCTTGCCCCAGACTTAAAATTGTAGTTTGTTTCACCCTGTATTTCAAAATTGTATTATTCTTCTTTTCCCCTGGACATCTAAATTGTATTACTGTATTTTTCCCTTAACATCAGAATCATAGTCTATTTCCCTCAGACTTCGAAACCCTATTATTTTTATGTCTTAGTTTACAATAAATTCATTAAAAGCGTACTTACGTTTAAACGGCAATTATCCTCTTCATATTCGCACTCATTTCATTTCACTTTTATAATTATTACGTATTACTTTGTTTTAATGGCAACGCACTTCGGCCTTCGTTGAGTTCAAAACTGCCTTTCTTATCAAGGTGCTTGCTAATATATTCTCGAATTCCCACTCCATCCGTGGGTATGGTCTAGAACTCGTCGCTTGTTTCTGACCAATCAAATAAGTTCATTTAGAGCAGTTTCTGATGTAATGCTCCACGATTCCCCATAATCACAACCTGCCCGCAGCTGTCTTTTGTTATCAACATGCTGTATTTTGATAGATTACTTGCTTTTCCATAAACAACTGATGCAACTCGACTTTAAATTTTCATGTTTACATGCGATTCACGCAATTTTTAATCATTTCTCTTATCAAAATGGTTAGATATTTGTACGCATTTATATTAACTACCTGAAACTCTATTTTTATATCCGTATTAATTTAATCGTCTGGAACTCTTCTTTTAATGCGTGTCTAATTACACTTTATCATTTATTTCTAAATATACGCGTGCTTCCACTGAAAAATATCCTTATTTGTTTTACCTAAATTAACTAAGCTTTATCTACAGGATATTTAATATTTACTATCTACTTAATACATGTATTTCTCATTCCTACGCCAACTATGCGTCTTCCTATGTTTACCTGCGTCGCCCAAAAACTATTTCTACTTTATATACAGGGTGTTGACTACTTACTATCTACAAACTATGTCTATTTCTTAATTATTTCCTTAAATAAGTGTAGTTTTCTGCTGCCTATTCTAATTACTCATTCCTGAACAACCTTTACTATAACGTGCACCCTTAAGCAACCCCTTATCACAGCAATATTATATTATTTTTTATTTTATTTTATACTTTTTATATATCCTTGATAGTGTGAAAATTGTTGACTATTTTACGTGCTTTAAATATATTTGGTAGGTCTACAAAAAAACTTATATAAGTGTGCCTCGACTATTTAGAATCTCTTTTTATCAGGGTATCTACACCTACCTACCGTGGGTTCGGTGATAGGTAGATGGTCACGACACCGACCAAACAGCACTACCTTAATTTTAGTGTAAGTAACCCTTTTTTTATTATGCGTATATGCCAAATACACAAACAGATCCGCGTAGCCTTGTGCCAATTCAAATAAACTTACCAAATGACTTTGACACTCCAAAAACACGGTACTCACCCGGTTTATCCTTAGTTGTAAGCCTTTTCCTTAACTCTGGCTAACGATCTCGGTAGCCGGCTGTGTCTTCACACTACGCTCCACTTTCACATGGACTACTTGGCTTTCCACACACCAGGTTTTAGATATAATTTCTGTTATTTTCCACCCAAATCTATAAATAGTTAACTGAATTTAGAATTTAGAAAAACCTCTACTTTTAACTTCCTCGCGCTAATTTTCTTCTTATTATCCCGTCGTTCTGTTCAACCACTCATTCCAATCCAGCAATATACAATCCAAATCACTTCTAACTGGTCTTCCTTCGGCCTCATAAATCCACTCCAATTCTTATTCACCTCAATCCAAACCACTCTAAATACCAGCTCTTATTAACACCTCTCTCGGTGCCGCTCCAATATCTAATCTTCTAATTTTACACCACTAACTTTCCACTCTTCTTAACTCGTACTGTTCCCTCTGACTCTCTATACTCTTCTCAAATTGAAATCAAATGCTTTAACTCCCAAAGATTTTATTTTGACTTTAAATTATTCAAACTTAGTACATTTTTATCAAAACACGTCTTTCTACCAAAAATATTCAAATCGTTCTCTATTTATTTCACCTAGGTGATACCGCCACCTTCAAAATTATTATGCCTATTCTTTATACATTTCTAAATCCCAACACCCAATTATATCGTCACAACTAGTGTTGTGTCACTTATTCCTATCAGTTATACAGTATTGCCCGAAATAAACAGTACTGAAATTGTAATTGTTTGGTATATTTAAAAAATACATATTATTGACACTTTATTATATGTTCTAAATGTGCACCTCCTCGTTCGAGACAGACTTCATAACGATGTTCTAAGTTTCTGGTCATGTTATTGAATAAGGGTTGTCTCAGGGCTGCGAAGAAGACTCTAACGGCATCCTTTAATTCATCGATGGTTTGTGGTGCCCGTTTGAAAACGGCATTTTAGCCATGCCCCAAATGTATGCGTCTGGAGGTGTGAGGTCTGGAGAATGTGAAGGATAAGGAAGTCAGTAAATCGTGATATGAATTTGCTTGGAAAATGTTCTTGAAGAAATTGACGAATTGCGGCAGCAGTATGGCAAGTTGCCCCGTCCTGCTGAAAAAATTGGTTTCGAAATGCCAAGTTACGTGCACGACAGAATTGACGTAGATCAGGGATAAATCGTGTTAAAATTTGTCTGTACCTCTGTTGATTAAGTGTGACTTGCCTACCTACCATTCTCTTCGATAAAGTACGGACCAATGATTCCGTGTCCGGAAACAGCACACCAGACACTCACTTTTTCACTATGTAAAGGAACCTCTTGAACCTCATCGGGTCTGGCAAAGCCCAGAAATCGATTTGTGCGACGATTCACATAGCCTGACAAGTGAAAATGTGCTTCGTCTGAAAACCAAACATTTTTCAAAAATTCAGGATTTTCATACTGTAACGCGAGAATTCTGGCGCAATATTCCACTCTACTGCGATAATCCCGAGGATGTAGTTGTTGATGTACCTGAATCACATACGAAAATGTACCCAGCTCCTTCAGGATTCTTTGAAAGGAAGTTCTTTAAATCAAGTTGTAACGCTGTCCTTGCCTGGCTGACTTTCGGATTTTCTAAGATTTGCTCAAAAACACGTTCATGGTTATTGTTGTTGTTAACTGTCCTGGGACGCCCCGAGTTTCCTTTTCGTTGGCACAATACACTACCTGTATTTCTAAACTTTTCAATAACCTTCAAAATTACAGCATTACTTGGAGAACGTTTATTAAACCTTTGTGTGAATTGATCAGACACGTATAGCAAACTTGCACCATTACGTCGGCCGATTCCGTATGAAGGAAAATAATGCTCTACCAGAAACACTTTCTCCTCTGTACTTAACACCATTTTTAACAATTAGGCCCTACTAATTACTTGTTTGAGGTTTACTTGACAGGTCTATACTAGCTAACTTGAGTGTGACAGCGCACGCATAAAAACACCGCCAACTTAGTTTCAGTACTGTTTATTTCGGGCAATACTGTATTTGTACACTTTGCGATTATATTAATAACTGTTCGATCATTTGCGAATATGATCGCGTCGTACTTAAATCACTTTTTATATAGTACTTTCACATAAAATTTTGTTAATACAAGTTTGTCCAAAGGTTGATTCTAATAAATATGTGCCGAAATGTTTCACATATAACCCTGGCCATGTGTTGTGAACAGTGGAACTTACACAGACGCACCCGGCTTTTAGACCAGCAAATTTACACTCTATGGATGATCATCGTACGACTTAGTATAAATCCTTGAATACTGAGTTTTCTCACGTCATCAAGTCATTCTTTCACGTATTGGCACTGACACTGACCAATCTACTTTAAATACTTCACCATTTGTAAAGTACGGCAAACACAAAAATTACAATTACGTGATCTGGTCATTGGCTTTTTTGGCATATACACAACCTTAAAACTACAAAATACTCTTTATACCCTTTTAGATATTACGTACACTTCAATATATTGTGATATTACGTGATATATATGAGATTTGAACCTTGATGCACTGAAGTACCACTCAGATATAGACTTCTAGTTCGTAAAATGATTGATGAAGGAGATGGTGAGGGCAGTTACTTGTTAAAGATATGTGAAATGATATATTTAAGAGAAAATGAAGTTTTAAGATTTCAAATTGGGTGTTGGTGATTTCGTAAAGTAATTTTTGAAAAGTATGTGCCAATGAAGTGAACTGCTGTTGCTTGTATATCATAAAATTTTGTTAAAATATTTAAAAGGAAACTTCACTGCCATGTGAATATGTATGTATAGCTAAGATTTGAAATTACTTAATACGTTTTCATTTGATTGGAGTTAGGTATAAGATGTTAAACTTTCACTTTCATTTGAATATATACGTAAAGCCTAAAAAAAAGTCAATTAGTATGTTTTTATTAGATTTAAGTTAGTTATAAGATGTAGAAATTTTATTTACTCTTCAGTATATAGTTGTAAGTCTATTATATCATTTAAATTTCACTTCTTGAAACTTTGTAGACATCCAACTCATCTAAAAAGAAATTATTTAGCTCTTGTTGTTAGGATTAAAATATCAATCAAAATTTATAAATTTTCGGCCAATGACATTTGTGTATTAGTTTACTCCAAATTAGAATTTCACAAGAGCAATAAGATCTATTAATAAAAAGTTGGATCATAGAATGTTGGTTGGAAAAGAATTGTAAAAGAGTAGGCTGGTTTAATGTTTTAAGGGGGCATCTCCATAGAGATAAGTGACAGTTGTTGAAATTAAAAATTAAGAGAAACTGATTTTGAAAAAGACTAAAAAAAAGAACTTTACAAACTATAGAACGAAAAGTATAATCTTTGTTTTGTAACAGTTTACGAATTGTATACCTTTTATTATTGTAATCTCCAACATAAAATTCAACGCATGTAAAATGTATCTGTGATATTCAAAGTATAAAGGAACTGTCGATATTAAAAAGTGATAAATGCAAGAGTCCTTGTCATTGTATTACTATTGACCATTTGAGTTCTGGGAGTGTTTTTGTGTAGACAGAGGAGTTCCGAAGTGGTGCTATCAGAACGCTGGGATTGCTGAACCTTTGGTGTCGAGCACGGTGTTGATTTCACGGAGCTAAGTTTCCTGATAAGACCAACGACGATAAGTATAAGTGTATCTAAAGAATTTTTGGCGTACCTTAAACCCTAAAATAAAAAGCGTAAATTCAGTAATACCAAATTTTAAAACGTACTTATCCACAGGTATTAAGAACCCACATCTGGTTCGACTCGTCGCTGTAGGCAGTGGAGCTTCATTGTTCAGTAGCAAGACGTTTCATTGGAAGTCAGGTATTATTATTATTATCAGTGTCATAGTTTAAACACTTAACCCGTTATACTAGATTGAAATCTTAAATTATTAACTAATATAAACTGTTTTACTGTGCGTATTTTTCAAGTAATTGTTTACACTGTCACATTTAGAAATTGCTTTAGTAGAATTAACTAGAGGTCATTTGACTGGCAGTGTCACATACATCTGTATATGATTCAGAACTCACGCTGTATGCAGATATAAATTTATTCACAAAATTAACCTGAGATAAGAGTTTCATTGGTACAGGCGCAGATTTAAAGGGTTATATTAGAAGATATATATATATATATATATATATATATATATATATATATATCAAAGAATGAAATTTAATGGCAAGTGACTCAATATTAGCCACAACGGCATCCTCTCAACGCGTTTCGCTCTAACATGTTCGTGTGAAATATTACATCTTTGCTACTCCTGTCCTGATGAGCCCCAATTAGGGCGAAACGCTTCGACAGGATGCCCTTGTGGCTAATATTGAGTCACTTGCCATTAAATTTCATTCTTTGATATTATTTTAAGACTCATTAAATTTTCTTATTCTTTATAAATATATAAATATATATATATATATATATATATATATATATATATATATATTTTAACGATTTTTAGTAGCATAATTTGATTCAGCGAAAAAATTATTGTTTGTGTTTCGCAATAAAATGACCTATTTCAACTTATTTTTCAGGTTACAGTTAAGCAAAATAAGATCTCAAAATATTTGGCTAAAGTTTAAAACATCCTTAGTACGAGGAGTAGTCGATATGTATCGGGAACTGACAACACTAGTGTTGCTAGGTGCGATCTGACGTTCATAACCTAACGTTTGACATTTTTGACAGTATACATATAACATTTTGCCATATGAACACTTTGTTTTGTTTTGATTAAGTTGAAAATATCGTCTCGGCCAAAAAATGGAATTCATTCGAGAACATTTTCGTGCGATGATTTTTTTTGATTTCCGACGTGGATTATCTCCACAACAGTACCCGAATCAACTTATTTCGACTTTTGGAGAAGAAGTTCCAACTAAAACCACTGTATATCGTTAGTGAATTCAAGCGTGGTCGTAGTTCGCTAGCCGATTGATTTAAAGAAGGTCGTCCAAAATCGTCTGTTGTGCCAGAAAACATCGATGCTGTGCGCGAATTGATAATACAAGATTGTCATGTGACTAATCGTGAGATTCAGGCATCCCTAGGCATTAGTATGACAAGTATACATTCGATATTACATAAACATTTAGCTGTGAAAAAGTTATGTGCCCGTTGGATCCCACATAATTTGACAATCGCTCGAAAAAAGATTCTTGTGGATTGGTGCAAAGAAATGTTCAAAAAGTACGATTGCGGTGCACCAAACGCAGTGTATAACATCTACACAGGTGACGAATCTTGGATTTATTCGTATGAATCCGAAAGAAAACAGCAGTCAACTGTATGGGTCTTCCAAGATGAACGAAATCCAACAAAAGTTGTCCGCACTCGAAGGACTTCGAAGAAAATGGTTGCCTGTTTTGTCGGAATAAATGGGCATGATACGACCGTTGCTTTAGAGGATCGTAGAACAGTTAATTCTGCTTGATGTACAACCATTTGTTTGCCATAAGTTTTGCGAGAAATAAGAAATCGTTCTCCAATGACAATGCGTGTTCTCACACATCGGCTCAAACAAGTGACTATTTGAGCACTCAAAACATCGAATTGATGGGTCATCCGCCGTAAATCCTGATTTGGCACCTAATGATTTCTTTTTGTTCCCACACGTGAAGAACAAACTGCGTGGACAACGATTTCCGACACTAAAAGAGGAGGTTGATGCGTTCAAACCCCAAGTTTTGGAGATATTTTAGTCGGAATGAAAAAAATGCTATGAAAATTGGTTTCAATGTATACAAAAGTGTATCAATCATTGTAAAGAATATTTTGAAAAACAGTAAAAAAGTTTTCACACCTTAAGTTTTGTTTTTGTTACTTATTCCCGATACATATCGAGCACCCCTCGCATAATAAACCGTGTAACTGTTAGTCTGAGAGTGTTCGATGGTTTCGAAACTCTATAAAGAATAATAAATATGAATTTATCTAGTTAGCTATAAACACGTCAATCAAGATAAATTAGTGAGAACGTTATCGTAACCCTGTAAACAAGTCTCTTTTTCTACTTCAATTCATTGCCGGCGCACATATTTTCTAATATATCAAGGTATAATTTCTCGAATATATACGTTATTATCAAACTGTAAGTATAAACATCTAATAGAAAAAGAAAACAATATGACACTAATAAAGGAGAGGCTAATAAATCATTTTAAAACCCGCTGGAAAAATTGGAAACAGCTAATGTAAATAATGTTTCTGCATTTACAGTTAATAACCGAAGAACGTTTTCCTATGTCGGGGTTTTTGCAGAAAAGAATAGGCATAAGGATGTGCATTTTTTAAAAGAATTTTACAAATCCTTGTTTACTGATGTACGATGCAAGAGAAGAGCTTACAAAAGAAGGATACGTGTTAATTATTTTCAGTGGATTCAATTTTATTTGCTTGCCTACAGAAGAGCCTTTTACTACATTTAAAACATGTTATTACAACATACAATGGTTACACACTTTCATAAGTAGAACGCTTAAGATTTTCTTCGGGTGCCTGGAAGGACATGGAGAATGCATTCTATACACAGAAAGAAGCAGAACAAATTGATGAAATTCTGATGCAGAAAGTAAAGGGATATGTAAAAATTAAAAAGTGCCGTAGACTAGAGCAAATAAATGCAGGAACAGAACTTGTTATTTTTTAATTAAAAAAGTGGAACACAGAAACAAAGTCCGTTATATTTTGCAGTTCGCTGTACGTCTCCAATTACGGGCTAGTGAAAGCATTGCAAAAAGAAGATGTGAACTTAAATTATAAAATAAGGATTCTATTCGATAAATAAAAAACAATTCCCAGTAAAAAAAGGAAATGGTTGTTCTTGTGTATAGATATGTATGTATTACGTTATGTACTTTATATTAAAAAATTAACATGAAATGTTATTTATTATTTTACTGTACCTTATATTAGGTAAATAAAAAATAACATTAGATGGTACTTATTCTTCTACAGCAATCTGAATTATAATTTTATGGATGTAAGTTTGCTATAGGATGTTACCTGCAGTTGCACTCTCTTTCAAAATATTTGAACAAACCGATGTAAAAAAAATGTTAGGTCAAAGTTGATTTTAAAACTATAATTGGTTTGTAGGGTGAAAATTCTACCAGAAAAGATATTTCTATATTACGTAGTATGTAGGAATCACGTGGACATTTGACATTATAATGGGTGGTTTATACATATTTTTGAAAACTAAAGTACAAGTCGAATTTTATATGATCACGTTATTTGGGAAAGTAATTGTTTGTCGCTTATATCTGCTAAAGACAACGACCAACAGAGAGAGTACAAACTTAAATCTTAAGCAAACAAACATAGTCCAATTGATTACTCAAATCCGATAACAAATAACCGGAAATATATACAACTATTTAACCTTTGGATAATACGAACAGAATAGAGAATATGCTCTTATGCTTGCAGTTTTAAAAACGTGAGACGGGCGGTTACTCCTAGAAGAAATAAAATATTCTTGTGTTTTGAAAGTTAAAAACTTTAGAACGAATACAGAACACGGTAATTTAATTTTTCTTTGGAATTGTGTAACGTAATGATGATCGTAAATAAAAATATACAGGGCAAGTCTATAAATTGTGCTAATATGGTGTTTATAAATAAAAATAAAACATGGTGCCCGAAGTGTGACAAAATAAAAAAACGTGGTCGACCAACATGGATGGTAGAAACTAAAACATGGTGCTGATTACGTAGTTTAAAAAATTTAAAATGGTTGTCAAGGAGGTCGACAAAATGATAAGTTAGAAACATATAAAACCGGCCGAAGCCCAGTCCGCCATAACTATCGCTCGTTTTTCCGAAGTTTGATTTTTAAGATCCAGCAATGTCATTGGGGGGGGGATCGCAATTCTATTGGTCCACGCAATTATAAATAAAATTTAAATTAGATGTTACTTATTAATATAGAATTCTCAACAACAGTTAAACAGAGGCATACTTAAACGTGACCTTGGAAAGCAGTTGAAATTTCAAATACTTTAGTATTTTATTACGTATATGATTAAATTATTATTTAAGGAGTTTTCCCATTAAAAACAATTAGTGTTAATGAGTTTTCGCCATTATAAAAGATTAATGCTAATGAGTTTCTCCATTAAAAAACGATTAGTGCTAATGAGGTGTCCCATTAAAAAAACGATTAATGTTAATGGGTTTTAATGAGAAAACCATTTAAAAACGATTAGTGCCAATGGAATTTAACGAGAAAACTCATTAAAAACCGATTAGCAGCGACGACGGCGCTGTCCTCGAACCATCCAATTCTACTACTCTCCTGTTTTGCTTATGAAAACGCACACGTGTTAATCTTGTAAATAATTAGTTATAGTGTCATATATTAATTGTCGGTATTGTAAATACATTTTTTGCTTGTGTATTTTGATTTATGTGTTGTAGTAGTGTGTCCTGCTAGATACTATCATCCGCCCTAATCTAAGAGATGATGAAATCTAATTCTATTGCCAGAGTAAATTTTATGAAATTCTCTACTCTCTTAGCATTAGTGGTTCGACAACCTTGTTTAGTTAATAATTTCCACTTATTACAGGATACTGTTGGGCCAGGTGTCTTCGGACGTTTACCTATTTGCATTATATGTAGAAAAAACTTTTTACATATTTTTAATCATAGCGGAACGATCTTCTTGGGTGGTCATCTTCAAGTAACCAGAACTAAAAAAATCTAAATTAATTATCTAACCCCACTAGGTAGAATCTGCAGTTTTCGACGAAAATGACTCAAATAAAAAATAAGCAAAAACAAAAGCGTTGCGAACAAGATGCTTTGGCTTTTGAGCAGACAACCATACAATTCATTCCCGTCTTGCTTGTAATTAATTCTGCGGGTTCACAATTATGGAAATTCAGAGCTAGAAGCGCGTTCACGCCTTTAACAATTAATAGTCTCATAAAAAGCGATGTCACGTTTATGAAAAAAAAATTGGACAGCCTTCATAATCGAAAAACGTTCACACGCCAATCAATAACAGCGTAACGTTAGGAGGCCACGCAAACTGAAACTGGATTATATCTGTACAAAAAGCTTTTAATCTCAGTATAAAAATTTCACGGAATCATATCCATACACATTTCAGGGTCATGCAGATGAGTAGTGGTTGACCTTCCATTTATTTTTTATTAGCATTCGAATGTGCTGGGCATGAATATTTAAAATGCACACCGCTTTCAATTAACTAACTACAAAATGTACCTCTTTTGTGCTACCCAACGAAACTACAGACAGCTACAGTTTGAAAATGGAAAAGAGACAAAATTGATGTTACTTCCCAATTCAATAATTAAGGTTTTACATATTATACATTGTAATTTGGGATATTATGGATTCAGTAAAAGAAATATTTCTTTATTTGGTAATTATAGAATACGAATTAAACTTCACTTTTCCTTAATTTCTTGCCAGTGGTAATTTGTCTACTCTCGATCAATATTCAGGCACGTATAACTGATATCTAGTCTTCCTTATCTTCACTTATTAATTACTCTCATTTTTCTATCTCTATTCTTCAAAATATCGTCTAAATTCAATCGTGAATAACGTACAAATTTTCTTGTGTCGCGGCTACTCACAAAATTTTCAGAGTTACGTTGTTCCCTTTCCTTTCAGACCAATCTCAGTTCTATACATTATACTATTTTTCTTTACTTTTGTTACTATTATTTCGAATTACCTCTCATATTTCAATCAACTGTGTTGAAAACAAGTTCTCCTTTATCTTCACTTGTACCTCTTTCGAAATTGTCTATGCTAGATTGTTAAATCTTCTGCCAATTCATATTTTTCACTAGGTCTCTTATACTTACTTAAATTTTAACCTCTCTTCTAGAAAACTCATACTAGATCATTACATTGTCGTTGATAAGTCAACTTTTCACTTACGAAATATTTTAGACTCAGCAAGAGCATCAGTGTAGTCTTCTGAGGAGTACAAACCTCTTTATAACAACACTAATTCATGCAAATTTTGACACTTTTTCATATTTTCAACAATTTTGTGTAACATTAATCCTCATAACAAATACCTATATAGAAACATATACATTTCTATTATTACTAAGTTTTAATTTTCTATCAAAAGGAATTTCTTTTTACAGTTCTTTATTTGGTTCTATATAAGCAGGATTATTCGCAAATACAGAGAATCCTTAATGTACTGAAATGACATTACAGATATGAATGATGACAATTACTACAAGGTTTACTAACACCAAATTCCCTCTTAACACGATGACGAACTATATTTATTACCAAGTTCAATTATATAATTTATCTATCATCATCATTAGGTCTTTAGTCCTGGAACTGGTTAGACGCGTACCCTCATTGTTTCCTATTCTGAACTAACCTACACATTTCCCTGAAATTTGCAGTCTGCGTCTATCACTATCTGTGTGCGAAAGCCTGATCTCGGTCTACCTCTACCTCTCTTTTCCTATCTCTGCTTGTAATATATCCCGTACTATTCCCCAAAAATGCCTTAGAATGTATTCTGCCCTTCTATTTCTCCTATTCTTTTATCACAGACATCTTTATTCCCCTACTATGTCTATAACCTATTTGTTATTATATTAACCTTGTCTGTCCATGCAATCATCCTCATACATCTTAACCACAACATTCCAAAAGGCTGTGTGGTTTTCCTACTGCCCGTATTTCATAGGCATACTGTGCTGTGCTTCACACATATGCTTTCAACAATTTTCTTCTTGTTTCTGTTTGTTGTCTTTGATCCTGGGCGCTGTTCTCTCTTGTTCGATGCAGTTCGGTCCCCTTCTATTGTTTTACAATTATATACCCTATTTATCCGACATTCAGTGGTTGTGAAAGAGGAGGCGGCTCTGTGGCGGTCCGCTTGAAAAATGTTAGGCGAGCATTTTTCACAAAAATACACCCTCGTTTGGATGAGAGGTAAAATGGAGGTTCCGTGTCTGAGTGTTGTCACGCACGTTAAAGATCCCTACCTTGCTTGGAACAGCAAGGGTTCGACAAAATTCCAAATTTTCCAGGTAATAAAACTCCCTTCCTGGCTAATGTAGTACCTTCGAGTGGAGTATCGGAAAAATCACATGTAAGGTTGTGAAGGAGGGTAAGCAGCCTGTGGCTGCTAAGTTCCCCCAGCACTTAAACATTTGCCGATTTAAAATTTTTCCCATATACCTTTTCGCAGAGTCAACATTAGTCGCAGATATTTCACAACCAACCCTTGTAGTTGTTTATAATAATAATAATCAATTTATTTGCGCCTATTTGTTCGTCATTAGGTTTTCCGTCTCAAAACTGGTTGGATATGTACCTCCACTTATTTATATTCTGAGATAGCCTACGCAGTTGAAATTCCCACACAGCCTATATACAGCTCGGATCCCTTTCTATTGTTTTCTAATTATATGCCCTATTTTACCGAGATTCAGTGGTATGTGAAGGAGGGCGGCGTCGCCGTGGATCAATGTAGTAAGCGTAAGACTACGGATCCCAAGGTCCCGGGTTCAAATCCCGACACGGCCGACTGCTTGAAAAATGGTAGGTGAGCATTTTTCACAAATATTACGCCCTCGTTCGGACGAGAGGTTAAATGGAGGTCCCGTGTGTGAGTGTTGTCACGCACGTTAAAGATCCCTACCTTGCAAAATTCTAAATTTCCAGGCAACAAAAAACTCACTTCCTGGCCAATGTAGTACCTTCTGGTGGAGCATTGGAAATGTAAATGAACGGTATGTGAAGGGGGTTAAGCAGCCATCTCTAAGTATAGGATATCCCAAGTCACCATTTTCAATGTCTAATTCCTGTTCTAATGGTGTTAGTTCCTCTCCTGCATATAAATTCCCTATATATTCTTGCCATCTACCCGCTACATTTTGTATAATGACGTTTCCTCCCGCGTCCTTTTTATTTTTGCTAAAATTGATTCTAATTAGTTTGTATGCTTCATCTGTCTTTCGTATTTCCATCTTAGTTTGTACCTCTTTGCACTTTTCATCAATCCATTGTTCTTTAGCTTTCCTGCATTTCTCATTTTATGGCTTTATATCTATGGTTTCCTGTTTGATCTGATTTATGTTTGTATTTTCGTACTTCTTCTATTAAATTCGGGATACACTTTGTTATCTATGGGTTCTTATTTTCTTTTTGTGTATACCCCAGAATATCTCTGGCCGCAATATCTAAGCTGGATTTAATGTTATTCCATTCTGTTTCTACTTCCTTAGTATCAGATATTTTCCCGATATCTTTCAGCAATTCATTTGACTTTTTCGAATCTTTCTTGAATATCTTTATCTTTTAGTTTCTCAAAGTCACAGTGCCTTTTTCCGTTTCCTTTTTTCAAATTTTTAAATTTAAGTGAGGCTTTCATAATTACGATGTTGTTGTCAGTGTCCATATCTGCTTCTGGGTAGCTTCTACAGTCTTTTACTTGATTCCTATACCGTGGTCTAACAAAAATGTAATCTATTTGATATCTTTCTATATTTCCTGGCATCTTCCACGTATATGGTCTTCTAGCATGATGTTGAAATAATGTGTTTGTGATAATTAAATTGTTCTTGTCATAAAATTCTACCTATTTCCCCTGTCGTTTCTCGTGCCTAAACCAAATAAACCAACTACCGCTCCTTCCCTACCCTCACCTACCACTGCATTAAAATCTCCCGTAATTATTAAATTTTCATGTCCTTCTACGTATCTTAGTATGTTTTCGATATCTTTGTAGATCGCTTCTACCTCTTCGTTACTGTAGCTAGAGATGGGCATGTATACTTGTATTATTACTGTGTTTACCAGTTTATATTCTAATTTTCTATACAGTGTCCTACCGTTTTTCGCACAACTATCCCCACGCCCTAATTTCCTTCCTCTGCTCCTGTATGAATTACCCTGAAGTCTCCACTCCAAAAATCCCCCGCCTCTGGCCACCGAACTTCACTGATCCCTACTATGACTAGTGCTAACCTATTCATCTCAATTTTGAGGTTCTCTAGCTTACCTACTTGCTTCATACTTCTAACACTCCACGCTCCGACTAGAAAAATGTTCCCGACTCTTATTTTGAATCTTTGGATGGCATCCTCCGAAGTAGTCCCCAGCCGGAGATCCGAATGAGGAACTATTTTAACTGAGACGGTTCGGTTGCGTAGTTGGTATGCATGTGACTACTACGTCCAAGGTCCCGGGTTCGAATCCCGACACGGTCCGCTTGAAAAATGTTAGGCGAGCATTTGTCACAAAAATACGCCCTCGTTCGGATGAGAGGTAAAATGGAGGCCCCGTGTCACGCACGTTCAAGATTCCTACCTTGCTTGGAACAGCAAGGGTTCGGCAAAATTCAAAATTTTTCAGGTAAAAAAACTCGCTTCCTGGCCTTCGGGTGGAGCATTAAAAAATCACATGTAAGGACTATTTTAACTCCGGAATCTTTTACCCCAGAGAATTCCATCATGTTTATCACAATTTAAGTACACTGTGTACTTGGGAGATAATGTGGTGGTTTCCCGTTGCCTTCCACATCGCGGTAGTGTGTCTTGAACTGCCATACCGACCCCTATGGTTTCTGCCAATCTAAGTACCGAAAGTCCCGCTGCCCTCTTTCGGGGACCTGTCTTAGTCTGGTTCCTCACTAACGTCCCTACTACTTTGGTTGGACCTGTAGTTTGGCTCTTTAGCTCATTAGAACACGCAGGCCATTTCACCTGTTCTAGTAATCTAGAACTTGGGCAAGGTGCAGGTCCATTCGAAATGGAATTTATCTATACACGCACTTAATATAAATACACATTAAACGTATTTATTTTAACAATTTTCCATTTCAAGTTTCTTTATTGACTGCCATTTCAGGGTAGTGGTCCATACTGGCAGTTATTTGATACAAAATTACATACAAAATAAACACAAACAACAACAATGAATGCAATAAATGAATAAATTAAAAAAGAAACTCAAAATTAATCAAAATAAGTGCACAAGCAAATAAACAAATAAATAAGTCAATATTTAAGTCAGATAAATAAATATACTTCAAATTAATATTTAAACAATAAAGCACAGAAATCCTGGAAAAATAAATTAATTAACTGTATTGTAATCATCATGATAGTGAGAGCTTTGATGTAATCTTGTTCGTTGCCGCTCTACTACCGTGGCCACCACTTCGATGTCTGTAGACATTGTGTGGTATGTTTGTGTAGGTAGCCAGAGCTGTTGTGTGTGTGTGTGCATGTATGCGGGCCTGTACGTGCGTGCGTGATAGTGTGCAGGTTAAGTGTTTAGCAGGTGCGTGTTGACTATTGTATAAGAGCTAATTGTCGTTGGATGGAAGATATTTGAACGAGAATCTCCTTTAGGCGTTACTTAAATTCGAGAATGGTGGGTAACTAGAAATACAATGTTGGAAGGCTGGGAGCGTGGGTCTAGGTTGATTTCTTTTTACGAAGGTTTGTAATGGTATGGTAAGTGGGCGGTGATATATGAATGTGAGATGGGAAGTTAGGTAAGGAAAGGAATAGTTCGTGGGTGTATTTGGCGGATGATAAGAGGGACCATTGTTGTTGCCAAGAGTTGGGGGGGAGTTTTAGACTCTAGATTTCATTTCCGTTGTGGAAAGTGTGCAGTAGTTGTCGTATTTTAGTGTTGTGTGATAGAGAGCTATGGCTCTTTTTTATTTCAGGTTGCGGATTTATAATGCGGCGACTCTGGAGGAGTAAATTAGGAATGGTAATTGGGTCAACTAGGGGATCATGATGACGGGGGATGACGGATGATGGAAATAATGATTTGATTTAGGATTAGTCTGCGCGTAGGTTTAGTGAGTCGTACGGATCTGAGTAGGTATTGGTGTATGTTGTTTAGAACAGTGGTAGTTTTGTTGAGGATTTTAGGTAAGCAGGTAGTTGTTATAGGCGTGTTTCTAAGTGAAGATCAAGGTACGGGATTGGTGATGAAAAGGATAATCGGATGCCTAGGATATGGATTTGTAAGCTTCTTTGCAGATCTAGGCGTCCTTTAAGGAGGATAAATTTAGATTTGAGGAGATACGGGTTGCTCGTCTAGGAAGGACCATATTTCTATTTGATTCATTAGGACAGCGTAGGTGTTTACTAAGGATTTGAGTCAGTTTCCGTGGACAAGGAAGATAAGGTCGTCGGCATATACAAAAATGGAGACGTTTGGGATATCAAGGTTTAGAAGTGAGTTTATGGCTAGGTTCCTTACAGTAGAGGAGTTTCGCGATCCTTGCCGGCAGCCTTGGGATAAGGATTTAGTAATGGATTAGTGGTTTGTAGTGAGGGCGGCTGTGGGGGATATTATGTGAGATTTTAGGATTTGGAATATATTGTAAGAAAACACTAGTGTTTTTAATTGGTTGAGAAAGTTGGACCACCACAAGAGGTCAAAGGCGGAACAGAGATTTATTAGGAGTGAATGATCTGTTCGGAACCATGTTGATGTGACGATAGTTGGAAGTATTGGTCGAGGTGGGAATTTAGTTTCATAAGGATATCTTTTTCTATGAGTTTAGCGGGTGTTATTAGTAGGACCCATAGGTCAGATAGTTGTTCAGATTTTGGATGAGGGCAATAGAGGCTGTTTTGGGTAAATCGAAGAAGGTTCCTGTGGTTAAGGCATTTATAGAAAAAAGTGTGGATGTGTTCTTTAATGAGGCACCAGGATTTTTGTAGGATGATATTAGTCATTGGGTCAGGACCGGGTTCCGTGTTCTTTTTGACAGTTCAATTCGGATACCAGGAGTCAAGTGTTTAGATAGATAGGTCAGTGTCTGGGATAATATTTGGGGGGAGTATAAAAATTGTTAATGGTTTGCTGTTGTTGTTGTGTTAGGACGTCTAAAAGTATAATAGGTGGTGGCTTATGGAGAAGTGAGGATGTAGGTGTAGGGGTTTAACAAGCGTGCAATAGGTTTTCCTAGGGTCCGCTTGCATTCAAGATTTATTCAATAATTTATATCAATACTTCTAGCAAATGCATACTTTAAGTTAAACTGAAAGCTGTGCAGAGCCGTGCTGTTTTACAGTCGTCACAAAATGGCGTTCAGAAATTACACTATTATCAGTAAATTCGAGGATAATACTCGTATTAGTACATATTGTAATTATAAGAATAGTGACTAAGCGTACTTTCAAACTTAATGAATTATAAAATTGAACTTGTGATGAATTGGAAAGCACGAAAATTTTAATCATTTAATTTAAATACTCTGTAATTTGTAAAAATAATTCAAAAGACAAGGAAAATATTATAATATTATTATCAACAACAACAAACAAGTGAATTCACTTGTTTGTTGTTGAGAACACTAGCCTACGGGTGAGGAGAATATCCTCGATAGTGTTTAAAGCAACAATATAGTAAATTATAGGTTGCGAAGGTTCACTTCAGCCTAAGTGGTGAGGAGAATATCCTCTGAAGTGTTCCAGAACAACAGCTAATTTTTTTTTTTTTTTCCCCCTACTGATGATGACCACATAGTGGTCGAAATACGTATCTAGTAATTTAAATATTATTTGTGGTTAAGGGTTTTTATTTAATTTTATTTTAACCAAAAAGAAATTTTTTAATGGTGATGCATGAGAGTATTTAGGGAGTTATGCTAATGGTGATAAATTTGTTGGGACAACAAATCGTGCTCCCTTTATCATCAAAATTATTCATGATTTATGTACATTCATTTCAGATAGTAAGCTTGGAGCAAGGTTTTGTGTAAATCAAACATCAAATGTTATTAAATTCAAAAATTACACATAAAAGTTTTTTTGAGTCCTCCCCTAATTTGTACTATTGTCTAAACTAGACACAATGGCGACTAAATTATTGTGCAGTTTTTGTTTTGTATTATATAAAGTATTTTTGAGTATAGACCTATATAGACCCACCCCTGTATTCTCATTGCCTACTGCAAGAATGGATTTCGAGTCTAACTAGAAGAAATCTCTTATCCCTGGTCTGCAGTCGCAGGAAAAGAATTTATTCAATTTTCAATTGCTCTTTCAGAATTATTAAAAACATTACATATAAATCGGTATTTAAATAAAATTTGCCACTTGAAAATTATATTTAGCTGCCGATTACTAAAACAAAAGTAAACATTAACTCAACAAAGTTATATGTAACGCGTTTGCGTCACTTTAGATATAACCGAGATGGAAAAAATTATTCCACAAATAGTAGTGTTAATTAAGCATAATATTTCAATAACTTTTAGTTCTGTAAAAGGAATTCAGGCAATAAACTTAAACCACAAAGCCATAGTTATTTTTTTTGTACAAAACATAGTTGAACGTAACTCAGATCAATAACTTAATTAAAAACCCGCAAAAGGAAAATAGATTTCAATATTACGCATTACAAGTCCGAATAAAAAGACGCAAGTATGAGTAATTACCGTAGTTAATTTGGGTAAACATGCCAATTGCATCAGTAAATTATTATAACGTAATAATGTTGCTTTAAAAAAACTTTCAAGATAATTTCTGATTAAATAATAGTAGTAACGTCAATATTCATGTTTGGATGTAAGTACATGACAGTGCGAGAAGCTATTTTTATCCGTCATTAAAAATTATTAATTTAAAAGTACCCCAAAACAGTTGCAGCTACAGTTTACATTAAACCGAGATAAGAAAACGCAACTTCGTTACAATACAATTAAATCACCTAGATATGGCCGATGAACTAAGTGAAATTCACAGATATCAGGTAACAAACAATTTCACAAAACATAAAAATTAAATAAAATACAATGTTATATGTTTACAATGTAACAACTTACAAACTGCTAACGTAAGAAACACGATCAAATCACAGAGGAAATGCGTGACATAAGGTAAGCTCGATATGATTAACCATGAAAACAATAAAGACCTCTCAAAAGCATAGCAAGCGGGAGAAAGGACGAAGGTTAGACAGAGAACGGAAACGAAGAATGAATTACTCGTGAACCGGTGAGCATAAATCATGTTGGGGGTAATTCGTTTCCAGGGGTTATAAAAGGAACAGAATAGGTTAATGATTCCAGCGTGATGATAACCGCGGATTTTAATGGAGACGGTCTCAACAGACAAATACAGGTTGAATAGATCTTGTCGACAACATAATTGGAATCCCATTACCTTTCATTGCGGACTCGATTACGGTTCATAGAGGTTTCTTTTTTTAGATTCAGATAAAACGACAGAACGTTATAAGTTATCCTAATAAATATTTTTTGTGGTGGAGTGAAGTGAAGTGATATTGCCAAAATAATGATAAAAGTATAAAACGTCCACGATAATTGTAGATTACAGTATTTAAGTTATTAGATATAAAACAATGGATATTGAAGTTTATTTTAAAAAGGTTGAGGATTGGAATAAATTACTATAGTTGATTACTTGAAGGAGATGATAAATCTAAAATCGAGTGTATTTATGTGACTTGAAGTTCTATGTATACCCTTTTACTGGAATAATGTTACAATTGACCAAAATCGAATTTATTTATGTTTTACGAATTTTACTTATATATTTGTTTACAGGGATAATGTTATGACTATTGTGGTGAAATAGAATTAGGTGACGCACTGAGATAGATGAAGATGTTTGTTTTCTTTGCTAAGATAATAGATTGGTTGTAAAAAAAAATCATTCCGCTAGGAGGTTGACATAAGCAGGATCCATTTGGAGAACTCTTCTTTCAGAGGATCGTATCCTAGACCAGAGGAATTGGCGTCCATTCAATAAGACCTTTTGGAGTAAGTGTTTATAATAACGTAGCTTGATAATCTTAACTTCCCTATAATTGTTTTCAATTTATCTATGTGTTTCTACAAGAACCCACACCCTCACCACTGTAATTAGCCGGTACACCATTAATTTGTTACGGAATTCCTGCCCCTTTTGGGCTACTTAAGACTTAACAGTTTAAAGATTCTTGCACCCGTAACATATATAAAAATAATGTTCTGCACTATTCAGTATCTTTACTAATGACGCTAATAGGTAAACAAAAGTAATTAAAAGTCTATTTTGTGATAGTAAGTTTGGTAATTGCTACTATTTCGTCATTTAAAGTTCTCTATAATAAATTTATTTAAATGTCTCCTTGAAAGAAATATCATAAATATTAATACACTATTGTCACAAAATAGATGCTGATTGTGCATTTTTCGGGGAAATGTGTAGGTTAGTTCAGAATAGGAAACAATGATGGTACACGTCTAACCAGTTCCAGGACTGAAGACCTAATGATGATGATGATGATGATTGTTACAAAATTCCTAACAATATACTTTTATAAGTGAGTTGTGATCCCGCAATTTACATAGGTAAATTTAATTACTGTAAAGCTAGTACGTTGAAGTACTCTGATTCAATGTGACTTTAAGCAAGTTGTAGCGCTGTTTAGTCTGAGAATAATACATCTAAATATAAGCGAGGCGTTTACATACAAAAGATGATTAATATGGCCCGCGGTGTAAGATCCTTTAATTGAGAGGCACAAGACTTTGCATTCAAAGATTACAATAGGTACGTTCGAAATGTTATTAGCACATTCTGGTATGTTGTAAATTAATATAGAACAATTGGATAAGGTATAAATTAGCGATAAGAGGTTCTAAAAGTCAGTTCGAATTGCAGCTTTGATTGTAATACTGGTTCTAATGTAAAGCTTTGATTGCAATATGTTCTAATGGAAAGCTTTGGAAGTCGTGATATGATATAAGTTATTGTTAGTGGTCATATAAATTAATGTAAGTTAACAATTAGTGCTCTGATAAAAATTCATTATAGTGTTTCGATAGAAATTTAGAAAGTATCATTGTGGTTTTAGTGTTAAGAATATAATACCTGCACTGTTAGTGATTAGTTCGGAAAACTAATTGTGAGAGCTTTTAGAAATTTTATTGGAACTACGAGTTGCTGAAAAAGCTTGCATAATCAGTTTGAAAATAGAGGTCTGTTATTGCAAATAGAGTTTTGGTTATAATATCCTTAAAACAAGCCAAGGGTTTCGTTACCTAAAAAGACATAAGCTATAATGCCCTATATCCTATGTACCACTATAAAGGTCTAATAATACTAATAATAATATGGACAACACCTACCTTTTTATATATTTTAAGGAAATTTTTGTTTCTTACTGGTCTTCGATAGTTACAAATGTCAGCAGTATTCTAATAGAACATGTTTATTTTAATTGTGGCAATAACAGTTTTACTCATCTCAAATTCTTTACTCTCAGCCAGACGTGTCCCAAGTTCTTCGATATAAAAAATATGTTACACAGCATACGCTTCTCGTGTGCTTTTTCACAATCTGTAAACGAAGATGCTTTTGTGCTATAGAAATCTGGTTTTTTTAAAAAGATTGTTTCGAATCAATCTAATTTGAACATGCCAAATCAATCTTCATAATGCAACTGAGCAAGTAGGCTTCAAGATTATTACTCGTGAACACAATAAAGATTAATCTGATCATTATAACTTCCGAAATGACCTTGACACGTATGAGAAAATAGGAACAAACACTTGTGCAAATCTTCTTAAGTTTGTTTAATGACTTCAATTTGCAAAATGATATAAGGGGGACAACTGTTTAAGAAACATTCAATTTAATGTTTATTTGTGTGTTTAATAACAGCTAGGCCGGGGCTTCTGTTGAATATCGATAGCGGGGACGAAAAATGTGTATATTTAATTTTCAACTAACATTAACAATTTATGCAAAATTTAGTTATCCAAGAAAATTTAGAAATTACAGCTTGGTTAATTAGTTTTACGAAGTACATTATTTCTGTAAAATTAAGACTAAACTGCAGCGATTTTATTTTCGCAGTTGAATTTAAATAAAATATTTTCAGATTTTTTATTTACATGTAATGGACGCAATACGTGGGATTTCAGTTCGTTTCATTTCGCTTTTCAGTTACCAAGTGATAAAAGTGATTCATACAAAATTTCTTAGATTTTCCAGAATACCCGCTGATTAACTATTTCCTGCAGTTCTTCAACGTTTTTAAGCCAGTTTTATCCTTCAGTTAATAATGTGGTTGTCGCATGTTCGTTTCTGTTGGACAGTTAAACAATAGTATATGTGTCGTGTTTTCTGCATCCTTGCCACGTTCACACTGATGATTCTCGTGTAGTTCGAATTTTCGTGGATAAGGTTGAATGCTCCTGTGCCTTGTTATATGACGAAAGGTTTTGTTATCTAGTTGATAATAATTTTACTTTCGTCACTATGTTAGTTGTAAAGCTTTTTGTTAATTTATCCATTGGCGAACTGTTTAATTTGTTGTCCTATTTCCGAATTGAATTTTCGGACAGTTTTCTTTTAATTAATACATCGTAACGCTTTGGCGTTACGGTACATAAAAATCGGATGTAAAAGAGAAAAATTAAGCTGTAAGCAAGACATTTCAAAAAATTGTGTTAGTTCTATTAAAATCATAAACTTAAAAAACACAAAAGCATCGTTTTATCTCTGTTAAATACATATCGGAGAGCAACCTAGGTTCATAAATTATTTTAAACCACAAAATATTTATTTCAAGAAATTTCATAGCAGAATCATTCCATTTTAAAGAAAGTTTTAGAATTATAAGGTAAATACCAGCGAAACGACTAGGAATGCTTCATACCATAATTATTCCAAATATAAAAGTGCTTTTACAAATTTTAGTTAAATAAATCAAATTCAATGTTAAATAGTTGCAATAAAAAGAAACCCCCAGACACACTTTAAGCATGCCATATAATGTAAAAACCCAGACCTGAATAGTGGAAATTCAGAATATCAGATTATAGATAATTTAACATTTCATACAATACGTTGCAATATATTCAATTTATATTGAAGACAACGAAACACCAACGTTAACCTACATAAATCATATGATAGCACAAGTACTTTCCCCGGGATTTATTCCGTAAACCCAATAACAAGACCGTACCATGACAAATTCCCCGACTGAACGTAAGACAGAGAGAAGAATTAAATGACAATAGATTCGAACGAGCCGGTAATAAGAGCACGTCAAAATTTAATCAGTCGAGCGCGTAATACAGTGGTAAACCTATGCAGTAGGAGTTAGTATGGCTGCAAGTTAAATTTTGAAAAGTAAAATTCAGAAAAATTAATTTAGAACGTATAAATGTAGTAATACAAGTAAATAATGAATAGTTGAAAGAAACCAACATAAAGATGTAATTTGGCTTTCTCTGAAAGGAAATATTTTAACGGTGCGCGACATTTGTGGAAGTTCGTTTGCATCTTTGGCATGGAATCGTTTTTCCATGCGCGGGATTTTGAAAACTCGTATGTGCCGTAATAAAAAGGCTACCTGTGAGGATAACTCAAATAAGTGGATTGTGTTGAATTTCCAAGTCAAATGCCCTGAAAATTTTGTGTAGAATCAATGAAAATGCTATCTACAATATTTATTAAACCTTTGACTTTTCTTTTTCAATTTAGACTTTAGTTGCTCCACGTTATTGATAACACAGACCAACACGTTTTTTGTTTTTTGATGTCTTATGTGCGACTTTTATGTATTGTTGGTCGGTGAAATCTGCATTCAGAATTTTCGCATCGTCCACGAGTATTACGATATTCGATGAAAACGATTTACATTATATAACATATGTAACGAACGTAATCCGACGGAAGACTCATCATTGGAATGTATACAGCGTTATAGAAATCGTTGGAAGAGCCGGCTTAAAATATATAAGCGCCGCGAACAGGATGAGCAGCAGTTGATATCCTAAACGTATTTATAAATAGATATAAAATATAAATAAATATTATTTTACTGTATAGTATATATTGCTGATAGACTTTATGGAATGTTGCCAAAATGTGTAAATCAAACACATACGTTTTGTTACGTATATGACGAGTTTACGATTACATCTTGTTATGTTACGTAATTCGTGGCAGCCACGTTGGGCGCCAAAAATTTATGCTACGTTGGCTCGTAGCCGTGCGTAACACTAAGATAGTCAAGGAATGACCCGGGCTCAATCGGAGATTAGGGGGGGGGGTTGTAGAAAGCAGACTAACATATGATGTATACGGCGGTAAGGAGTTAGTGACAATACCTGCAAGAAAAATAGTTAAGCAAACCTGGAAAAAAGAATAAGCATAGCAGCAATGATAAGTCTAAATTATTCAGTACTTTGTAGAATGTAAATAAAACTGTTTGGATAATCTATATAATATAATCACGATAAAAGCATTACAACAATTTTTATTACAAAGTGAGGTAAGATTGGGGAGTAGCAGAAACGTTTCCTCACACACCAATTAAACATAAATCAGACAAAATGTTAACAAAAGATAAATAGGTAAGACACAATTGATATGAGTAATTCAGTAGTATTGATTTTTTTTTCTTTCTGTTTTTTTCCTTAATAGCAGGCAAGTCTATTGTAAAAGGTATCAGAACGACGAAGATATGGCAAAACAACGGATAGATATTTAAAGTAATAACAAGTAGGAAATAGTTCAACTTACAAAAAGTCCTTCCGTAACGCTTCCTTGTAGTTGAAGTGTGGGATTCACGATGTCCTGCACTAACGAAGCACTTCACCCTTGACTGTGAGGGTGTTGATGGAATTTCTTACACTTTACACTAATCACACCTACTTATTTCACTGGTGTTAGCAGCAGACATTATCACACGACGGAACTTTGTAGCATTGATAAATTTCTTGTTAATTCTATTTCCCGAGACAATAATTTCGAAATATTTTGTAACACAAATAAAAAAAAAATGGTAATAAAAATTTAGAATCACGGGCTTTCAAGGCACGATGTAATGCATTAAACTAACAGTAACGTGAGGTGTTTTATTTGCTACCTATGGTAACAAAGAAAAATCTAATGCTTTTGAATAACGACAATTTGCGCAAACAACGATCTATTTTAGATTCGTTGGGGTTAGACAATTCAGAAACTACAGTATCAACTGTCTTTACATGTGAATGAGATACCTGTTTATAAGAAGCAACCTTTTTTTCTATTAAACCTGCTACAACTGTATCATCTTTTTTTTTTGAAACACTCAAGCTTAAAACTGTATTTGGATAATCCAAAGTATGCACTACTCTGATAACAAAAGGACCACGAAAACTAGATCGCACACACAGTTCAAATATAAAAAGACAAATCAACTAAAAAAACACAATTAGTAAAGCAACGCGTATCACTGAGTCAATGTTCCGTAAAACGCACGACAAGTTCTATCACTTTTATTTCCAACAGAAAAACAACAAAAAACCAATTAGTAGAGCAACGCGCATCACTAAAACCGTCCGTCAATGACCTTACCACAACACTTGTGGTCAATCAAACACGTTACATATAAAGCATACTTCCTTCAAATGTCATCAGAACTACACTGCCTACAGTTAATATACAACGTAATTAAGGTATAGGAACCAAGAACAAACTACAACTGCTCATCTGTTTATATGAACTCGTTGCTATTCCAACCTCTTATCGACTATTATCTCCTTCGCTAATAACATAAGGAACATCCAAAACGTGAATGCAGTCATCATATCTAATAACTAATTACAGTTGTTTATCATTTTCGATAAGTTGGAAAGTAATTTACGAATAAACCAATTTACAATTCATTCCTTGCAATTTATTTATTAATTGAAAATCAATCTTCAATTAAACTATTTTTAAAGTAATACACACGAGTTAAATTGCATACAAATCTGAAAACTATTCGAAAGTATTTACTTTATACAAACAGCGATCCAAAAACGATGTATTTTAAGAATTGAGTATAGCATAAAATGTTAAACTATAAAAATGCCCGTTACAATCTCACAAAAAGACAATAACTATGTTAGATATGAGTAATTTGCCTGGCACTGGGAAAGTAATTCGAGCATAGAAGAACGAAAATTAATGTAAAATTGTTGGTTATTTTGCAAAAAGATGAGCCCATGACCGGTTTCGCTATTCTTGCAGCTCCTCATACGGACGCATCTCTTTTTGCAAAACAACCAACCAAGTAGGTAATCGGTCATTTATTTACTTTCATTTTCAACTTTTGTCTTTCGACTAGTTATTAAAATTTTGTCTGGCAATGCCATCTATACTAACATGCCGGAGACTAGAACAGTCACCGATAGTTGGTTAGTTACATTTGAGTATACAGGGCGCCTGAGAAATATTTTGTACGTATAAATACATCAGGATTTGTGAATGTAAAATCTTAGTTAGTTGTTTTGCAAAAAACAGGCCATGGACTTTTCCTTTTGCAAAATAACCAACAATTTTACATAAATTTCCGTTCTTCTTACCTTACTTTACCAATGCCAGGCACAATTACTCATATCTATTTAGTTGGAAACGCATTGGTTTCCGTTGACTAACCTCCGCGTTTTGCATTGGGTGTAGTACCTTCTTAAAAGGTCCGCCAGTGCGGACTATTTTAATCCACATGTCGAAAACGTGAACAATATTTTCTTCATTTTTCTACATCGTGTGATCAATTGGTGTCCTGTATAAATGTTCTTGAACTAATGGATGCATTAGATTGTAAATATAAAACTAATCAGTGGAGACTTTATTGATTCATCTACTCTAAGCTTGAAGAGGATTCTCCTCCACAATGGGAATTCGTACCCCTTTGTGTTGCCCACACTGTACATATAAAGGAAAACTATGACAATGTGAAAACCTTACTTGAAAAAATTAAGTACACTGGACATGGGTGAAGTTATGGTGATTTAAAAGTCATAGCATTCTTGTTAGGAATGGAATTCGGTTACACCAAGTACTACTGTTTTTCCTGCGAATAAGGCAGTAGCGCAAAGGATTAACATTACTTTGTAAAAGACAGAAAATACGAGAAAACCTTGTTGCTGACAAAAATTTTTCCAAATATTCCTCTAGTTGACACAGAGAACGATTTGCTACAACCTTTGCATATACAACTGGGACCAATGAAATTCAAAGCTTTAAATAAAAATGGCGAAGGATTCCTATATCTGAGAGAGAAGTTTGATTGAAGTAAAAATAAAAGAAGGAATTGTTATTGGACCGCAAATTCGTCACATCATAAAGGACAGTGTATTCGATTTAAAGCTGACCGAGATTGAGACTGCTTCACGAGAATTCTTTAATAAGGTATTGCAATTTCTTGAGAAATATAAAGGTAAAAAATTATAAACAAATTGGAATCTTTTAATTTTCACATACAGCGATATGGGTTGTAGCATGTTTTTGAAGATTCATTTTTTTCATTCGCATTTGGACTTTTTCCCCGTAAATTTAGGGCCTGTGAGTGTCAAACATGGTGAAAGGTTTCAACAAGACATTATGTATTGTGAAAACCGATACCGAGAGAAGTTGAGCGCCACAATGCTCGCAGATTATTGTTGGAATCTAATCAGGAATGCTCCAGAGATACCTTACAAACGAAAATCACAAAAAATTGAGATCCGTTGGTGACTATAAAAATATTAATAACTTTTGAGTGGAGGGTGATAGAAAATATGTGTTAGCAGATTCGTAATCAGCGGGAAAATTTTTATAAGAAATGCCCATCGTACATTAAGAAACACAAAAAATTATTTGTTGTTCAGTGTAAGACATACTACAATTACTTTCTACTTTTTTATGAAATATATAAAAACATACATGCTTTGACAGCAACTTTCTGCAAATGAATGAGTACATAATCAATGACTAAACAATTCGAGTGGACCGAAAAGAACTCCTAAAAACGAATGGAAGTTGGAGTAAAAGCAGCGTTCACAAAATTAGGTTAACCAGGGGCTTGGGTATCTATATAAAAGCCATACAAGTAACACCTTTGCTTATGTTAATATGTCATTCACCTATCGAATTCATTATCCAAATCGGATGTTAATTTAACAGGCATTTGATACGAAAATTAAAAGCCCACTGTATAACGTATCATTTTTCCTAACAAATTCAATTTGTCCAGTTACCAAAAGTGCAATAAATTCCACACGAGAGCAATGCCGTTTCGAATATTAAAATGCTCTGTTGACATAAAAGGAGCATTAACATAACTACTTTGCATTTGGCACACGAAAGATTTACTGCATTCTCAAGTTGCTGAGTAATAAATTATACTGCATGAGTGGCGAGAGTACTACAAACCAGTCGTATTTCGTACAACTTCTTTTATGCATTCGCCGAATTAATATTTTGAGTGCTTTTGTCAATTAGTTTAAAAAAGTGTACGCACAAAAGCTTTTCAGTAACTTTCAATGTTACGATACAAAGTAGGTAAAAAATCTTAAACAAATTCTCGGAAATGGCTAACAAAAATATTTATAAATAATTCAAAACGTGTAAGCCGCGCCGTGTTATATGCAAATGCTATATTTATAACGCACCGAATTGAAAAATGGCATGACCACTCTCATAGATATGCGATACCATGATGTTCGAAAACTTCGATATTCGGCGAGTGAGAAAAAAGGTAACATGCCGTTTATCCCGCTTGTGATTAAATTCACGAGAAAAATTTCAAACAATAGTTTCAAGCAGCAAGCAACTTGAGCTACTAATTTTAAATACTTTTGATACACATGATAACTCATTTATAAAGATTCTAGCAAAATTACTCTCAAAAGGCACTTCCTGTAAGATGAGCAAATCCGTGAGAGTTATTACCACTTAACGGGTGGTATTGTTTGACATTATTTTTAAAGTATGAATAAGTAAAAGATATTTCGACACAGTTCAAATAAATGTACAAAGCGATGGCAACATTAAAAACCAGATTTTAAAAAAATGTAAGAAAATAAGCTTTCGCAATTTAAGTTAGTTTTTTATTTTGGTCACGAATGTAAAAATTTAGTGCAAGTACGTTTTACACATATAATTCCGACAGAATACGTGAACCCAATCTATTTGTTCTTTCGTTTTGTACATTTAATTCTTTATTATGTTGAGTTATATAAATTTTTCATATTTTTCAGTTTTGTTTCTTTTCAATTTTTACTTGTATCCGAATCGATGCACCTTCACCTGGCAAGTCCTTTTTTATTCGTATTTTTTGTTTCGCTTTTATTACAATTTTTCCTTTGACTTTTTTATATTTGACTGAATGGCGTATTAAAGTAAACTCTTCTTCTTTTGAATATTTATTAAAAAATATCAATCACTTGAATTTTTTAAGTTACAAATTCACAAATTATTTGTCCCTTTACGTGAAATACACCCTTATGCACTTATTCAAGAAAATAATAATATATCGTCGTCAGTCTTTAATAATGAACAGCACTCTCCATGAAACAGTTACGATCGTGGCCTGAATAAAAGCTATGTTTGTACGAGAAAAATTGTTGTTGAGCTTCAAACAAAACCGTAAACTACACTTTTCTTATGATAAAATTATATCGTGTTTGTGTGAATAGGAGATTTTCTGGGAAGAGCTTTACCGCATCTATATTGTTTTAAACCACAATCAAATTAACTACAAACATGTATATACCTTATAACGAATGATTTCCAAAATAAAAGAACGATAGCTTCTTTACACCGCTTATAGGTTTGTTACTTCTATTTTTCTGTGTATTACGTATTTTAAATTTTCTTTTCAAGACTCGAGTAGTTTTAGAAAATCAAACCTTCGGTTTTATATTGAAGTGCTTGTATGTTGTTTTATTCAGGGTATTGTAAATGTAAATTCGTGTGTAACACTGCGTGCACGTTTTGAATTATTTATAGGTACTTTTATTAGCCAATTGAAGTAATTTATATTATTATTTGTTATATTAATATTTGTAAATATTTTGCGTCATTAAGACCTTTTATGCTCAAAATTGACAAGGTCTTTGTATATAGATATATTTTTAAAACCAATTGACAAAGGAACTGCAAGCATTAATTTTGCAAATACATAAAAAAGGTGAAAGAAACGCATAACTGGTGTGTAGTATATTTTACTCTGTGCACTATAATTTAACTCAGTAACTTGGGAATGCTGTAAATCTTTAAATATTGTGTTCAACGCGGGGGGTCTTATAAATTTATATATCGACTTACCTCCGCGGTTTTTTGTTGTTCTAAGCTGCAGTTCCTTGCTCCTCAACTAAGTGGACTGTATTGGAGATTATAGTACGTGTTACGTTGCATTTGCACTGTGTTTTTTTAGGGGTTTATCGATAAAGTCGGCGGCACTTGACAAACTCACGTTACCGAACGAAAAACCGACTGTTCTGCTTCGATATCGATGAGAGAGTGCTTTTCGTCACTACCCTTAGTCCCACTTATTTACACATGCAGAAGGAATTTTTACGACAGGATATAAGGGAACAAGGGATGAAGTTTTACTATTAGATTTACAACTACAAATTTACGACTTAAAATTAAACACGACAACGTTCTACAGAGAGACCAAACATCCCGCCCACCAAAATAAGTATGAACTAACTTATTTTATATTTAAAAATAATTAGAGCTATTAACTAAGAAACCTATCCGACAAACATATAAGTGAATATATATGTACATACCATTAAATATCAAGTAACTGGCAGTAAACATAGTTTCACTAGGGGGCGTTTAACTAACCCTTGAGCTGTCTTGACGGTAGCTACCCGAACGATACCGTCCCTACCAGGATGAACATCTACTACTCTTCCTAAACGCCACTGTCGAGGGGGGTTATTTTCTTCCTTTAAGAGGACAAGCGAATCAATAGGTAGGGTAGCGGAATTCCTCAACCACTTACCTTTCTGTTGCAACGTGTGCAGGTATTCAGCACTCCATTTTTCCAAAACCCTTGTTGCATTTGCTGCAACAGTTGCCACATCTACTACTCATCCTAGACGCCACTGTCGAGGGGGGTTATTTTCTTCCTTTAAGAGGACAAGCGAATCAATAGGTAGGGTAGCGGAATTCCTCAACCACTTACCTTTCTGTTGCAACGTGTGCAGGTATTCAGCACTCCATTTTTTCCAAAACCCTTGTTGCATTTGCTGCAACAGTTGCTAGCGATTCAAACGATCTGGTAACACAGAGACTGGTTCAACGTTAAGAAAATGACCCGGGGTCAAATACGAAAAATCATGCGGTTCGCAACTCAGTGCGCATAGTGGACGTGAGTTGAGAATCGCTTCGATTTGTATCAATATTGTCGAGAATTCTTCAAACGACAAAATTTGTTCACCGATAATTCTTTTCAAATGCGATTTTACTGATTTAATCCCGGCCTCCCACAACCCACCAAAATGAGGAGCAGCAGGAGGATTAAACACAAATTCGATTCCCTCAACGCCTGCCGAATAGCGCATCCATTGAGAGATCTCACGAGAGGCCCCAACGAAATTAGTACCATTATCACAATGGATTTGAATACATTTGCCTCTTCGAGCAATAAATCGACGTAAAGCACCCAAGAAAGCGTCTGTCGACAAGTTAGACAATAGTTCCAAATGGAGGGCTTTAGTGCTGAAACAAATAAATAAGCAAATGTACGCTTTCAATGATTTTGCGCCACGACATCGATTCATCGTGACAGAGAACGGTCCACCAAAGTCGACTCCCGTATGTAAAAACGCCTTACCTGGAGTTAATCTAGAAGCTAGTAAATCCCCCATAGGGGGCATAAAGCCACAGGGTTTACACGAAAACAACGAATGCAGGATTTCAAACATTGCCGAATAGCCCTCTTTGCGGACAAGATCCAAAAATTTTGCGTTAATAAAAATTGAGTTGTTAGATTTCCAGGATGTAAATATCTTTCATGACAATCTAATATAATAATTTCAGTCAACCGATGCGACCGAGGAAGCAAAATAGAAAATTTTGCATCATGCGACAACTCAGAATTACGTAGGCGACCGCCCACCTTCAACAAATTGCGACTATCTAGAAACGGACTAAGGCTACGAAGTTGTTTACTAACAAGTTTTCCACTTTTAATATTTGTAATGTCTTGAGCAAAAACATTTGTTTGAACTCTTTTAATCAATAAATATATAGCCTCTTGCTGCTGAGCTAGAGACAAACCATCAGAATATTTTGAACGCAAATCTGCCGGACATTGAACATTACGAATGAAATGACGAATACATGTAATAATCCTACAAATTTTCTGCAGTTTTGAAAATTTATCCAACAACAAATCTAAGAAATTCTCAGACATAACGACTGTTAACGACAAAGTACGATATTCGACGTCCATCTGAGATGAGTCGATAAGTTTTGGCAGCGATGTTACTGGCCATTCTTCGCTACGACGCACTAACCAGGAAGGTTCTGTCCCATAATGGATGATGAACCAACTCTGAAGCCAAAAGTCCACGTGAGGCACAAACCGCAGGGTTATCCTGGGACTTAACTTGAAACCACGAAGATGGTGGAATACGTTCTTGAATCTGCAAAATGCGATTGCTAACGAATGTCTTCCACTTATGCGAGGAAGACCGAATCCAAGACAAAACAACAGTAGAATCTGAACACGCGAAAATATTACTAAAGGATAAAATATCTGTATAAGTATTTTTGACGAAATCTACTAAATCTGCCAAAAGTACGGCAGCACACAATTCGAGACGGGGCAATGAAACGCGATTAGTAGGAGCAACTTTCGATTTTGCGCATACTAATGACATGGTAATATTACCTTCTAGATCGAACGAACGAAAATAGATGACAGCAGCATACCCAGCTTCAGAAGCATCACAGAACCCATGCAACTCCACCTTTTTAAAATTATGACATACGATGCGACGCGAAATCTCAATATTCGAAACCGCTGGCAATTCACCCAAAAAATGTTTACATTTTTGTATGACTTCCAATGGAGGTTCTTGGTCCCACCCGAGACCTAAAAGCCAAAGATCTTGAACTAAACGTTTAGCGAACAGTACTACAGGTGCTATCAAACCGAGAGGATCAAAAATTTTTGCGATAGCCGACAAAATATTACGCTTAGTATAAGTGCGCTCTTCAGCGTCTAAGTTGTATAAAATGCATCTGTAAGAGCACGCCACGAAAGGCCCAAAATGTTTATTGAACCACTATCTTTATCTTGAAATGTAATTGCGTCCGAACTGGACAGGGACTACCTCAAGTTGGACATCACTTCCGGGCAATTACTATTCCATTTTCTTAATTGAAAACCACTACTAGAGCAAATACTATTCAATTCACCAATTAATTGATTAGCAGCTTCAATCGAATTGCATCCAGTGACTAAGTCATCAACATAGGTATCGCTCGCCAATACCGATGACGCGAAAGGAAAATTAATCGACTCTAACCTTGCCAATTCTTGAACAGTACGCAAGGCCAAAAAAGGCAACGACGAAACTCCATAAGTTACAGTATTTAATTTAAAGTCCATAATAGGATCTGACGCAGAAAATCTCCAGACGATAACGTTGATAATCACGATGAGTATCTTTAACCAAAATCTGCTGATACATTTGTTTAATGTCAGCTATAATTACGATAGGATGTACACGAAAGTGCAATAACAAAACTGCAATGTCCTTTTGCAAAGCAGGGCCAATAGCCAAGCTATCATTTCCAGATTGATCCTGACACGAAGCATCGAAAACCACACGCAATTTGGTGGTAGTGCTATCACGCTTATGTACAGCATGATAGGGAATGTAATACATTTTTTCATGAACCAACGAATTTTCAGGTGATTCCACTTTAACCATGTGACCGCTTGTCAAATAATCCTCCATAAATTTTTTATAATCCGAATACAAATCAGGATTTTTTAGCAAACGACGTTCTAACGACAAAAATCTTTTAACACAAATCGATCTCGTACCCACAAATGAGGGTTCAGAAATTTTAAAGGGCAAGGACACTACAAAACGACCGTCCTTGTTACATCTATAATTTTCCACAAATTCTTTTTCACACTTTTCCTCTTCAGGAGAAATGTGTTTCTTGAAGGGAATATTTTCTAATTCCCAAAATCGACGAATGTCGCTGTCTAAAGGCTCAACGAAAGCACACAACGACGTAATAGAATTATTTGGGGAAACGACCTTTCCCGTTAAAACCCAACCAAAAGTTGTTTTAATAGCAACTGGCTCGTTAGCGACACCCCAACGAGACTCGTTCAACAAAACCCGAGCAAAGATTTCCGCTCCGAGCAGCATGTCAATTTTACCAGAAATATTAAAATTAGGGTCAGCTAAGGCCAAACCTCGAGTATGCGACCATTCCTTGACCCATATCGACGACGAAGGTAATTGATTACAAATGTTAGGTAAAATATAACACTCAATTCCATATGCTGGAGACCTTGCTCCCGAGGGGCTGACTACACGCGATAGTGTACCAGACACCAACGACGAATTCAAGCCAAGTCCTTGAACAGTAACATTGGCTTTCCGTTTCTTTAAACCTAATTTCTGACGGCACCTTTCAGTCATAAAACTTTCCATGGATCCGTTATCTAATATTACACTTCAAAGTCAGCGCTAGGGATACCATTATTTAAACCCTGTTTTTAGTTTTTGTTTCAGTTTGTCAGATTTTTAGGTTTGTTAGATTGTTAGAGTTTGTTAGGTTTGTTAGATTTTTAGGTTTGTTAGATTTTTATTTAGTTTTTTTGTTTAGGGTGGATTAACTATGAAGTTAGAATAAATTAGAAGCAGATTATTTTCGCGTTTAAACCCAATGTAGTACCTCCGGGTGGAGCATTGGGGACGTGGCCGCAAGTATAGCGGCCCTTATTCAAATTATAATATCTAATATTACACGAACAGATTGCAATGTTCCTGTATAATCAAGCACCGACCCCATTGCCGTAGCTAACAGCGTGGTTGTGTGTTCTAATGACGTCGAAATCAACGAGCTAGTGGCAGGTTGTTCATGCACAACCGACGACGACAGATTGTCTTCACTAGGTCTACTAGTAGAAGTAAGGCTAGGCGCCGCTCTCCGAGGAGACGCTGACCTTTGACGATGAGTTTGTCTGCGTGGAGACGCCGATTTTTCTCGTTTATCGAAGTGGAGTAGCGACTGATGACATTTTCTACACGACCAATCTAACTTACAATTTTTCATCGAATGTGAAGTATTTAAACATTTGAGACAAAGATTTTTAACGTTTACCACCTCAAATTTTTCTTGAGGGGTTTTATCGAGAAACTGCTTACATCTATAAATAGGATGCATAGCTTGACAGAAACTACAATTTTTACCATCATTGGTGGTACCAACTAAAGAAGTTTTAGTCGAAGTGCTAACAGACCTTCCTTTTTCTCTTTCTTTCACGGAATCTCGAGATTTTAAGCATGTTCCTGAAGCAATGTCATTTATTTCCAACACTTTACATTGTTTTTCAACGTACGACCTTAAATCTTTGAACGAAGGAATCTCGTCACTATTTCCTAATTCAAAACGCTTTAAAATGTTTGTATCAAATTTTTGATAACAGATTAAACTACATGAAATCTAATAAATCTATTTCCATCTGCTTTAACGCGAATATATTTTCATCAAAACAACTAATTAATTGCCGGAGTTCCGCATACGAGTCTGAGGAACTGACCTTAGGGCATTTTTCGAGAGCATTAAAATATGTTGAAAGTAATAACCTCTTGGAAAAAGATTTAAAATGTGTTTCAATTTGCTCGACACTTTTAATCGATGCTCTAATTAAAGCAATCGATACATTTTCCGTTTGATTAATTTTACTGTATATATGATCCAACCTTTTAACTACAAATCTAGCTTCAAGAATAGCTTTATCAATTGATATAACCATATTTGATTAATGATTAATGAACGACAATAAAAATTAATGTAAAAACAATGCGTAACTCGAATACGCTAAATTACTCATTCATCTACGAAATTAAATTATTAATGGAAAATGCAACTAACTACAGTGCTCGCCCGACAACGCGTTTAACCTTTCAAATAAATACCAATAACCCCTTTGTTATACAAGTTGCATGAACCCGAATGGTTCCTACAACTTGAAACGACAAATAAGGTAAAGCTTTACAATACAATAACCCCTCATAAAATTTAGTTTACCTAAAGTAAACTGTTCGACCACTAATCTTTGCAACAAAGGATAAGGGATATATTGTAAAATCTACCGTTATAACCAGATGTTTCTATCATTAAATGTGTAAGCAGGATGTTATTCTCTTCGTAACACGTTTAAACCATAATCAAAACTACGACAATTTTTGAATTAAAGTGCAAGGAGCGAAAAGGAAAAGCAACTAATTAATTAATTAATAATCCGGTGATAAAGGCCCATTTGTTCAGCGCGGAGGTCTTATAAATTTATATATCGACTTACCTCCGCGGTTTTTTGTTGTTCTAAGCTGCAGTTCCTATTCCTTCAACTAAGTGGACTGTATGTGAGATTTAGTCCATGTTACTTTGCACTTGCACTGTGTTTTTTAGGGGTTTAACAAATAAATTCACATTCCGATGCACTATGACTAACTTACGTTACCGAACGAAAAACCGACTGTTCTGCTTCGATATCCATAAGAGAGTGTTTGTTCACTGCTACCCTTAGTCCCACTTATTTACACATGCACAAGGAATTTTTACGACAGGATATAAGGGAACAAGGGATGACAATTTTACTATTAGATTTACAACTACACATTTACGACTTAAAATTAAACACGACAAGGTGCGACAAAGAGACCGAACACCGTGTCTAGAGTGGATTTTAATTTCTACTCGCATCAGATACAAATTTAAATATGAGTCATTCGAGTAAAAAAAATTGACTCGAGTCCCATTACTAGCCCTTTCAACTCAAGTTTAATACTGAACCCAGATTTAACTCAACTCGAGCTTGCTCTCGATTCTAACAGATATTCCAATCGAGTTGATCGAGTACAAAAAATCGATTCGAGTCCCATCACTAATAAATATCTATCTATGACTCAATCTCAAGCATCGGTAAAAAATGTCTATGAAGTTGTGAACCTTCCTATATGCAGTTTAATTTTAAATCATTTAAAATTCAATTCATTTTCTAAACTTCAAAAATTAGAATTGTTTAATTACCAAAAAAAGCAATGAATTCCATACTAGAATAATGCCATCTCGAACATTAAAATTTTCGAACTTTACGTAAAAGCAACATTAATTTAACGTACCTCAACATTTAAAGATTTACAGCATTCCCAAGTTACTGAGTTAAATTATAGTGCACGAAGTAAAATATATTACAGACCAGTCAGGCGTTTCTTTCAACTCCTCTTTTATGTATTTGCAAAATTAATGCTTGCAGTTCCTTTGTCAATTAGTTTAAAAATATACCTGCATACAAAGACCTCGTCAATGTAGAGCGTAAAAGGGCTAAATGAAGCAAAACAATTACAAATAATAATATAAATCACTTCAATTGGCTAACAAAAGTACCTATAAATAATTCAAAACGTGCACGCAGTGTTACACACGAATTTACATTTACAATACCCTGAATAAAACAACATACAAGCACTTCAATATAAAATCGAAAGTTTGCTTTTCTAAAACTACTCGAGTCTTGAAAAAAGAAAATTTAAAATACGTAATACACGGAAAAATGGATGTAACAAACCTAAAAGCACTGTAAAGAAGCTGTTGTTCTTTTATTTTGGAAATCATCCGCTATAAGGTGTACTCGTATACATGTTTGTAGTTAATTTTATTGTGGTTTAAAACATAAAATAGATGCGGTATAGCTTTGTTAGTCTTCCTAGTAAATCACTTATTCACACAACAAACACGATATAATTTTATCATAAGAAAAGTGTAGTTTGCGGTTTTGTTTGAAACTGAACAACTGTTTTTCTCGCACCAACATTATAGCTTTTATTGTGGCTATAATCATAACTGTTTCATGGAGAATGTTATGTACATTATTAAAGACTGTCGATAAAATATTATTTTCTTAAGTAAGTGCATGAGGGTGTATTTCGCATAACGGGACAATAAATTGCTGAATTTGTAACTTAAAAAATTCAAATGATTGATATTTTTTAATAACTATACAAACCAAAAGTGTTTCTTAAGATATTTTCATTTAATAAACCACGAAAATGACATTTGGGCAACTGTCACTTGAGTTTTTATTTGTATGCTTGAACTCCTATTCCACTTTCTCTATTCCTAGTTCACCCCTTCCTGCTCATACAGCAAATCTTAAAAGCGGCACCCAACAAGGGTATGTTCTGTGCAAATGCACTGAAAAGGTAGAACAATTATTGTTGTCGTGGGTGAACGCAGTGTTGTTTAAGTATCGCGGTATACGGTTTACCTTTGCTCCACTACAGTCCACATTGTTAGTAAAGAATAATTCAAGTAGGTGTTTATGATGCTATTTAGAATCCACACTGTACATTTAAACAATTTTGCGTTACAAAGGTAACTTAAAACATGAATAAGTCTGTCCAAAGTATTAATTTTGTATTTTAATTCTTAACTAGGTATCTACTGCCTAATCAGCGAACTTGCCAATACGAGGGTTGTCTTTTAAGTTTTGCATATAGAACTGGAATAAAACAGTCAATAGCTTTCAAAGACTTTATTGTTTTTCGAAGTATTCTCCACGAAGATTAATTAATACGCTTTCGCATGCGCTCGAACCAATTCTGGAAGCAGTTATTCTACTCGTTTGTTGGTACAGTCAAAATTGCATTTTTGAAGACATCGACTGATTCTTCTGACGAGTGGAACATTTGACCACGCTGCCCGTCCTTAATTTTCGGAAAGGTATATAAATCGTTGGGACTTAGATCGGGACTGTACGGAGGATCGTCTAACAATTCGACTTTTTTGCGTTATAAATTCAATTGTCTTGCTAGATGTGTGTGAACGTGTTGTCTTGGTGGATGATGATTCGACGTTTGGGGTTGGTTTTTCAAGGCTCCGCGATGACTTGCAGCAAACAAATGGTTGTATACCAATCACAGTAACAGTTCTTTTATCTTGTAGAGGAATTGTTACTACATGACCTGCTTTCGAGACAAATGTTGCGACTATCCTTTTGGAGATACTTCGAGAATGGATGATTTTGTCGACACCTTAGACCACCCATCCAGACGACGCGTTTATTTTCTGGCTCATATGAGTAAATCCAAGATTCATCGCCACTCACAATGTTGTACACGTTTTTTGAGTTTGCTGCGTTGAAGCGGTCTAGAGTTTTTAACACAATTCACCGTAGCTGCTTTCTGTTTTTCGGTCAACAGATGCGGTATCCAACTGTAAACATATTTTGTTACATGAAATTCTTCATGCAAAATATTTTGAATTGAAGTCTTTGAAATCAGCAATGATGCCTCAATTTCGCGATGTCATATTTCGATCTTCGTTGATGAGCTAGCGCACAGCATTGACGCTTTCTAAGTGACTACCGTTTTCGGTGCACCTGCTTTTGAATCGTCGCTAAAACTAATCCATCCAAGTTTGAATTCACCATACCAACGAGAAATTGTTGACTGATATGGTGCTTCATTGCCGAAAACAAACCAACTCAACGAGGCATTCTTGTTAAGATAATTGGCTTCAAAAATTATAAAAAAATAATGCGCAAAAATTTTCACGCTTTAATTCTATTTTTCGGTTAACTTGTTAACTTCGACAGTTCCTTGTAGCTACAATACTACACGTATCGCACTGAGAATGGTTTGTCGAAAATGCAATGTTGATTTTCGAAGAGAAACTGTAAAAGTTTACCCATATATTAAATAAATTGCCTATTAATGCTGTTGTTGTAACGGACAGTGTGTACATTACCACAGCCGCAAATATGAAAAAAATTCTATATCATCAACAAAATTATAAATGCAACAACAGTTGGCATCTACAAATATTGCGTTTGATTAACGTATGGTATGGTGCGACCTGAACTTATCTGAATCCAACGTACAAGTGATTACTGAAGAAAATTCAAACATTATAGTTTAAAGACGAAAAATAAAATGCGTAATCTTAACTAACTGATCAATAAGCACGCAGCATGCAAACAAATAGCATGCACGCTTAAAACACCCCTCAATCAATAATGAACTTGTCCAACACCCCTCGTATACAAAATAGAAGTATCGAATATACAATACAAACAAACGCTAAAGTAATTCACTTCTTATGGTTCTTCCTTTAAGAAAACTACCATACTTCACGGAAAGTTAAGAATAGTGCAGGACGAAGTCACTAAGCGCTTCGTGAACTAAAGGTTTTTCTTCAAATTATCTTCTTGTGACCAAACAAACTTACGGGATAAAATGACGTGAACTCTCGCAACACTATGGACAGGATCCCACCATAACACAGACTGAACCCGCTCCACTTCCAAAGCCACAGCCTACAGGACCACCTCCTAGAGCATGTAACCCCAACTGGCACGCCAGAATTTGGAACACTCCGCCACCAACCTGCTTCAATGTCTACTAACCAAGCAATCTGTCATATGCCAACGTCAGCCCATCACCCATTAGATTCCAAAACTATAGAAATCTGATTGCAACCATCACCACGAGGTGCCGCACTGAATTCAGCCTCTTCCGCATCAGGGATACTTTTACAATCATAAACATATTCACCTAATACCCCGTCGTAAAGCTGCAACATAGAAACACGTTCCGCAACTTTACAAACTAAAATGATTCTAGTTCTAGTGTTAAAGACATTTGAAATTTATTTACACACACAAAATATTTGCACATATTTCCTATGTGTTTCATGCCTTTAATGTTAATGTATAATAAGTTCATATCAATATCTTAACTTGTAAATAAATAATAATAGGGTTTTATTTCTTACCTTTCATAAAACATATATGAGAATTAATAATAATATAAATAAATAATATACACAGTAAGGTATGAAAACTGATGGTGATCAGATAGATTCCTACTGAAAGAGGAAGCCCCTGCTCTACCCCACCACCGCATTTTAAATTATCGCTTAGTAGATTTCACAAACCGTTTTGTTGATAATACTTATTAAGTTATTGTTGAATATTTTCCAATTTTGTGAATACTGCTGTCGCAATGCAAGCTATATCTTAAGCAATTGCTTCAATTATACAATATACCTCTATTTATGTGAGAAAGCACAACGTTATGATACGCTGCCTGTAGCAACACAACCCAAATAAGTAACTAATTAAAAACAAACAAAAAATATATATATTTTTTAAATAAAATATATTTTAAGGCTAGTTTTGAAGTTTGAGCCATAGCATCACATTATTTCGAAACGTACCGACCGCCATTTCTTTATAAGTGAGTGGTATTGTAAAGTAAACCCTGGACATATAATATGTAAATGAACGCTTATATAATTCCGTGCGATGTGGAGGTATACTCAAAAGACCACTGTTACTACAAAGCATTAACAAGGTGACCCCAGACAATCAAAACACCATAGGATCGTTGACAACTCTATTCAACTCTTAATTATGGCAATGGGAAACGATAGAGATTATAGTGGTAATAGTGACAATAATACAGACCTATGCATTTCAAAAGCTCATTTTATTTCTTACATAATAAAACATCTACATTTATTTGTATTTGAATTATTTTTTCCATCGTTATAGCGATGCCCAGATTTAAATCGCCAACGCAAACATTTAAATTTAAATACAATTTTTTTTAATGAAATCTGGCTTTTCCATTCAGACATCCTATTTAAAACCAGAGTATAACAAGCTATAACAGTAGTTGTTGTTGTAAATAAAATAGAAATTTGTGACAACAAAACGACAAGTTCAACTTTATGCAACGTGGTATGTGTGAAACAGCGAATGCAGTATAATTTGGTTCTGCTGACTATTAAAATACACCTAATGTTTTCTCTGTTGCAGGCACGTTAATTGTGTAATATACACATAGGTAGTCCTAAGTGTTACGTGTTAAGTGAATTCATCCGTAGTGTATTCTTTTCAATTATTGGACAACCAGTTTCACTTTTTATATTTAATAAATTTATTATCTATTGTATAAAAGTAAAGTGATTCTCTTTGTTTCTTAAATCGGATCGTGTTTTTTATAAACTATTAGTTACACTCTAGGATTAGAATAATTTTAATATGTAAAAAGACGTTAAGATACCCTCGGTGTTGTTTTATCGCTCTCGGGGAATGTACTGTGAACACGCATCATTGAAGTGTCGAGTTCTAAATTCCAATTGGTTGGTGAACATCGGTCAATTTGAATAAGCCAATCCCACGGAGTGTCGAATGCGTGTTGAAACGATAGAGGTGATTTACATGAATTTAAATGAATCACTTCACGACCGGTGTTTGGAGAAGCAACTACGTTTTCGGGATGTGTTACCGCGTGTTATTATGTAGTGCACGTGTATCTCTCCAATCTCCCTTACTTTTTCCTTTAGGACACTACCGTTACTACTGGCAAACACCACGTAATCTGCTGAGAACAAGACCACGAGAAGCTAAGAAATCGACTTCACTGCAAGAAGATTTAATGGTAAGTGATAATATGTTATGACTCTCATATAGAAGTTTGCAAGCTTGAACTATAAAATTGACCAAGTAAGAATTTAGGGGATCGTAGCAATTGTGACAAACGACAGTAAAATTTATATAACCTGAAAATAATAATAGCAATCTAGGACGAATAGGGAAAACGCGCAGCATTTAAAACGAGCACTGTATATATCTTGAATTTGTTGTCCTGCCAATACAACAAATAATTGTTGCGATTATCGTTATGAAAAGTGGAATAGCTTTCTGTGAGGTTTAATAATTACTTCTCATTTAAAAATGAAGCTGCGAATTTTCAAAATAGAATTAATAAATAAATGTTTTAGGTAATATATTAGAGGCAAAGATGACAGAAAATAAAAAGGAATTTTAAAACATCAATATTCAAATGTTTGCTCCAATATAACTATCTGTCGTTTATAAGAGAGAATTACTTGACATTAAAGTATAAACAAAAACAAAAAATAAGTATTAATAAGTTTCAAACACAAAAATGATACAATACTATTAAAATTTTAACCGGCATTGAATATATTTGTCATTCAAAGAAAGTATATTTTCTAATAAACTAACAATTGTAAAAGAACAATCAATTACAAAAGAGTTGAAATAAAACCATATCCGATAGTTACAAACAAATAAGTTTATTGTCACCAACATTTCAAATACTCGATAGTAATCGACACAGTTCCAAAACCGCCGACCACCAAAAAAACGTAGTAGAAGATTTTAAGGAAACAGTAATAAATGCAAATAAAACTCTTGAATTTATTTAGAGCAAAGTAAAACTTTCTCTATGTTGATGTTCAGTTTTTGTGAGAACAACTGTATAGGAAGTAGAGATAGTGGCCAACTCACCGTTTAAATCATATTCAATAAACAGAAAACTGTGTATATAATTAAAACAGAAAAATAAAGATGTCATAAATATGTATACAGTTCACGAGTTAGCAAGAGTGCTTCAAAGTTCAAAGTCAGGTATGTACTGTTAGTAAATTAACCCGTAGTATGCTTTTTTCCATTATTGGATAACCAGTTTCCATTCCTGATATTTGTTAAATTTATGGTATTTAGTATAAAAGTAAAGGAATTCCATAATCTGGTTGCGGATTGATTTTAATATGTGTAAATGCGTTAAAATACTCTCGGGGATTTTTATCGCTCTCGGCAGATGTAATATGAACACACGTTATTGCTGGGTAAAAATTCTTTATTGCAATTGGTTATAAGGTATCAGTCAATCTGAATAAGACGATTCCGGGAGTGATGAAGACGTGCTGGGACAGACGAAGTGATTTACATGGACTTAAACAAACACTCCAGTACTGAGAATTAATAGAAGCGGTTGTATTTTTCGGAGTGCGGTTCTCATTTGTGTTAATATAGTGTTCTAATTATCGTTCCCACCTTTCTCTAGGGAAATTAGAAGCAACAACACAAACGGTAATGTGAAAAAGCTGAACAGCAAGAACCCTGAAAGCAGTTAGTCGCCGGAAGTCTTGAACTGTAAGTAATGATCTCGTAGAACTCTTAAATATGAATTTGCATAATTAAACTAACAATTAATTAAGAAATATGTGTATCATAACGTATCAGCACTTGTGCATACATGCCAGTGTTTTCTTCAAAAATGCACATCTAATTCTTTATACGGAAGACTTTCGTGCGTTTCAATTCAAAAGTAGATCATTATTAGAGGTAGAAGTATATAAGGAAAAACAAGCAATGATACAAATTTGTCAGAAAACAATCTTGCTATAAAAGCAATTAGACTTAATTTTATCCATGTCATCTCGAAGCAGTTGAGCCGGGACCCCGCTGTGCCGATTGATGCTAAATACGACGTCAGTCATAGAATGGGTGTTATGGCTGCAATTCTCATAATAGATCTAGGTTTGATAACAACTGTTGCTACTCCTGCCCAACCGAGCCTTAATAAAGTATCTCAGAAAACTCCAGAAAGTTGCTCAATTTTGAACAATTTAATTTCAGACATTTTATTCAAAACTAAAAATTGCCTCTGCTCAGTGGCGTAACTACGATTTTTGGGCCCCCCCGCAAAAATTTTAAAGTGGGCTCTCTTTAAAATGTATTACTTTTACTGGCTTATATTTAGCCATATTTTTAAATTATAGTACATGTAGAGAAGGAAGCAGTATAGAATTAAATACATATACTATATTAATCAAGTGCTTTATTAATTATAAAACCAAATTACATAAATTCAAACTTATAAGTTAATTAATATTAAATCTACATATTTATACGCCGCACAAAATTATTTACACCTAAAATTTGATACAGTAAAAACCTATGAGCTAGCAGACATTCCAAATCAAATTCAAAATTTTGTTTTTCTTGCATGGTTTGCTGCAAACGCGTTTATTGTATCCTCTATATTCATATTTTTGGCAGCGTCATGTTCTACTGCTAAGAGGGATAAATCGTCTAATCTATCTTGTGAAGTGCGGTTCCTAAGATAATTTTTAATAATTTTAATTTTGAGAAAGATCTCTCCGCACTTGCAACGCTAACGGGTAAAGTTAGGTATAACATTAAGGCTGTTATGGTGTTTGGAAAACTGCTAGAACCTGTAGATTTGGAAAGTACTAGATATTCTAAAAATTGTAAGATACCGTTAACATTTTTAATTCATCACAAATAAGTCTATTATTTTTGAGTGTAGTAAGTTCTATACCTATAGCATCATTTAAATCTTTGTAGTAAAATTTTTGCAATTGTTTTGCCTTAGATAAAATATCGTCTGCAGTTAAATTCAAAAATACATTAGGTTCTAAGAAATTAAACTTTTCGTTTACATGAAAAAGCGATTTAAAACGATTCGACAGCTGTGAAATTATAATATCCATTACGCGATAAAATACATTTATTTTAAATTTAAATTCTTCATCATTAAATCGATAATCATTGGATAATTCATCGTAATGCTTTTTATTTTTGGTTGCCTTTTTTATAAATTCCGGTTTAATATTCCATTGCCCTGCAACTTTCGCTGCTTCCTCCTTGATGTTGGAATAGTTATTTCTTGTTTCCTTGAAAAATTTTAAAGTTTTTGTAATAAGAGAGTTATCTGATTAATATTCGCCTTTTCACTCTGAGCAGTTTGTGAGAGCTTGTTAAGCTCTTCTAGAATTTGACTTAAAAACACTTAAAAAATAAAATTAAAATTATCCATGCTAGTTAATATTTGCTTTGCGTCATTTCGTTCATCTGTTTTTTGATATCATAATAATTTTATTAAGAGACATTACTATATCTTTATACCGAATTCTTATGGCAGCTAAAGATTTTACTCGATCCGCCCAACGTGTCGGATTTAAGCGTTTCAATTGTGTGAAATTTTCTTTAAAACAGAAAGCCAATTCCATCTTACTATACTATTAGCAAAAATGTATATATGTTTTCTAAAAGTAGAAAAACGATTCTATTTCTTTTATACCTTTAACGGCATCATTTATGACTAGATTTAAGTTATGGGCACTACAGTGCATATATAAGGCTGCAGGCTCTATGTTTAAAATTCTCTTTTGCACGCCAGAATACGTACCGCTCATAACGTTAGCTCCATCGTAGCCCTGCCCTCTACATTTATTTATATCTAATTGCATGTTGGTTAAATTGCTTAATATAGTATTACATAGTCCTTCAGCAGATTGGGACTCTACTTTTGTAAAACCCACAAAAGTTTCACAAATATCTATTTTGGTTACCTCTCCCAAGCTGTCTTTTTAAAATCAATATATCTTACAATTTTACTTAATTGATCAATCTTAGTTATATCCTGTGTAGTGTCTATTATGATTGAGAAAAAGGAGCGGATCTAATTTTATTTAATAAAATATTTTTAAGTGTGCGCTTAAAGTATTAATAATATCGTTTTGAATTTTGGGAAAGATATTTAATTGAACCTTTGGGTCGTTCAAGCACTTTTTGTAATATAGGATCATAGTTACTAATTAAATCAACTAAACTTAAGAAATTACCGTTGTAACTGTCTTTTGAATCAGAAAACTTTCTCTATGTCCTCGAAATGACAGCATGCGCTGGGATAGTGTTAAAGTAACATTGAAAAGTCTGTGTAAAACATTTTTCCAAAATTCAGTTTCTTGTTTTAATAGTAGAGTATCTTTCTTATCTATGGTATAATTTTTTTCCACATATCGTAAATAAAACAACAAGTTAAATGAGATTGAGCAAGCAAATGCTCTTTAATTTTTTGATAAACCCTGCCAATCATTAATTCCGGTCGTCCAACTTGACCTTACTGAAGCAAACAGCCAACATGGTTGACAATAAACACAATTTTTAATTTAGAATAACACAACCACCCATTTGAATTGTGTGGTAAGTTTAACGTATTGCTTTTATTTTCGCTTGCAGTTATTAAGTAATAATAGTGAACTGAAAAACTTCTATTTTTATTATCTTTAGGAAACGCACCATCTGGTCTACACAATCCGTAATTAATTATTTCTTTTCTTAAATTGTCATGTTGTAAAACATTGATTTTTAAAAATGTGCAAAATCGGTTGGATATTCTTTCGTCAGATCCATAGATAGTTCATTAAGTGAAAAGTACTACTCACATTTACCTCTGTAATTGTAGTGGTATCTAGTTCCAAATTTCTATCGCGGCCGTCATTATGTGATGTACTTGCGCCCTGGGTGAGAGTTTTAAAATTGTTGACGACTGCTGTTCGTCTGTAGCGGAACTAGTAGATGCTACTGTCGAAAGCCCAATTTCTTTCATAGATTGTTCTTGTTTTTCGGACTCTTTAGAAGTAAAAAAGGAACTTATTTTTGGAATCTTGCTCTTTGATTCTTCCAATAGTTTCCTTTTTCGTTTTTGCAGCGCCGCTTGTAGTGCTCATTGTATATTATTTCCTGCAATTTTGAATGAAATTAATTATAATGTAATTAGATAAGTAATAATTATTTAAAAGCCTTTTGAAATTACAAATAACACATACATACTTTGCTTTAAATGCTTTAATTAACAAAATATAAATGATTTTTATTGAATGCTTAAAGATTTATTTATATGTATTTCTCAGCGCGACTTCAACTATGATCAAATCAATAGTAGTTTAATAAAAATAGATATAAATACTTACGTTTAAATATGAAAGACCTCCTGTAATACGAACACAACACTATTGAGTAAAACGTACTGGAATGCTTTTTACTTCCATTCCGTTATATATAATGCAGCTAATGCAAATACGTTGCAACCAGCTGACTAGAAACCACAAAATGAATTTCTTTCTAGTATTATATTTCTAGAAAGCGAAGGTTACTAAGCTACCTGCCATCCTGTGAATCTGTACTGTACAGACAATAGCCCTTTTATTCCTATTTAAAATCCCACAAACCAAACTAACCCTACTATACGTCGTTTAATAATGCTTTACCACTTTATACAACTTATCACTTAAGAATAATATAGACATCTTTGTTATTAAAGTTTACAGTCTCTTTCATCTGTTTATTAACCCTTACAAAATAGGACAGAACGGATAGAAAGAAGAAAGGATGCAGGCTGCAGGTGGTGTTCAGTATTTATCTTAATTATTATTTCTTGTATTTCAGCAGTTCCTAGTAGTAACATCAAGAAAACGTTCGTTAACCTGCGGTTTCTGAATTATCTGCAATATTTTCTTGACCGTTTCTTACCTGCCAAATACGTTGAAGATGAATAAGTTGAGTTTATTATCGTTTGGGCCTTCTTGCACTTGGGGCCCCCCCGCATAGCGGGGGCTGGCAGGGGTGTAGTTACGCCACTGCCTCTGCTGCAGCTCCTTAGAATACTGAAAAGTTTTTCTAACGTTTATCTGCTCTAGACGTCTCACATAAGCTAAATAAGAGAAAGCACATTTTTATTCAATATTTATTTGAATAACGGTGCACTTTTTAATTATACAGCTCCAACTGACACATAAAAATAAACAATTAGTTTTACACTTTTTCCATTTCGTCTCGTACGGATCAAGTCAGGATTTTAATTAATATAGTTAACATAACGGGATTGAATAAAAAAAAGACACTTGGAGGTTAATAAGAGCACCTACGTCTCTTTCGCTTGCTCTCATGATGAGCAGGAAATTAGAAAATATATAACAACACAGAAAAAAGGTAAAAAGCAGTTTCTAGTAGTATATTAACACTCAGATAACTGTATGTAATGAAGAAACTCGTTTTTGTTCATGTATAAAATAATTACAGTAAAGAATGGTCTAAGTCTTTTCAAAATGAAGCACGTAATAACCCGATTTAACAATGATCCCAACATAATGAGACTATTATTTATAAAATAATCTTTTTTCGTAGTATATTTAGCCGAATCATACTTATAAAACTCTGAAATCGAGTTTATTTATGAAACTATCTACCAGTTTGCTCACGATCGTGAGAGCGGGGGACTGAGTCCATTCTAAACCCATTGCTTTTATCCTTTCATTCGATAGCCCTAAATGTATTTTTCTTTAAGACTGTTCCTTCTCCAGCTCCAGGGTTTTGTTAAAATAGAAATATACCACTGTTATTTAATAATTCTCAAACTGCTTTTTAACCAAAAACTATATTATTTTGCATGAACACTAAGCAGGAAAAAGAGTCAATAATGATCATAAAAGTTTTGAGAAAAAGTAATATGTGAAAATAGGTTTGTCGCATCCAAGATGAATGAAATAAAATGCGATAGATGGTTCGTGAATTTTTATAGAATACTAGAGACATACGGGGATGATGCATCCTATGGCTTTTTTTAAGAAGGGTCGGTCGCCATGAAGCCGATAAAATTCGGTCCACAAAAAGAAACTCAGATACGGTGAGCTTTTAGTAATGTAGCTCAAAAATTACTATTTTGACCCTATTTCCGTTTCCCTGGACTTATTCTACAGGAGTCTAAATTGTCTGAAAACACATTACTCGAATTTTATTGACAAACCAACAAAGATTTTTATTTGTGACATGAATGGTGATTTAAGGATTGCGAATGAGGACTAGTCAACCCCTAAGAATCAACGGAGAATTAAATTAAATTATGTTTTCAATATTGGGGTGGTATATCAGGCACGTACTACTTTCTAATTTTGTAACATTCATTTGGAATGTTAATAATTATATTTCATCTTATCAATTTGTGTATTGGTAAATCCCACCAATAAACTTAGGGTTAGTTGCTTTAAGAAACATAATCTTTAGTTTACATGCATTCTTAATCTAAGGAAAGATCACTTTTGTAACCTTACATTGTTCATACCCAAAGGTTGTAAAATTCCTTATTGTGGTTTGAAAATGACATCATTTTCGCTGTGTATGCTAAATTATTGCAGTTTTATGATTCATTCGTTTTGATTAATAATGTATAACGTTGGCGCCTATGACATCATCGTTTTAGAACGAAGAAGGTTCACACGCTAAATTAAGCCGATTCAGAAAATAAAAATCCTATTTCATTGGTTCAAGTTAACGTTTCAGTAAGATACTTTTATATATGATAGGTAGTGAAAAATAAAAAAAAAATAATTTCAATTTGCAATGTTCATTTTTCGAAATCTGCTAAAGAGATGATTTCGTTTTTATTTAAAGCACTTCGTCAAGACCATTGAAAAAGAACGTGAAAACTTAAGTAAGCACATTTGATCTTTGAATAATTAGGTATCGAGCTGACTAAAATAATTAGTCAAGAGAGTTTGGAATTATATCCTACCAGGTTGGTGAATTTTACTCTTAGGAAGAATTTGGTACCTTAAACAACTTGTTACGTGTAGTTCCTGCACGCCAATATTTTCGATCTTACGTAATTAAATCCTACATTTCTTGCGTTCTTTTCACGGTCATATAAATATTCATTAACAAAATCAACCGCTTTCTAAATTTAAATGATTGCTTATTCAACACCCTATAGGTTTTATATATTTATATTATATATTCATATATATATATATATATATATATATATATATATATATATATATATTGCTGTGAAATTCTTTTACTGTGGGTGTCATTATAATTGATATGAAATCGCTTTACGTTGGGTGTTATTTTTATTTGATATGATATTCCTATTGTGCAACGATAAAGATTGTTTAACCCTTACTCACTCTACTGTTTAAATAAATTTAAATGAATTTTAAATGAAGCAATCCAAAGATGTACAATAATGTACAAATATGTACAATTTTATGTAAATTCAAAATTTAGTCCCTGAATAGAACATTAACATTTACCAAATTTAGGATTTCCTGAAAGCCGGCAAAAAATCTTTTTAATTACTTTTAAGTACCTTCGAACGTTCTAAAATGCTTTCCCTGTTTTCAAATTCTCAAATAACCTTGTTGTTGACTCTTACAGACATACAATATATAGCAAAAATTAAAACAGTCTTTAACTAATAAAATATTTAAGATCGCTAACCTGCGTTTTTCTTTCCTTTTTACTGGAATTGCCTTAGAGTATCTGTGTTCAGCATCCCATGCTACACTCGTTCTACTCATTGCTTGTGGTTTCCCTCTGATTCCATGAGTGTCCTTACTTTTGTTTAATTGGTCGTATTTTCAGACGTATTTTTATATTTTCCTTTTGGAGGTAATTTTAGAAATATATTCAGATATTTAATTTAGATGTGGGACGATATTGACTTCGATCAGTATCAAGTTATTAAATATTGATTTAGATCAGTGTCAGGATATTGATTTAGAGCCCTCGATTGTAAAATATTAGAATAAATTTTATTCAATAGTTTAACTTACGTTTATGTGTAGATCGGCTATTATTCGTTGCACACATTTTGCACTTTCAAATTTTTACTATCTAAATTATACACTTTTCACTAATTAATACTGTCACGTAAATTTCTACGGCATACTGACGTGATTTTTGCCTTGTTATAGATGAACTCAATGTTTATTCATTCCCCATTGTATTTATAAGCCCTCCTATCAATGTTTTAATTGGTGCGAGTCGCGTGTTTATTGAAAATCTCCGCCTATCTATGTAGAACCTTGGGTTTTCTCAAATTCCCTGGTTTCAATTGTTGTACTTTCGTTCTATTCAGCACGTCTACATTCAATATATCATAGCATCTTCTTAGAATTTCCAAATAACCATTGCAATTCTGTCGTTTAAAAGTCCAAAACTTATCGTACAATTAACCGTCTGGTGTTTATTTGTTATTAAAATATGTTGGTTTTCTAAACAAATGTACTATTTCTAGTCACGTATTTAATGACGTATTAGAATGCGTTTTCTTATACATGCGTTGATATTTTCGACGAAATGATTAAATATCCAGAATGCCAGTTTATCTGTCTTTCCCGATAATTTATTTATATTGATGCAATTAGTTGTGTTTAAAACCTTACCTTCACTCGTAAATTATACTTAAAACATATTACACAACGTACATATTATTTTAGTTAAATGGTATCGGATTGTTGCAAAATGAGCTTCTTTCTTATGCATTAAATCAAATATACTATATATACAGTGTGCTCACAATTGACTTTTTCTAAAATAGTCGATTTACTCCTATAATAAGACGAAATTATTTGGTTTTCTCAAAATTAAAATTATTTATATCTATCCTACAACCCCTTACTTAATCTACCCTTAAACTACCCTCTTATCATAGCATTATATATATATATATATATATATATATATATATATTCATATATTTAGTATAATTTAAAGTTATTAGTAACGTTTGTTTTCTAAAATTATATGCTCGAGTTATTTAAAAGTATTACCACAAGTTTATATGAAATGGGTTTTCTACATATATGATTAGCGAGTTTGATTCAATTCGAACTTGCCGGTTTCTTTATCTATACATGAATGTTTCTTAAAAAATATCAATGGAATACAAATTAACAATTGGGTTTTCCGTTATCGATAGCTGAGGGTTCCGAGTTTTCTAATGTGATATTTTCGGGATATCTTGCTTGTATAAGTTGATTGTACGATAGATATCTCATTAGTTCCTTTTAAGAAACAATTTTGGTTTCGTTTGTGAAAAATTAGAAATATGCTCTCCTTTAATAAGTGCTCCTAAAAGGATAACATAAACTACACAAGCTGAAATCAAGAACATTAATTATTTATTTGAATGGATGTTTCGTTATCTATAGTGATGTAGTGATGAAATTTTCATTCCTTCATAATTAGAGTAGCATGCTGAATTTTTTTAAGCAAGATTTCTATTTCCAGATGATGATTAATTTTCTGCATTGAAGTATTTGAACTGGCTGTAATGGAACATAATATCACAGACCTTTGTCATCGATGCTTTGATGTCGACTACAAAAAGTTGTGCAGCAACCATGAATTATCAGAGCCTCCAAGACCACGCCTTGACAAGTTAAAAACCGGAACGTCATGCCAAGCTGTTAAATTGCTGTTTCTTATCTACATAGTTTTGATGATTTTCCTCGTGGAAAAAGTGGGTCTGGATTCTCTTTACGTTTTTAGGTTACTTATCGCACAACTGAGAATGTTCCGGTGTAGAAATTGAACTTAATTCGCAGTGTGCTTATGACAATGACTGTTTGTGCGTTTATTTAGACATTAAGTGGCACTTTAACTGAGCATAAAAATTTTCTATATAAAAATTTAGAGTACACTATTAGTTAAGTGTGATTTTTTGCTAATAATTTTTTTACAGCTACAGCGAAATGCATTTCGACTCGTAGATGGTTTCTTCTTTAATACTGTAATTTACCGTTATAATTTTTTTTGTATTGGCTTATCAAGACTTACTTGTGGACAATACGTAAGTATATGGTGCTATGACTATTTTGATATCAAAGATTTCATATTGGGTAACCACAGGACTGAAAACAGTTCAAATTACATCTATTTGTTTAATTTTTTATAGAAATACTAGGATTAAAGTAGAAAATTAGGTTAAGGTAATTAAAAAAGGATATTAATTATTTTTGCGAAAATTTTTGCACTATGTAAATCCTCCGGAATATGCTGGATAAATGTTGATTTCTATGCGAACTAGTTCTCCTTTTATAAAATGTTGATTTCTTAAGGGTTTCATTTTTATTTCTGTGGGACCCACCCCACTCTATAACACTTTTAGGTAGAACGGCGTTACTTAGTTGAATTCCTTTTCTCTTTTATGTAGCGATACTCGATGCGGAGTAATTTCTTTGCTTACTTTACTTTTTCGTTCTTGTCTGCACGGAATACTGTAACAAACTTCATGTTGGAATACGCATGCTAATTAAAAACACTTAACTTTTAACAAAGTCCTAGAATTTCCCGTAAGAACTCTCGTATTTTGAAATTAGGTGACCTTAAGATAATTCCCGATTAAGACTTGTATTTCCTACACGATAGTATTACGGACACTCTTGGAATATTTACCAAAAGTTAGTCGACAACCATTTTTGTCGGCATAGTCGAGGTTTTCGGTACTTTAATGAAAAACAGAATTTTAGTGAGGTACTTCACCGAGTTTCTCTGTGCATTACCGGCTGGATTTTCTGGGGCCAAAATTGTACGTAACAATTTTTTATCGATCAGTCTGTATCTTGAAAACGACAAAATAAATGAAAGGAAGCATGGCTGAAAAACAAAGAGAAGTAGAAAATTTACAATCGAACGAAAATGGTAAAAATTGGACTGCAAAACTGACAAAAACATAATTGCAAATTCGTAAAACACTAACAACATTTGGTTATAAGTTTCAAAATTCTTTGTTCTTTAACTATCCAATTATAAAACATGCCAACAATCAAACAATCGTTATCCGTAATGTTAAAACAAGTAAATAATGGGTTATGAATTGTGAATGTTAAGCTAACGTATATAGACTTTGAGGCAGGTTTTGCATATTAATGAAGTAATTAACATACTCGAATAGCGTCTACAAAATTCCTACACGAATATAAAAGGTAGTTTCCTTCCTAGAAACTTCTAAAAAGATTCCTGTACATATACGAACTGTTTACTCATCACAAACGACAGCAAACAAACCGAGTTTAATCAATATGGATTGCTTGCTGGGTTGTAGAAAACACCGAAAAGATTTAGTAAACTGTAGTTTACAGCTTAATTAAATTTATTTCACGAAAAATAAATCTAGTTTGACAGTTATAAATGTTGAGAGGCCAAATAAATCGAAAAACTTGTTGCAGTAATTACCCTTCAAAACTTTTTACTTTCTTAAATCCTTCCTAAGTGAAAACTTTTATTAATACACTAGACGCGATGCGATGTCTGATGCAATATATTTCAAAAACGTCTTTGAGATTGTTAATTTCAAGACATTTCTTCGGACAATATAATCGTTTACTTGGCGTAATACTGGGTAATATTGTTAATCATATGTAGTACAAAAGAATTTCTACATCAACAATAAGAATCTTAATAAATAGAAAACGATAGGGTGAAACGGAGCGTTGCCACTTTGCACTAAATATATTTACTAGGAATCACGAAAGAAGGCAGTCACGTGATCAATCGTACTCGTACGAACTAACATTCATGTATTTCCCAAGCCAAAAGACCATCTAGAAAACTAAATTTATTCAATTTTGTTGGAGAGCAGAGTTGCCAATAGGTAGCTATTTTCTTAGAGCTTATGCTATCCAAGATATAATGACCGTAGCTTTTTATATTTCAGTCTAGCTAGCTGTTACATAATACATTCTTATTTAAAATATACAGATTTATCAACTTCTATTTTATAAGTTATAAGCGAATTAATTGTCAAAACCTTTGAAATGTAAAATCCCACAACATTTTTATTTTACCAAGATCGACCTGACAACAATGCAAACGAAGCAAAACCCGGTTAACCTTAACAATAAATAACATTTGGCATTTGCAAATTTGACACCATAAAGGAATTATTTCATTTTACTAGCACTTGATGGAAAAATTTTATAATATCTATTTTAGCGGTACATCGAATTAATGTGAAAAGTTCGGCTACGGTAATAAGCAACAAGCAGTAGATTGTTTTTTAATATTATTTATTGAATTCCTCTTTCAAGGCAGACCATACTTGATTGTAATTAAAACTAGTATCAGAAATACTAACTCCAACGCGGTTGTAACATAACGCAACTAGAAGTTTATTTACATGAATTAATATAAAATATTTTAATTATTTACTCTAAAATAAATAAATTGTGAATGAAACAATTACTGAAAATGAGGTAAACGTTGGCAAGCTTTGTGTAGTAACTTTTTAATATTATTTATTGTACATTAAACATACACCATCTAATAGTATTTGTTCTGTAAATATAACTATAAAGGGGTCGTGTAACGTATAATGCAACTAAGCTTTATTTTAACGTACAAGTACTGTACAAAGAAAACAATTTATTAAAGGACTTTATATTGTATTCATAACAAATTGGTTGGTGATGGAACATAATGTCACATACCTTTGTCCTCGATGCTTTGATGTCGACTACAAAAGGTTGTGCTGCAACCGTAAAATACCTAAAGTTACAAGATCACGCTGTGATATAATTAAACCGGAACGTCATGCCAAGCTGTAAAACTTAATTTTTTTCCTTGTAATGGATTTTTTCTCTCGCTATATATATTTGATGAGGCAGGCCTATATTGAGGATGTACTGGGGCCAAGCTGGTGTAGTGAAAGAAAAATAGCATGCTCAGTCTAAACTCGGGGTCTATTCCTGCGGAGGCATGAGATGGTCGGGGTATTTTCTGAGACTAAACCTCTCTTTGAATAAACTAGGGCGCCACTGCGTCAATAAAGCTAACACAAAAACTCATCCTAAGGATAGACGCAGATAAACCTTAAGGGAACAATATCTACCTGAATTTAGAAATAAAGTAACATAATTTCTTTACTGATTTTTAACTCAATCAAAACGGAGAGATTACTTATTTTATTTATTGAGCTGTTGAAAATAAAACGATTCTGAGTTTTACTAGTATCTAATAAAATTTGTTTCTTTTCATCTATGTACAAAAAAAAAATTAAAAAGGTTACAGTGTAAATACTATGGCACGAAAGTGAATGCTGATGAAAAATGTTAAGTAGGCAAAAATCACAGTTAGTAACAGGTTAGACCTGTCATAATAAATTATTCAAAATTTTATATACATTCTTTATATGCCGTAATCAGAGATCTTAGATATAGCTCACAAAAATTTTCTTTATTTTATACTTTAGTCTTTCTAAGGTTTTTACTGAATTATTTCTATATCATGAATTATTTTAATACAAAAGTTGCTTAGTAACATAAGTGTCATCTGCTTCAAACAAACATGGAAAACTTGACTCTTATCACAACACATGCTGTTTTGAGGTGTTGTTCTTAACAAATATTTAACAAAAGAATATGACGACATAAACAAATTTGCCAATTCATCTAAACTACATCAAATAAAAATATGATTTGTTTCAACAAGATATCATTCAAACTGTAAATCAAAAAAATCCTTAATTTCGTATTTCCTAACTAATTACTTTCACTTTAGCTAACTCTGCTTCTCAAACAAAACGTTCATCACTTACGTGTTGACTCCTCTGGGTCTCAAAAAAAAAAGGAATTGTACTCACCAAAGCTTCACGGCATTAAGTAATAACAATTAGATACAGAACACCTGTTAACAAAGCATCTAGAGTCCGCCATCTTTTCCTAGGATCCACGAAACTTTGTTTAGCAAAACTAAGATTTACATCTTGAGTTACAATGACTGGTATTAAAATGAGAATCTGTGTTATTTTTCTAATCCATAAATTATATATCTAAAGCTGCTTGGTATAAATTAAAACATCTTTTAGTAACAATAAAACGCCATATTTTAATTAACAAACCATTTTATAAATACTTGATCTTAGTTAGAACTACGTTCCAACAGAGTTCTGTGCTATGGCCCCAACGCCAAACTAAGTGCAATTGCCACGAATGAAGCTTTCTTCCACTCATGGCGGCCCCAAAAACTCACACACCGCCTTTTTAAAAACGTGTCTAGCGACTACATGCCAACGATAAGAACGAATTACGTTTTATTTCAACGCAGATAATTGTCCAACTACGACTGCGCTAGAACTCAAGCATATTAGTAGCGACATTCTTGCCTAAATTCCGGCAACCCACATAGCACTAAGTGCTCTACGTATTTGCCTAAAACTAAAGCGTTACATCCTCTGCATAGTTTGATGCAAATAAATTGGGTCTGCATTTTCTTGGTCAAATTTTTCAAGTTATTCTTCGCACATCTGGAGATAGTACAGGGTTCGAAACGGCACATATTTCACTCCAATCGTCGGAAATGTTACGGAGACAGCTGTTATTGGTTGAGTATTAGATAATAGATCGGCACTGACTGTCGTATAAATTTGTTTATATAATCTGAATGTCGGTGAAATAGGGCATATAATTGGAATATAATGGAAATTTCAGGGAACTTTGTAGGCTAGCTCAGAATATAAACAAGTGGAGGTACGTGTCCAACCAGTTTTGAGACGGAAAACCTAATGACGAAAAAATAAGCGCAGCTAAATCTGATTATTATTATAAACAACTACAGGTGTGGGTCGTGAAATATCTGAAACTAATGTTGACTGTGCGAATAGATATATTGGAAAAAATATTAAATCGGCAAATGTTCAAGTGCTGGAAGAACTTGGCAGCCACAGGCTGCTTACCACCCTTCACAATCTTACATTTGATTTTTTCCAATGCTCCACCCGAGGGTACTACATTGGCTAGGAAGCGAGTTTTTTTTACCTGGAAAATTTGGCAATTTGTCGAACCCTTGCTGTTCCAAGCAGGGTAGGGATCTTTAACGTGCATGACAACACCCACACACGGGACCTACATTTTACCTCTCAACCGAACGAACGAGGGCGTATTTTTGTGAAAAATGCTCGCCTAACATTTTTCAAGCGGACCGTGTCGGGATTTGAACCCGGGACCTTGGGCATGGTAGTCACACGGATACCAACTACGCCACGAAGCCGCCCCACCCTTCACAACCATTGCATGTCAGAGAAATATGGTATATAATTGTACAATAATAGAAGGGGACCGAACTGCATCTAACAAGAAAGAACAGCGCCTATGATCAAAACAACAAACATAGAAACCAGAAGAAAATTGTTGAAAGCATATGTGTGAAGCACAGCACAGCATGCCTATGAAATACGGGAAGTAGGAAACGCAGACAGAAAAACAGTAGCAGCCTTTTGGAATGTTGTGCTTGAGATGAATGACGATGATAGCATGAACAGACAAAGTTAATAACAAATAGGTTATAGAAATAGGAGAACAAAGATATCTGGGGAAAAAAATAGGAGAAATAGAAGGGCCGAATACGTTCTAAGGCATTTTTGGAGAATAGTATGGGATATATTACAAGCAGAGATAGGAAAAAGGAGCTAGATGTAGACCTAGATCAGATAGTAATCGATGCAGACTGTGCAAATTTCAGCGAAATGTGTAGGTTAGTTCAGAATAGGAAACAATGAGGATACGCGTCTAACCAGTTCCAGGACTGAAGACCTAATGATGATGAACTATTAACTCATACTTTCTGTATATGATTTGTGTAATTCACTTATTCCCAAGAATACGTCTTGTCTTTTATGTATTTAATAGGTTAGGTATGTACTTATAAATTAATAATTTGAAATTACATTAAAGGTTATATCACATTTAGACAGAATCAAGATCTTGATTGGCTTGATTTAACGAGTCGTTTGAATAATATTAGGAAATACGTTGTACCACTATTAATTCGTTTGAAAGACGAGTCACAGTTGCCATTATTTGAATTCAATTATACGTACAGTTATACTAATTTTTTGTGGCAAGTGTAGAAGCAACCCGTTATAACATGTTATATATTATCACATACCTTCTTGCACCCTTACATCTGACACTGTTTAACTTCTTATAGTGTTGATCGTTCGTTAAATTCCCAATAGAAGTTTTGGCATCGCTTTATCTTAGATACATTTAAAATATAATCGAAAAGTTCAGAATAACTGAGTACAGACTAAAGTTTTCTATAACATATTCTCTACTACCCCATATCTTGTTTCAGAATTTTCTATAACTTTCCACTAATTGTTCATAATTCAATGCACATCGAAAAAGCTCGTTGTGCATCACATACTCTATTCTGAGTTTTCCCTTACTTTTTTTTATTTATAAACGCGACCAAGTAAGTTAATTAATCTGGCATTTGGTTGCCGATTTACTAAACCATAAAAATTTAAAAGCTTTAATATACTTAATACAAACTTTCGACTTCCTTGCGCACTACCACTGGTAAACACACTTACCTGAAACAAAAACAAAAGATTAATATTAACGGAAAACAACAAAATTGTGGAATCAATCAATAGTAGCAATTTGACACAGAGAATAAATAGATAAATGAATCCAGCCAAATCAGGTTGTTACGTGAATTAACCTGTAACATGTATTTTCAATAACTAGATAACCAGTTTCCATTTCTTATATTTATTAAATTTACTGTATTTTGTATAAAAGATAAAGAAACTCCTTTGGTTTCCCGCATTTGAGCGTGTTTATTTTATAAATTATTTTAGCATGTGTAAATACGTTAAAGTACTTTCGGGGACTTTTATCGCGCTCGGGGAATGGGATGTGAACGCACATTATTAAGTGTCAAAGTTCTTTATTCCAACTGGCTGTAAGACATCAGCCGATTCGATAAAGCCAATCCCGGGATTGACAAGGAAGTGCTGGGACAATTGGGAGCAATTTACAGGAACTGAAATTGAACATTTCGGTACCGGAATTGACGAAAAGCGGCTATGTTTTCGGAGATGATCTTTACTTACGTGCTGTGATGTAGTGCTCGTTTATAACTCCAAAATCCACAAAATCATTGAGAAGTTGTAAGTGTGACTAATTTAGTAAGATTTAGATAGAAATTTCCATAATTAAACTCAAATTGTTAATTCAGTAAAAGGGATGTGTATTGTTAACAGATCACAGTAAACATTCAACGGAATTAGTATTTTGATAACTTATATGGTTAATTAAAGTAGATTTCATCCATCACTTGTAAGTATACTAGTAAAAAACTTCATTTGAATAAGTAAGCATTAGGCAACTACTGCTTAAACGAGTGCAGTCGAGTTTCGACGCACTTAAGAGCATCCACTAAGCAAATAGTAGCTTTATTTTAATAATTAAACATAGGGGATTTGCAATACTAAATTGGATTATTATTTCCCCTTATGATTTAATGTATAAGTAGGGTATAAGTAGGTTACGACGCATTATAAATGTGAGAATGCAGTATTTAGTTTTATCTTAAGTATATATCCAAACACACACGCGCACACACGCACGCACGCACGCAATATATATATATATATATATATACAATAACATACGCGCGCACGCACGCACGCGCTCACACACTTACACACAGACACAACATACGCGCGCGCGCACACACACACACATATATTTATTAATAGAGGTACACAATTTCCTTGATGCTTTCATTCTACTATTATAAAAAATAATATTATTTTTACATGAATTTGTTACGTTAAATTTCTTAAAGTAATTGATTTTGCATTAACTTGCAACTACCTTAATTAAGCGCCTCCTAAAGATGCTAATCTAAACCCTTCTTATGTTATTCTCAAATTATACAAGCTTGTCATTTAACAAGTTCAATAAATACGTATTAAAACGTTCTACAAAATTATCCAAGTGTTTTGTACAATAGGAATACGTGGAATGTATCCTTCACCGCTTTTATAAATTCTATGAAAGTTTTCTAATCCTTAAACCACTTCTAAAAAGGTTCCAAACTCGCCTTATAAATTCTTAGAAAGAAGAAAACATTTTGCAGGTCGTTAAAACCACTTCTAATAGGTTCTTTGAAAGATTAAAACTTCTCGCTCATAAATACTTCAATGGATTGATTATCTACTCGTTTACTGTGAAATTCTATTTTGTTATCTGTACGTATTCGGCCGCTCAAGCTTTATGAGTAATAAAACCATTCCCCTAATTAATGCATTATTGGTATTCTCGTAGCGTGGATCGATAATATAACAAATCGTTTTCGTTGTTATAAGCTTCAGGCAACCGGTTATTAGTTGCGTTTCCTTCGGCAGTATGCAAAGTTGCATACTCGCTAGTTTTAAAATATATTTTGCTTTCCCATGCGAACACAATATTCCATGGAAATGATTATCGTCTGTTTGTTTACGTTGAGAGGCTATTCTTCTAGCAATATTTCGCAGTTGTTGTCTGGAATATATTTTTACTTGATTTTACACAATATATAACATTCAATTGCTGGGAATGGTTTTATGTTTTTCCCCTCGTGGTTCTCAACCTGTATAAATACAAGCCGAACCTTTGAAAGACTCTCCTATTTATTCAATTCTTCTCTTATGTATTCGATTCTAATTCTATACAGCACCCTTTGAGCGTTGTAAGTCGCAATTTTAAAATGCGTTGTTGTACGTAGTGTTCCAGTATAATTAAATTGGGTCATTCAGCATGCAGCCTATCCACAAATGCAGGCTGCAGTTTCTCATCCCACAATGGTACCAGAGATGCCGATAGTTTAAGGTACAGTTTTTCTGTTGCTTTACTTGTGTTGCTGTTTTGGAAGACCCTTTTTTTGTTGATTCCGCAATAAATTGCAGAGTGTACCAAATTCACGTTCACAATGCATGAACGATTACGCGATTGTTCTTCAGTAATTTGGATAATATAAGGATTTAAATGCCAATTAACTATCACCGGGAAGCGTAAAATGTAAAGTCACAACTAGTTAACCCAAAGCTTGCGTTAGAGCATTTTTTACTGTTTTTTTTTCTGTGTACATTAATGTTAACATCAACAACTTGCTAGTTAATACTTGATTACGTTATTTAAAATTTAATGTTACTTTCTTAAATTTTACAAAGTGCACTTCCCAAAGAAGATAAAAATTACTGTAGATATTACCTACTCTAGTAATTCTTGCATGTATTAGTGTATTATTTCTTGTGTATATATTTAGGGCTGGAAAGACTATGTAAGTATATGGTATTTAGATTATATAATTTTATTCTCGATATTTTAAAATGTTTAGATTTATACTGCATTATATGTAAATTGACGTTTTGTTTTACATCACGTTATACCACGATTACGTAAATGTGTGTTTTTGACTTTTGTAAATATTCTTTTGGGACTGTATGTTTGTAACAAAACTTTTTACTGAAATTTTCAATTTTTCTTTCTGTTTCACCCAACCCACTCTACGACGTTTTAAAGCTATTTCGAAATCTAATTATTTTGAATTTCGATTCTACAATTCTGTCCCTGTTTTGTTGCGATATTCGGTGTGGGCGATTTTCTTTACTTACTTTAAGGTTTTTTTTCTTACCTACACGGAATACTGTAACAAATTGTATAGGGTAAGGATTTTTTACGCAATTTATCGAGCATTAGAACAAGCGGTAAAGGACATTTCCCAAAGTAGAATCGTAGACTTCTCTTGCACGAGGATTTTTTACTTGATATAAATCAAAATTTATTAAATATTCAATTAGTGTAATTAAACACCACATCTTCTAACCAAAGCGAATTGGTTCCGCACATCTATGGCGGACAAAGTACTTGATCATGGATTCGTCGAAAGTCAATTTGTTAATAGGAATAAAATTTTGTAGGCACTTGCTTTTTATTCTGTCCATCAACGGACGTATTTTCCATACTTTTGTTTCGGCACTAAACATTCCAATTAAGTTTTAATTTGTAAGAATTTCGCGCCATAAATTTAAAAGGATGTGTGCGTATTTCCGTCACTTCAGATAGTGCGTTGTGCGAGATTTGCGCCGACGCGGTGGGCCAAGAAGGAAGTGGTGATTTCCGGGATACGTGTGCGGACTTGCCAGCGAGACGTCGCCGAGTGTGGTTATCTTGTGCCCTTATCTTGTCTTTTTTCAGCTATGCAGGTTTCCTGCCTTCTACCTAATTATCGTCCCTCACCCTATTCTTGTGTTCCGCTACAAGGAAGAGAAAGAAGACAAATCAAATTTGAATTCGACCAGGGCCCATCGAACACCCACGCCCGAGAAAAATGAGCGAAGCAGCCAACGCCCGAAAGATCAGCGAAGCAGTCGATGCCCGAAAGACTAGCGAAGCCGCCGCCGACATCATGGAGTATTTCTGCAAGAAGCCCTGCAAATTATGTGAGAAGCATTTCCGTTTCTTTTTTTATGTGATGGAGAAATTTTATATAATCGTGTTACGTCATCTATAATTTTCGCGTCAATTTTTACATTATCTAACAATGCTACCAACTGACGTAGTGGCTCGCGTACCTCGACGACGGGACTATAACACTTTATCTGTAGCATCCACTCTAGCTTTCTCAGAGAAATGGATAATCCGCTGAATTTGCACAACATATTTCTTTCATTGCGCAACTAACTAAATTGTATGTAACATCGCCTTTCATATCTCAGTACATTTTCAACACGAAAGTTGATTGAATCAGCCAAGAATCAAAATTCCAAAAAAGCATGGTATTTCAACTGCAGTAACATTTACATTTGGATCAGTTTGATTTTGAAAATGAAATACAGAGAAATAACTCAAAAATATCGACACAAGATATCGTGAAAAATATACTATTAGGAAATAGTTTTGAAAGGTTCTAAATTGTCCTTCACCCATTCTGGTTTACGATGTGACTTTTGATAGTCTTGAATTCATTTATTTTCCGGTATAGTAGCATGGCTTGCCGTTCGTGATCTAGATTCTAACAGTTTTAAAAATATAAAGCGTGTGTCAACGTAACAAATTTAAAACACAATGCGTGCTAATTATCCCGTTACTCTGCTAAGGTTAAAATCTCCTATGATACGGCGCAAGTGAAGCAAGTTTTAAATAATTAAAATGGGCTTAATCACCAATAATGCACGCGAGACGCGGCAGCACTGTACTTAGAAAATTAAAGTTTTTACGCGTACTAGATGGAAAGACTAAATACAGTTTCGCCGACGGCTAACTTGGCTATCACCCCAAGGGAGACTTAGAGATGGGCTGGGTGCAAATCTTCTTAGTTAAACTGAAAACAATTTAAATTTACTTTGGACACCACGCATCTAGCAAATATTAATATAAAATTATTTTTTTGGGGGTGAATACAGAAACCCTTTTGGAGTTGATAATTCTAAAATTTTCTATTTAAATTCTTGGAGAACTGATCAGACTTCTTTAATATAGAGAAAAAATACCAAAACAAGAATGCATCTATTCCATAATAAATAATTTGCATCAAATAATAACGATGTTTTCTAAAAATAGTTGAACAAGATTTAGTTACATGACAGTAAAGTCCTTAAAAGATTGTCAGATCTGGCAGTCACGTACATTTTTAATAAAAAACTGTAATCTCAAGCAATCTTAATATAAATCTAATTTCAGTATTAGTAAGCTTAAACTCTTCTAAGCTTCTCGTAAGTGAGAGCTTCAAATATAACAAAATTTAAAGAAAGATTTTTTCGTTCACGAAAAAATATACGATCATAAAAGTGAGATTACTACAATTTAACACCTGATCTTATAAACTGAAAAGATGAAGATTTTCTTGGCTACGATCTTAACCATTCGTGGAAAAGGGCGTTGTTGAACAAATCCATTTAAAGATTCATCAAAAATAGGCTCACTCTTAACCACTGGCCCTTGGCTGCTACCTTTGCGTTCGTTGTCCCCAGATTCCAGCTTGTCTCCAACCGTTTGTTTGCAGGTGTAAAATGCAACGTACCCAGACTAATTGCAAATTAGGGAACCTATCGGTCTTCTTTATCTGTGGGTGTTTTCATAGTCCCAATGGTATGTTTTGACTAAAGGGCGTTTCTTAACCAGAGGGCATTTTTTGACTAGAGGGCATTTCTTGACTACAGAATATCTGCGCATCAACGACTCCCATCCTGCTTGGCTCGAAGATTACGTGGAAGTGAGCGGATTGGGGAAACAACTCATGAAGACGATTCGACTTGGGTAATTCTTCGGAACAACTGCTTGGTGACCACGCGCCGTGTTTATGAAACAAGTTGAAAACCTATTTAGGTTTGCAAAAGAATATAGTTGGCTATTCTTTTCATTTTTCCTATTGCCTTAATACAGCTTTGTTTTACGTAAAGAAATTTTGTTATACACTAGGAAAAAAATTGTTACAAGATCTCACTTTTATCGATGTGGTAACTTTAAAGTACTATGGTGTATTTATCTGAGTTTGGGGTAATACGCTGTTCGCGGTAAATATTTTGTAAGTTCGTTATTAATCAAACTTATTTTTGCCTCTGCACATAATTGAGTCAAGTAAAATTGTTAATAACACCTGCCCCATCCTCATTACCACAATCTGCTACTGTATCTCCATTTGCATAAAGAGGCTCAATAAATATTTCCTCCACTTGTTTTACAAACTCTTCGTCTGCATACACCATGTCTAAGGCCTTGGACAATGAAAAACCCGAACCGGAACGTAAAAGTAAAATATATAGTCGCCTAAAAAAAGTTATCACAAGCGCCCATATGGTATCTTTGAAAAGAATGGGCCATAATATCGTAAATAAAAAAAATGACTTTTTTATATTATATTATATTTTATAAATTTATAACGATTATAAATAATACTTTGCTACGTGCATCGACGTAGCCTAAAAAAAAGAACAAGGAAAGAAGAAAGAAAATGACCGGGCTCAATCGGGGAGTAGGCGGGGTTGTACTAATACCAAAAATTGAGGTAGTCCTGAAAAATAAAAGGAAAAAAATGCACTCACTCATTCACAACTTACAAAACACAGTATTTCCCCAAACCCCAACAAAAAAAATTCAATAACCTCAATATACATCTATCCGGCAGAACAATCAAATTACTTCAAAAATCGCGAGCTGCAGAGTTTAAGTCGCTAACCCTCTGAAATAACAATCAAGAAAAAGTAAGAAAAAAAACCCAATTCAACCCTAAAAACCACAGCTCGTAATTCCCACAGTAAACCTAAAGTTACATACCTAAAATTCTTAAATAATTATAGAGTACCAACCTATACCCCTTAATTAACCCAAAGTTACAAATTTGAAGAAAAAACAGTTTGAAATCCCTCCCCCTAAACATACAATTAACCTATCCAATTGTCCCACAAAAGAAGAAAACCCAATTCCTAAATAGTTATAGCGTACCAACTCATATCCCTTAATTAAAAATAATCATTTTGTGACTGCCACACTTGAGTCATTCAGTTTATAGAGATGTATACGAACCAATCTGGTAACTTCCTGGAACCACAGAACCTGTGCACCCTCCTACACCAAAAAGGGGTGGCCACTCATCAGACCGTCATGTCCAACGACGAAAACACACAGTAGTGTCCTCCTATAACAAAAAGGGGCTGCAATCCCACGGGTAGTTAGGTCTACTGACGGAAGAAGCACGCTGTAGGGCGTGCGCAAAATTTTCATAAAGAAAAACGGAAACAACCAAAAATTCCACAAGTGTTTTCGTTGTGTAAATCGAAAAGAATGTGAATATTCATTTCGTTTAACTAATGACCAGAGCTCAAAGTAATATTGTTATCAAGACGCAATTAAGAAACTGGAAAACACGAGTTTTGTCGGATAGTGTGCGACCATAGTTCGACGAGTCTGTAAACTGGAACAATATAGAAAACCATTATACGTTATCGGAATGTTTAACAAATTAAAGGATACCTAAAACAAGGTATTGACTTATTTAAAGTTTATTACAAACTTATCGTTTCCAAACAAATAGATTTGCTTTAAAAATTATTGTAAATCGAGCGTATTCTGAACAGGTAAAATATATAGGATGTTGATGAAGAATTTAAGAATAGTAACGGAATTTATTCGAACGGGTAATGAATTAACAAGAGAAAAAGGGGTATTTAATTTATCGCGAAAATAAACGTAAATGTAACAACTTAAACTTTTTAAAATATTAAAAATATATTGATAAAAACTACATACATTCAGTTGATGTCAGACTTTATTATAACAGCAATTTTCAAATTAGCATAACTGTACAAATGTATCTCCGATGAACGATTTGTTTGCATTGGGACGTTGCACTGTTATCCCCTTGTTACGCATAAACACATGGTTGCCAAAAACAAGCAAGTAGTTTTGTTGATACCGTATGGTACCCGTGGTACATAGATTAATAGTCCAAGTAAAGAATGCTTACGACGCACAAAGTGCCATATACTCATATCTGGCACAGCTCTTGTATTATGAAAGAACTTTAAGGCTTAACTTACAAGCGTAGCAATACAGCTGTGAAATGTGAACATTAGTCAAAGTGGCAAGAAATTAAAAGTTGCTATAAAATGCTTAAGATTAACTGGACAGATATAGTTAGTAATGATAGGGCATTAAGAATACGTTCAACAAAATAAAACTATTATTAGAGTAATTACAGATAGGTATAATAGGATGATTTTAATATATAAATAGAGGGCACATAAGAAGAGAAGGTTTGTAAATGAAGATAGTGGCGAAGTATATAGAACAGATGAAGAAAGTTGGTGGCGGTACTAAAAAGCTAAAGTAACTTGATATAAGAAACTGTGGAGAAAAGCGTCTAATAAACATTCATTTAACGAAATAAGTATTTACAAAATGGAAAATCACTTTCTGTAATAAGCGATTTGCGTAATAATCGTCCTTCCGGACTACGCATTTTCCCCTTTAGGCACTGACTAATTTATCATTTTTAATGCATTTCTGTTGAAATGTTAAAACTACGCGTATACCTCAATGAAAGTAAAATACGTGAATGTAATACAAATTGATGACTAAAATATTACACGTTCCCTTCAATTTCAATATTGCTTTTAAGCAAGACGTGAAATTAAGATTTTAATTAAAAATCGACCCAAAGCATTTGTGTTTGTGAAATACGTATCACGTGTTATCTCAAAAAAGTCTCCTTCGAATATTTAAATTATAGTTGAAAATTGTAAAAATACAGAGTAAATATATCACATGTTTCCTGTATGTAAAGCCCCAGAGAACGCACAATTAATTCTCTAGGGGGATTAATGATTTTACGACCCCCTACTTATCAATTCCTACTTGTACTCCCTGTGGCATTTCCATTGTGTGACTGTTCATACTGATAGCTTTATTTGAATAATAGTGTTCTGGGATATTAGGAATATCGATTTATTCAGGGTTAGTGTATAAATAGAGAATATTTAGCTTGGTTTTCTATGCACGAAACAAATGGTGTAATAGTATTACAGCTCATATAATGATCAAAACTCAAAAAATACGTCGTCATGTATTCAATGTTACTTTGGTGGTGCTCCTGAAGAACCATAGTCAAGGTACCCAAAATAACCGCTAAATATATAAATATATTCCACTAGCGTACAAGTATTAAAATTTTAATAACCAATACTGATATAACTCAATTGAAAGTTATAGCTAGTATTGTGTCAATATTTGATTCATTGATTTTTTCAAGAGAATGATAAAATATTGTTATGTACATGTAGCACATATCGTTCAGCCTCTAATAAGAACTAATTCGAAAACAATTAGTTTATTTTCTACCCTAATATATTCACAACCTTACGTACATAATACCTAATGTTAATTTAAATAACGAATCACACTGCACAATGGATAATTACAGTAATTTATATAAGCATGTATTGACTAATTTATTTCATTCAAATTCAGAATGCGACACTTCTAATAATCCCGGATGCTATTAATTAAAGACCCATACTCTGCTGCGAGTTTTATCTATATACAGCAACAGATTTTTTCTAGCTATTCTTGAAGGATCTGATCATTCTAAATTGTTCTCATAAGGTCCGTAAAATTTGAGAATGCCATTGTATCGATGTGAAATGGCACATTCCATGCAAGTTATTCAGCCTTTAAGGAAACTGATACTATAAGATTAAATATTACGTTAGTGAAGCTAGCGGTCACTATCTACCGGCCGCTAAATATGGATACGCCTACCAATCTACAACACAACAAAACCACGCCTACTGAACTGAACAAGCATTTCTATTGTTCAATTATGTTTCGTATATTGATCCAATTATCTTTACGCATTTTAAATCTAAGGGCGATTGAAAATAAATAACTTTGAGATTCCTATATTATTCGTAGGTGTATATTTTAAGCGGATGCTCTTTTAAATTGAAATACATGTCATTTTCTTAACTTGTGTAAAACCTGCGCTCATAAAACTTGGTAGACAGTTACTGTAGGTATACTAAAACAACCTATATCTTTTACAGTAATGTGTTCGCCCCGGTTCACTAACTTTTTGGAATTTTCGTAATGACACTATAAGAAAATTAAAAAATTTTTTTCTTAACTTTTGTAATACCTGCGCCCTTGAAACTTGGTAGACAGTTAGGTGTACTAAAACAACCCATATCTTTTACAGAAACGTGTTCGCCCGGTTCACTAACTTTTAGAATTTTCGTACATACACCATAAAAAATTAAAAATTTTGTCTTGGCTTTGTAATACCTGCGCCCTTGAAACTTGGTAGGCAGTTAGTGTGGTGTACTAAAACAACCCGTATCTTTACAGAAACGTGTTCGCCCCGAATCACTAACTTTTGGAATTTTCGTAATGACACCATAAGAAAATTAAAAAAATTTTCTTAGCTTGTAATACCTGCGCTCTTGAAACTTCGTAGGCAGTTAGTGTAGGTGTACTAGAACAACCCATATCTTTTACAGAAACTGTCGCCCGGTTCACCAACTTTTAGAATTTTCGTAGTGACACCTATAAGAAAATTAAAAATTTTCTTAGCTTTGTAATACCTGCGCCTTTGAAACTTGGTAGGCAGTTAGTGCAGGTGTACCAAAACAGCACATAACTTTTACAGAAACTGTGCCCCGTTCACTACATTTTGGAATTTTCGTAATGACACTATGAGAAAATTAAAAAATTTTTAGCTTTTGTAATACCTGAGCTCTTAAAACTTGTTAGACAGCTACTGTAGGTATACTAAAACAACCTATATCTTTTACAGAAACGTGTTCGCCCCGGTCCACTAACTTTTTAGAATTTTCGTAATGACACTATAAGAAAACCGTGGCGAACACGTTTCTGTACAAGATATGGGTTGTTTTAGTACACCTACACTAACTGTCTACCAAGTTTCAAAGAGCGCAGGTATTAAAAAAGCTAAGAAAAAAATTTTTTAATTTTCTTATGGTGTCATTACGAAAATTCCAAAAAGTTAGTGAACCGGGGCGAACACGTTACTGTAAAAGATATAGGTTATTTTAGTATACCTACAGTAGCTGTCTAACAAGTTTTAAGAGCTCAGGTATTACAAAAGCTAAAAAAAAATTTTTTTAATTTTCTTATAGTGTCATTACGAAAATTCCAAAAATGTAGTGAACCGGGGCGAACACGTTTCTGTAAAAGTTATGTGCTGTTTTGGTACACCTACTTTAACTGCCTACCAAGTTTCAAGGGCGCAGGTATTACAAAAGCTAAGAAAATTTTTTTTTAATTTTCTTATAGTGTCACTACGAAAATTCTAAAAAGTTGGTGAACCGGGGCGAACACGTTTCTGTAAAAGATATGGGTTGTTTTAGTACACCTACACTAACTGCCTACCAAGTTTCAAGGGCGCAGGTATTACAAAAGCCAAGAATTAATTTTTTTAATTTTCTTATAGCGTCATTACGAAAATTCCAAAAAGTTAGTGAACCGGGGCGAACACGTTTCTGTAAAAGATACGGGTTGTTTTAGTACACCTACACTAACTATCTACCAAGTTTCAAGGGCGCAGGTATTACAAAAGTTAAGAAAAAAATGTGTTAATTTTCTTATAGTGTCATTACGAAAATTCCAAAAAGTTAGTGTACCGGGGCGAACTCGTTTTTGTAAAAGATACGGGTTGTTTTAGTACACCTACACTAACTGCCTACCACGTTTCAAGAGCGCAGGTATTACAAAAACTAAGAAAAATTTTTTTTAATTTTCTCATAGTGTCATTACGAAAATTCCAAAAAGTTAGTGAACCGGGGTGAACACGTTTCTGTAAAAGATACGGGTTGTTTTAGTACACCTACACTAACTGCCTACCAAGTTTCAAAGAGCGCAGGTATTAGAAAAGCTAAGAAAAAAAATTTTTAATTTTCTTATGGTGTCATTACGAAAATTCCAAAAAGTTAGTGAACCGGGGCGAACACGTTACTGTAAAAGATATAGGTTGTTTTAGTATACCTACAGTAGCTGTCTAACAAGTTTTAAGAGCTCAGGTTTTACACAAGTTAAGAAAATGACATGTATTTCAATTTAAAAGAGCAACCGCTTAAAATATACACCTAAGAATAATATAGGAATCTCAAAGTTATTTATTTTCAATCGCCCTTAGATTTAAAATGCGTAAAGATAATTGAATCAATATACGAAACATAATTGAACAATAGAAATGCTTGTTCAGTTCAGTAGGCATGGTTTTGTTGTGTTGTAGATTGGTAGGCGTATCCATATTTAGCGGCCGGTAGATAGTGGCCGCTAACTTCAATCGTTAAATATTGCATATATAGTAGATTACCTATAGCGTTTAAAGTTTGCACCCGTTAAGACTTTCAACTAATCAAAACAATTTTCGGATATTAAAATTGCATTATGGGAAAATGCAGAGATTGACAAGTGCCGTTGTTTCTGAAAGTACCCTAGCAATATGAGTAGTAATCAGCGATCAATTGAAATATTAACAGCGAACTATTACTTTAGTCCGTTGATCTTAACCAATATTTTGAAATCCAGTCCAATTTTCAAACCAGTTTAAGTACAGCAGCTTTATGATCTCACGGCTCATCACCATTTCTTTTCGACAAATTTACAATCAGTTCTACAAGTTCCATGTTTCAGTTGATACGGTCAACTATAATATTTATTCCGTTTATATTGTAAATAATTTAAAGCTAAATTTTATTTCTGTCGAGTTTGTTGATTATTTACATTCGCCGCGGTATATTTAAATTTATTAGAGTAAAATTCCCATGGTTTTACTTGAAGCACGCGCCAACATGTGCCGCGAGTGATAAACGTTGTTATTCCGCATGTGCAAGAACAGTGTAGTGACTGGAAAATTCACAAAGCCAAGAGAATCGATTTGTCGTTCGAACAGTCCCCATCGCTGGTTTACATGTTTCCGTAGAACTCCTAATTTGAAGAACCGCTTTTCTTCAGATCCGCTATTGACCAAAATGTGCTTCGCTACACCCGCAAAAGCAGAGAAGATGTTACATCGTTTTTTTCGTTGGCACGGCTTCATAAATCACCAGGTGAGTGCTTTTAGCAAATGCTTGATCTGATTGAAAACATTAATTATATGTTGTTTGTTCAATTATCACTTAACTTTATATACAGTCCACTTTTCTCTCCAAATTAGCTATCGTAGTTTTGTTACCGCATGTTTACAATATTTATTCATTTTTTCCCCGAGAAACTCTTTCAATCGGTTGTCAGATTCTCAAAAATGCCTTAAAACACCTGAAAACTGTGATTCTTGACAAAACACCGTACGCATGCCAAAATATTTCAACAGTTTCGCTCGCGGTGTAGTCAAATCTGAAGCCAAAGTTTGTAGTAAGCGATATTTAAAACTGCTGTCACTTATTTTCCAAGAGTAGTACAGCATTCGAATTTTGAAAATTTTCTATAAATCATCTGGCGACGACAGAGACTTCCAATCCACGATAAGTACTACTGGACTATGCCCTTCTCCTCTAAAGGACAAGTTCACAACCTAACCGGACTGTACACTTATACATACGGCTACAAAGAAAAGAGAATACAACCATCTAGTTAGAACAGTTGTTACGTTCCATTTTGCAGTTTCAATGTTTTCTGCATTTTACACTCTATGCCCTGTTTTTAATTGTAACATATATAAATTCTATGGTACTAACTTTTGAAATCGCTTCTACTCGTTACAGTTCTGTGACATCTGATTTCATTATTTAGCTATATTATATCAGAAGAAACAATTTCGTGATAGAAATAAACGTTATTATCATTTAATTTGCTTTGAATTTATATTAAGAATATATTCAATTGTAACAAATACTTTAGATTTGTTCCAAGAACTGAACGTCTCATAATAAGTTATAAACAAGTCATTTGTGTTGCTTAATTCGTAGGCGGTCTGAATCCATTTTTAAGAATTACTAAGTTAATACAGCGCTTGTGGAAAGTGTCACGAAGTGACGCTTCAGACAAATCACCTGTTCGTTGTATTGATAATATCGAGGAAAACTCGTCCATTTTTGTTCTTGTACAACGGTAACAAGGCGTGTGAAGGGAAGATGTTGGCACTTTTATGTGCCAGCTGGTGCTTAAGAATCGCCATCTAAGTCGACGGAAGGTGCACGGTCGTCTTAGAGGGGGGCCGGACTGTTAAAATTTCCCCGGGCTCTATTAATACGGCCTAAATATTCAATGAAGTAACAACGTAGTTACCTAACCTTGGTATCCACTAACGGTGAGATAATAATTTTTTTAGTAATTCTTAAGCTAAAAGAACCTTTAACTTTGAAGCACATCGCATCGCTTGATTATGAAAGAATTTTTGCAACAGGAAGTATTTGAGATCACTCAGATGGTGTCGGTTTGATAGAAATGTATGACGTCATGATGTCATCCGTTATTTTCAGAAATCCCATAGTCGAGATTTTGCTGGCACGATGAAGCCCTAAGTTTTTGGTTTGAAATTTTTTTTGAAGCTGAAGTTTTACATGTACGAAAACAAGGCATTTAAAACCCTCATTGGCGTAGGAGTCGCTTCCTGTTGAGTGTTTGAATTTTTTTGTGTCACTTATGGTTGGAGCTTTATTATCACGATTATGAACTTTTGAAAATGCCCGTACAGTTATTAAAGATATTAAATTTTATGAGTATTAATATTGCATTTAAGACTTAAGGTCGTAGAAATAATAACGCTCTAGTATTCGTTTATCAGATTTTTTGTTAAATGTCGAAATTTAAAAAGAAAAGGAAACCTTGCTCTTTGTAATTAAAACAAACTATTTTATGAAACATGTGATGTATGCAGGTGTCCTTATAAGAAGTTATTAAAGTTCACTTTCACTTCAATATGTCCATTTATACTATGCTTGATCGTTCGTAAATTAACTGTGTTATTCCAGTACCATGTCAATCTGATAAATTTTGATTTATATAATCTTTATGCTATTTGAATACTTTTTTTTTAACAAATACTACGTGCGAGGTTTATTTGAAACTTATGTGAACCAATCCAACAGATCTGTCAATTGGGGTTATTAAAAATTTTTGTTTTTGAAAATATTTTTAAATGTCAGAATTTCATTATTTAAAGAGAAAATTTAAGAATCTTTATTCTACAGGAAAAGTTCGATTTTACTTTTCAATATCATACTTGTGATTTTGTTTATATATATATTCTTATGCTCACCCCTCTCTCTCGCGCCTTTTCTTTATTAATTTAATTATTTTTATATAATGTGCAAATATTTATTTTACGTTACGTGCTTTAGCAACGTTTGGTTGGTTAATAAATCAAAACTGTTTTAAATATGCCTCGACTATATGAAAACTCTTTCTTCCCAGGGTATCCACCTACTTACCGTGGGTTCAGTGGTAAGTAGATGTGCAATGCACCAACCAAACCGCACTATCTTTTGTTTTAATACCTTTTTATAATTTACATTTGTATATGCCAAATTTTATATGATCCACGTAGCCTTGTGCCAAATTAATTGATATTACAAACTTTCTGACTTTGACGTTATATCACACAGTACTCGCCTATTCTATACTTCGTTGTCGGCCTCTATGAATGCTGGCTCAAAATCCTACTCGCCGTATACGTCTTTACAAGGTTTGCACTATCACTATGAAATCTGCAGTCTAGACTCCAGGTATCTTTGCCTTAATTTTGATGCTCCCAAATCTAAAATAAATATGACCCGAATTTAGAATTTTGAATAACCTTTTGTATTTACTTCCCCTGCGCTAATTCTTCCGGTGTTATATCTTCTTTCTCTCGTACGAATCCTCTTGCTACTTCAATGCTGTCTTTTAATCTTGCTTCTCTCGTTCTAAATCACTGCTTTCTTTATCCGCTCGTTACAAATCAATACTTCCGCCTTTTAATCCGCTCGTTCCAAATCAATCCTTGCTTCTTTTTACCACTCAATGCCCTGCTATACATAAAACCATATCCAATTCAATCCTAATAATATCTTCTTCAATCTTATAATATCCTATTCGATGCCTTCTGCCTATATAAATCTCGTTCCAATATCCACTTATGTTCCGCCGGTTCGCTGTCGCACTAATTCCACTCTTACTTGTTACTCGTCGTTGCTATTAATTATTTATTCACTGTCGCTTATCCTTACTCTTCCTTTATATAAATTAAAATCGTACACATATCAAACTCATTTATTAAATCTTCAAAAATATTCAAAACAATTTTAGCGCAGTTTACAAACACGTCTTATTACAAAAATATTTCGAAATCGACCTCTTGTTTACTTTTCCTAGGTGATAATTACCATATTAATATGCCTACTCTTTATTACATTGTATATAAAAACCATCCAATAACGTCGTATCACCAAGTTCGTGTCACTAATACCTTAAACTTTGTCTTTTGCACTTTCCTTTTCATACATAATGTTCAATCATTGGTCCTAAATATCGCACAACCCTTCAATCATATTTGATCCTGCTATTACTTATAATTTTGATGTTACATGTTTGTCCAAAGTTTGATTCTAATAAAATAAATGCCGAAATGATACACATATAACCTGGATCTGCGTGGTTAATAGTGGACTTCCACAGACGCATCCGGTTTTCGATTGGCAAATGTACGTTCTATGGCCTATTAATCTACAACTCAGTATAAAATCTTGAATACTGTGTGTTTTATCACGTCATCAAGTCATTGTTTTTATGTCTTGGCACTTACATTTTAACTAACATTTCAAATACTTTAACGTATGTAAAGTACTGCAAACATAAATTTTTAATTACGGGATCTGATATTTGGCTTACTTTATTTGGCATACAATACCTTCAACAAAACAACCCTTAAAACCCTTGTAGCTCCTACTGACACTACAATATATATATATATATATATATATATATATATATATATAATATAACTGTGTACGGATAAGCGTAAACATGTGTAAATAGGACAAGCATTTATTTATTTGGAGTACCCGATATGTAAAAATCAGTCATTTATTTATTGAGCTTCAGTATAGTTAGATTGGAATAAAAGTTACATCTTATTAATGTAGGTTTAATTTGTATACGTTAATTTAAGCAACGCACATTTATTTAATATCATAAATTAAAGCATTCGTAGAAAGCTACAAGTTTAAGATGATAAACAAGTTAAAACGTTCAAGGATTTCAAGGAACACAAGCTAGGGGTAGATAAATAATTCTTGCTAAGGCTAGAAAACGTTTAGAAAACAATTCAAAGTATTGTGGTAACGGAAAGACACAAGGTTAACAATAACAGACAACCATTTCAAAAACAGATCGATAAAATTAGGCGACAGAGGAGCTTTACTACGTAACAGAGTAAGATGAAAAATTAACAGATGGGTAAATGACAAACATTTTAAGCGCGTGTCAGACGAGTATATTTTAAATACCAATAAACAGGACAAAGATGTAACATGTTTGTGAACAGTATCGATTTTTCAAGGCGCACGTATATGAAGTGAGAATTAACAGCAAACAACACAGTAATAGTGGGACAATAAGAAAAACAGAAGACGTGTGGCATACAAAGATATCAAAAGAATGGAAATAACGTCGACAATTTAGGTAGGAAATTAAGACAAAGATAGAAAATGTGGTTATGAAAGTGTGACTGCTATAAGAGTATAGACGCGCAGATCAGAGGCGTTATTGGATTTGTTTGGGAGTAATAGCAAACGACAGATTTCAAGGAAGACTTAAAACGGTTAAAGTTTTACAGAGCTTTTCGAGGAAAAACAATATTGGAGTGGATGAATTCTAGGATTTGAAAGTTCGTTGCATGTTTTAAACGCATGGAATGTGTAGTGGAAATACAGACAACGCGAGTGGGGCTAAGAATATATAAGCACTACCGGAGGTAGATTCGCTCTCTTATTTTTCGATTATAATTTGAATTATTCAGAATCACATCCTAGCTTTGATACCGCGTGTCAGTGCAGTCCGACGGAAAATGATGATTAATTCATGGATATTGACGTTTTTTGTTGAAAGACAAACTGTGTCTATTGATTAAATTTTATTGTGTGACATTTTTTTTCAGGACCATCGCTGCAGGAGTAGAAGTAGATACATTTGAGAGGTTTCCAGAGGTATTATTTTGTATAACTTGTATGTTTTTGATGGTCACTATAGCCTGTGAGTTTCTGCATCTTCTTATAGGATACTTTTGTTTTTTTTATAGCCCATATGATGCAGTGGAGCGCAACCCCCCCTTCCTTTTTTATTCCTGTGTATAGTTGAGTTTACTTTGTATCCACGCCCAATCTCATTGCTCACCCTTGGGGTAATTCCCAGACTAAGCCGTGAATATTGTAAAGTTGGTGAATCTATAGAAAGCGATAACATTAAGGATAAATTTTAGTCAGATAGCATCAATAAAAATCGCCTCACTGACACCCTACGTCAAAACAGTTGTCCTAGTGTGCCTGACTCACCAAAAAAGAAAAAAAATAGTTACACAGGCGCCAAACGTGAAACTTGAACCCACGACGCCGAGATTAAGAGTCTCATGCTCTACCGACTGAGCCGTGAATATTGTGAAGTTAGTGAGTCCATAGAAAGCGAAAACATTAAGGATAAATTTTAGTCAGATAACATCAATAAAAATCGCTTCACTGACGTTCTACGTCAAAACAGTTGCCTTAATACGCCTGACTCACCAAAAGATAAAAAAATAGTTACATAATAAATGCCTGCTTTCACGTTTGGAAAATTACTGAACTATACGAGACACCTATGATACGTTAGTATTCGATATTTATTGTTGTTAAATGACCTTGTTTAATTGTAATTAGATAAAGCGTCTGTTATTTTTGAATGCTAGAAATATGTTCAAAGTTGTTGCTATTCTATAATGGGTTTTCGTGATTGTTATACAGAAAACAATTTTATAATATGATCGTGACACAAGTGCACTACATTTCGAGTGTTGCTTTGCGTGGTATCTTTTGTGATACATATTAAAAACACAACCGGGCAGTTACAAAATCTTTATGGTGACCACTTCCTTCCTTTTTATGTAAAATGTCAATTTGACGTTACACGCTTGGCTACAGTTTGTACGCAGATTGGGTTATAATAAAATGGGTACATTGCAGTTGCAAATAACCCTTGAATGCCTACGCGATACGTAGGTTTGCTTGCCTTATATAAATATTAAGACGAGCAAACCACTTCGCTTATTTAATGCTGTTATTGTGCATCATTAAGTCTTCAGTCCTAGAATTGGTTAGACGTGCACCTCCATTGTGTCCTATTGTGTGATAACCTACGCATTTCCCTAAAATTCCCACATTCTGCATCTTTCACTATCTGCGTGCAATATTCTGATCATTTACCTCTATATTCCTATATCTCCTTGTAATATAGCCCGCACTATTCCCCCAAAAATGTCTTAAAACGTATCCTGCACTCCTATTTTCCCTATTTTTCTTTTTTTGTTTCAGACAGACATCTTTATTCCCCATAACATTTCAAAAGGCTTTTTCCTTTTCCTGTAACCTACTGTCTCTATTTTAGGCGTACAGTGCTGTGCTCCACAAATATGCTTGCAACACTTTTGTCCTTGTTTCTATGTTTGTTGGCTTCGAACATAGCCGCTACTCTTTCTTGTTAGATACAATTCGGTTCCCCTTCTTATTGTTTTGTAAATATATACCCCATTTCACCGATATTCAGTGGTATGTGAAGAGAGTTAAGCAGCCTGTGGCTACCAAGATCCTCCGACACTTAACATTTGCCGAATTAATAGTTTTCCAATAAATCCCTCCGCACAATCAAGATTAGTTGAAAATATTGCAAAACCAACAATAACAATAAGAATCAGGTTTAAGTGCAATTATTTTTTGTCATTGGGTTTTCCGTCTCGAACTGGTTGGATGCGTACCTGTGCTGATTTCTATTCTGAGCTAGCCTACACAATTCCCCGGCAATCCATCAGCCTAGATATTTATGTTCTTTTTCACCGATATTCAGTGGTATGTAAAGGGGGTTAAGCAGCCTTCGGCTGCCAAGATCCCTCAACACAGACATTGCCGAATTAAAAGTTTTTCAGTAAATTCTTTCTTATAATAATCATCAGGTTTAAGTACAATTATTTTTTTATCAAAAGGTTTTCTATCTTGCAATTCCCACAGCCTACATCTTTGACTATGCGCAATAGTCTAACCTAGGTCAAGCTCTACCTCTCTTTTTCCTATCTCTGCTTATAATATATTCCGAACTTTTTCCTTATGCCTTAGTATGTGACCTATCATCGTATCTCTCCTATTTTTTACCGTTTTCTACATATGTTTCTTCCCCTACCATTTCTAGAACCTCTTTGTTCTTAACTTTGTCTGTCCATGATATCTTCATCATACGTCTGTAACACCACACTTCAAAGGCTTCTATCTTTTTTCTGTCGGCTTTTCTGACTGTCCAAGTTTCACAGCCGTACAGTGCTTCCACACATGCTTTCAACAATCTTTTGCTTGTTTCTATGTTTGTTATCTTTGAACACAGTAGTTACTTTTTCTTGCTAAATGTAGCACGACCTTGTGCTAATCTTTGTTTTATATCTTTTGCGCTTTTGCGCTTTGGCGCTATTTGCGTTATTTGGCTTCCTAGGTAACAGAAATCCCTAACCTCTTGTAGGTTCTGTGTCATATTGTTTTTATATTGATAGATAACTGAGTTAATTGGTTTCAATAGTTTATGCGTATATGTTGTATATATACTAATCATTTTTTCCAAGGGCGAATTAGTTGGGTGTTCTTTTGTTTCGTTCTTTAGTCCATAAAATCTTCGATTGTGTTACTGTGGCATTCATTTTCTTTCTTTTCTTTCTCTGTTACCGTAATTCTGCCAAACATTCCATTAAGGATTTCGTTCCTTTTTACTGGCCGCTCGTTTCACGTGTAACACAATGCTGAATACACACTTGCTTAATATAAAATACAATAGCGGGCATGGTAGAAGGAAAGAAAATAGAAAAGAAGTGCATTTTCGTCAAATTAAAAATTGTTTAAAAATAAGTAGAAACTAAAACCAACTAACATTTAAAGTGGACACATTTAATTTAAAAACTATCATAAGATTGTTTAAAAATGAAACATGCAAACACATGTCTAAAATCCTAAGTGAGTTATCGCTTATGAACACCGGAAAAACAGAAGCAAAATCCCCCCGCCTCCCAAACCGCGTTCAAGAAAACTAAAAACAAAAATAAAATTGATAAAGAGTACTACGTAAGGTAGTACTTTTTGCTAATTATCAACATAAACAAATAATAGTTAAAAGGAGACCATGAAAACAAATTAAAAAATACAAAGTTTTCTTCCCTTGGCCAAAAGATAAAAACGAAAGAAGTTTTCGAAATCCAAAAATTGCTCATCAAGAAACAATGACAGAGTTAATAAAAACTCGGTGATGCATTTTATTTAATTAACAACTTGCAACGATAAATGGCCAAGAAGACATTTGAAAAAAAAATAAAGAAGAGAAACAAAAAAACCGAAACTTCTTGAAGGAGTCGCGAATTTGGAACTGGGAGCCTATGGAAATATGAAGCTTCGCTTCGCATGGGCAGAAAATTCTTCATTCTCCAGAGGAAGACAAGGTATATTTTCGGTTTTTGTTACCATCACCGTTCGGTAAAGTGTTTCAAAATAGTCGGTTATTTGTTAAGGGAATAAATAGCATATTCTTTCAATGGTTTACATATAATTAAAATTCGCAGTAGCATAACTTGATTTAATTATCTTAATACAGGTGCCTTAGAGCATAACCGAAGAATACCAGGGACATAGAGAATGTTGTACTTTTCATAATTTATTCACATGTTTTGGTTTAAATAAGTGTAATTTGACAAATTGGCTATAAATATCAATCTCTTTTTAATAAATTGTCAGCTTTAATTATTTCTTTATAAATTTTATTTAATATGAGCAGTGTTCTTTTTATAATAATCTATCTCATAGTGAGCTTTGGTGAGATGATCTTGAATTCAATTTGTACAATAAAGAACGATGAAGCTCATCTGTTTGTTGTTTGTCTTTACATAAAATTCAAATAGACACTTAACTTACGAAACTTCTATTTTACGCACGATAAACCTTGGTGTAATAATAGGCTAGTGTAAAAGAATTATTTAATTTTACCACTTCAAATGGACCAAAAGCATGTAAGAAACATTATGGTAAGAGGTAAATAACTTGAACGTTAACATACAAGATATGAAACTTATAAACAACTTTTTTCTAGGAACAATTTTTCAATGATGAAAATGATTTTGAATATTCCAAAGTTTTACTAAATGTGAATAGTAATAGTTCTTTAGATTCTAATTTTCATAATGAGCTACTACTAAAAGAAAATGATAGTGTGCGAGGATTGCAAACTACGTTTGTGTAACGATCCGATATAATGATTTTAGATTCAAAGAAAACTTTAGAATTGAAAGGACAACATTTATATATTTAAGCGGTATACATTTAATAAATGAAATAGTATGTCAAAGATTCGTGTCCATCCATCACTTTTTGAAACCACACCAAATAGGGTTTTCTACTAAAAAGTGATTAAGTTTTATCTTGGTACTCCATTTACACGAAAATAATCTATAAAAATTGATTACATAAATGACTGAAGTTACAAGTACAAATATTGATGACATATCAAATGAAAAATATTCAGAAACAATAGCATAAACTTCAACAAAATATTAATAACAAAACAAGCAATCGTAAATATGTAGATTGTAATACTACCAATGATGGAAATGAAGTACTCTGCACTTGCGGATCTCCAAATAAGGATAATATTGGATTCTGTGTGATGGGTGCTCAACTTGGTTGCATTCACCTCGTGCAGGGCTAAACGATAACGATGTGAGAGAAATGCCGCACACTTACAATGCTATCAATTTCCTGTAATATCTCTTCTTTAAACAAGATTTCTTGCCCACATTGTCCATCGGAATTAACCAATAAAAATTAGATCAGCCAAAGAGGTTTGAAAACTCATATTAGAAAGACACACAGATACTGAGTTAGTCTTCAACCACAATCCGGAAGTTGTACAACAGTAGAAGACACTCTGAGACAAATATTTCAGCAGAAGGAATCCGTCAAAGTTTTGAAGAGAATTCGGAAGGGAGCAAGGTTATCTGTTGCAATGCAACTAACTTCAATAATTGACAATTGTGTCAAGAAAAATGATCTACAATCGTGAATATCGCTCTTCACTTTTGCTTTCACTTGCCTATGTTTCTCTCAAGTTATTAAAAACAAATCACTAGCAATACTAATTAAAAATAATATTAACTATAGCGGATGACATCACTCAACGGATAAACTCAAGAGAACAGTGATAAACACGTCCAATATAGTCGTCTCCAAAGTCGCTGAAGGAGATATTAATGGAGTCGTGAAAGTTCTATGTTCCTCAGCATCTCTGTCTCCTATCAATCTGGATACGTACAATAAACTTCTAGAGAAGCATTTACCGGCTTCGAGATGAAATCTTTCAAACCCTCTAGATGAAAACGACGAAGTTACACCAGTGACTAGTAAAGATGTGAGACAAGCAAATTTAAGTTTCTCAAATGGATCTAGCTTAGGGATTGATGGTCTCCGTCCCCAACATTTAAGGGACATTGTTGCTGTAGGTCAATTTGGTTCGCGTTTGCTAACCTCAATTACAAAGCTCTGTAACTTTCGTCTAGCCGGAAAAATTAACGACAATATAATACCAATTTTGTATGGAGCTAACCTATGTGTCCTAAATAAGAAGGATGGTAGTGTACGCCTTATTTCTATTGGAATGACTTACGAAGACATACGAAGACTAGCAGCTAAACTTGGTTGTTTTGCGGTTCGTGATAAGCTTGCTATACTTCTAAGACCAAGACAACTTGGATTTGCAACTAAAGAGGGGGGGGGGGGCATTGTAATACACTACATTTCATTTTCCAATGCTCCGCCTGAAGGCACTACATTGCCAGAAAGCGCGTTTTCTTTACCTAGAAAATTTTGAATTTTGCCGAACCCTTACTGTTTCAAACAATATATAGATCTTTAACGTGCGTGACAACACTCTGACACGGGACCTCCATTTTACCTATCATCCGAACAAAGGCGTTATTTTTGTGAAAAAGCTTGCCTAACATTTTTCAAGCGGACCGTGTCAGAATTCTAACCCAGGACCTTGGATATAGTAGTCACACGCCACAGAGCCGCCCCATTGTAGATACAACAATAACTTACTTGGAAAAAAATCAAAAGTCCAGAAAAGTTGTCTTAGAGATTGAATGCCTTCAATACAATAAAAGAGATACCATTTTACATTGTGTTAAATTGCTCGCCCCAGAACTCTTCCGTTTTATTTGGCAAGCATACGCCACACCATCTTTACTAACTTTTGGAAAATGGACAATTCCCTCAGCATGTGGGTCCAGCAGGGCCAGTAGGGCCTTTACTTTTCTACCTGTCAGTCTATGAAGTACTTGAGAAACTAAAGTCAGAGCTAGTGATGTTTTATTTTGACGATGGAACAATTGCTGAAAAACTTGTAAGCGTACTGCATGATTTCTCAATAATCATCGAGATATGTTAATCCCTCGAAATGTGAATACTACTTCACCCGAGCCATAAACAATTTAATTTATGAAAACTTTGATAAGCACTCTCCAGAGATTAAAATAATACAGGATATCTCCGTGATTGGCGCATCTGTAACTAATAGTTGTTGCGAGGAAGTCATACGAAAGAAATTGGACGAGATCGATTTGCTTTTTACACAACTAATAGAAATGACAAACTATCATGTGGTCTACTAGCTTATGCGACCATGCTTTGCAATTCCTAAATTAATTTACCTATGAGAACAACTCCAATGTGGCGATAAGAATCCTTTATGAGGGAATTCGACAATAAAATTCGGCGAACTCTTGAATGCCTAATAAATTGTGAACTACCCTAAGATCTTCTCTCCCTATTTGTTTTGGAGGAATTGGAATTCGTAAAATTGAAAACTCGTGCCTGTCTGCTTTTCTCTACACTGTGTACGGAATTTGGGATCTTGTCATTCTTCCTGGGTTCAGACAAGTCACAAATACCATATTTTGATGAGGGAATTTCCATTTGGAATAAGCTATGACCTGACTCAATGGAACCATTGAACCCTTCCATACAGCGTTTTTTGGCACAACATGAACTTTTCACTTCTTAAAAGTCGATTTCGAGGACAAACTTTTGAACATTTAAATTTAATATTTGTTGTTCGCTGCGTTGTTGCAGCAGGTGTGCTACATAAATTTTGCATTAATGTCGATGACTTAGATATACCTTATGAAATTAGTAATGAGGAATATGATGATACAGATGATAATTACGAATATTTGAACATTTTAAACATAATACAGATAAGCGATAAAAAATGTTTCGTTAAATAGGTATTTTTCTTAATCTTCTTTGGGAATTAAACCACTCAGAGTTTTTAAAATCGTCTTTATTTACGCTTCGATCCATGACCTAGGATCGTTGTCAAAATAATAAAAATTTTGAGTTTGACATTTATGACACAAATTGAAAGTTTTTTTGATTTATTAATCCTTGATTTGAATACATTAGGTGAAAATTTTAAAGTTTTGAAGGAATGAGTGCCTTCAATTTGTGTTGCGCCCTGGAAGCGGCTTTAACGGCAGCCAATACGCTTAACGTGAAATTAGCTGATTAATTTTTATATAGTTAAATTTCATATAAATTCAATAACTTGAGGATTGGAAAACATTTTTTTAGCATGTTTCTATTTATACGGTAGAGGAGATGGTTATTAAACACGTGTATGATTAAGTTACCGTAAGGCTTAAGACGCCGGGGGCATATTGCCTATTCTTATGTAATTAGTTATTGTATGTATAAATAGAAATCATGTACGAAGGCTGTATTTTATGTTAATATCGCAAGGAGAACCCAGGAAAAACTTGCAATGCTACCTAAATATTGGGGGCACTTGATTTTCATTTGTTATTTCTTTTAGTAATGGAAGCAATTGTTTACTGAAAGTCATGGATTCGTTTGCTACCCAGTTATTTTTATGTAGGGTTATATAAGCAGCTTCTTTGATTTTGCGTTTTTGGTGGTTTTCTTCTTTGTCGATAATTTTTGCGTCCTCCCATTTTATTTTATGACTGGAGTCCTATGCATGTTGGCAAATCATGGATTTTTCAAATTTTCTATTTTTTATATATGATTTATGTTCTTTTAATCGAACTTCAAATGGTCTGGAACTTTCCCCTATATAAAAGTTGTTACATTCACACGGTATTTTGTAGATGCAGTTTTTGAGCTTTGTATTGCGTTTTTGGTTTTTGTTTTTGTTAGTTGTGTTCTTAGTGTATTGTTGGTTCTAAATCCTGTTTTGATTTTGAATTTGTTTCCTATTCTTTGGATTTTTCGGGGAATCCTTTTATGAATGGTATTGAGAGCATTCTTTGATGCGTATCGTTGTTTCTGTTTTCTGATTTTCTATTTTTTGAGACTTTATTCATTTCTTTTTCTATTATTCTTTTAGAATACTTGTCTTTTATTAGTGAACATTTGATTAGATCTTTCTCTTTCTTTAAAATTTTTTCGTTTGATGATATTAATTTTGCTCTATCATAGATGGTTTTGATAATTCCTCGTTTGACACAGTGTGGATGGTTTGAATCGAAGTTTAAGTATCTGTTTGTGTGCGTTGTATCGTTTTTGCTAACTAGAATATCTAAAAATGAAAGATTTCCATGTTGCTCTAATTCATAAGTGAATTTAATAGTTGGTTCTATTTTGTTAATTGAATCTAGAATGTTATTAAATTTATATGAAATTTAACTATATAAAAATTAATCAGCTGATTTCACGTTAAGCGTATTGGCTACCTTAAACAGCCGCTCCCAGGGCGCACACAATTTGAAAGTACTCATTCTTCTAAATTTTAAAATCATCTAATGTATTCAAATCAAAGATTAATAAATCAAAGTCACCTTCAAGTTGTGTCATAAATGTTTAACTTAAATTTTTTTATTATTTTGACAACGATTTTAAAAACTCTGAATAGTTTAATTCCCAAAGAAGATTAAGAAAAATACAAAACAAACCACAAGAAACATACAAATAGATATTGATATAATTAATGAATCGTTCAGATAGTTATAATTATTAGTAGTAGGAATACTGTTAGCATTTATATTATAATAATATTTGTAGTTGTAGATGTATATTAACCTGACAAATAAAACGTGCAAGGTGTATTTAATTATTTCTATGTACATTTCAATAGGTATTGTAGTAATTTTATGTTAATATGTGATAATTTCTTAAGACTAAGTATTTTTTTATTAATTTTATAATGTAAAACAAAAATAGATTACTCTAATATAAATTGATTTATTTTCCTTTTCGTAAATCTTTACAAACTTTTTCAGGGCTGCTAATTTCAGCTTCTCAATCTCTTTTTTCTTTTGAAAAAATGCTAATGCTGTTTGCCGGTCACGTTCTTAAGACTTCAATTGCTCTTGCTTCAATTCAACATACCTTTTCTTGTCTTTCAGATAATATAACGTCATGTTACGCTTTCTTTTTTGTGTCAGCACTGGCTTTCTGGAGTTTTTGTTCTTGAATTTCATGAATACGACTGTTTTTACTACAACGGGCTAGCATATCACTATTTGCTTTATTTAAATTCAGAAGTAGATTGCATATCAATTGCACTTTGCAATTTGTAACATTATTTTGTAATGTTAACAATTAAACAGATTAATTAATTAAAATTCAGTAACTTCACATTCAGTCAGGCTCCCTTGTAATAAAAGACCACATTTACCGATAGCTTCGGGCTAGTAAATTCCAGCGGCAGGTCATCATTTAAAGCTCTAGACCCCATCGTAAGTCAAATACAATAAACTTCTTAAAAGTTAGGTCGGTAACAGACTAACAAATCCGATAGAATTAAAATGTAATAATACCTTTTTAGCGTAAATAAAGAAAACCAATTTCAGTTTGAAAAGCTTAACAGTTTCGTTGATTTACAGCGGATTATAGGAAACAAAACATTATAATAGCGGACACTATTTCCAATTTGATTTGTTCAAATATTACAAGTAATCTTAAGTAGTCTGGAGACATCCATTGTATTTAAAATCCATTTCGGCTCAAGTAGGTTAGCCGGTCTTTGTTAATGCCAGACTACGGCCGCCATAGGTAGATTCCACATTGCCATATTTAAGAAATTCGTAGAAAATACAATATAATTTAAACTCTTGGGAAATAATTGCTTCCGTGATTCTCATCTAAAAAGGGGTTGGATTTGGTTCTTGAAATCTTGTTTTGTGGGAGGTTCTGTTCAGTCACTGGATAACAGAAAATGACGTACGTGATTATTAGGGTAGGAAATTTAGTCTATATATTTGAAGGCTTTAGCCAAAGACGGAGAGTTCTTCCAATGGGGCCGTCCGTGGTCAAGAAGTAGAGAGAGAAACGTAGTTTGCGGGTAGCGTTTCTCCGGCATGCCATAGAATATTCCACTTCGTATCACGTTAGTAAAAAAATTGGAAAGAAGTGTTACTCTTCCAGTTTCGCGAGGGTTATGCCCATATGTCGCGGATTTATAGTGATGCAAGATAAATATTAAAAAGCTTGTAGGCGTGTGACGCAGCAAGTAAGTGATATTGTCAAAAATTCTGCCGAGTTCGTGTGCCAGTAAATTCTTTAAAACTTATAAACAGAAGCAACAAGCGAGATTCTCTTCCCAAATTTAAGAACTGTTCTACGTTGGAAGACAAACCCTCAAACAATGGACAATTTTCAGTAAGTAAGTTTTTATAGTTAAGTAGCATGACCAATTTCTAGTTAGTTTGTTTGTTAGGACGTTTTGGCCATAAACCGTAGGATTAATTTAGTATACGATTTATAATATAAGTTTCTTTCATATACAAGTGTTTGATAACTACTTATGTACTCAAAATTTTCATAAATTCCATAGTCACCTATTCACTTAAATTTCTAAATCAATGAATGTAAGAGGTTCACGTTTATTGCTCTGTGAATTAAATAGTTTTGTTTGCCGTTGATTAAGTCAATAGTTTTTCTTATTTTTTTTATATATAAGTAGTACAAAAAGTGAGGAATTGATTAAAAGAAACAACTGTCCTCCTTGGGATGACAAGTCTCTCAAGGATTTTTACGAACATTTGGACATTCTCGACTTGTCTGGCGCCCTTGGCAATTGTCATTAAGCCACAATATTTTATGAAAGGTAAGTGCCAAATCTTTTGTAGTATATTATAAATTAATTTAACCCTTTCTTCAAAATTTTAATCCTCTATATGATCCACGACCTTCCGCTAGCTAGTGCCGGTGACCCCCCTTTAAATTTTGTTTTACAGGCCGCCCCCATTTTATAATTTTGCATACGTAGTAGCTTTTCCGCCTGTAACAAATGCACTCTGTAAATTACCAATAGTTATACGATACACATCTAAAGAATGAGGACTGAAATTGCTCGGTTGACTCTCAAGAAATTGATCCATTTTAACAAAAAAGAAAAAAGTCGAAATCACTCGCCCAGTTTTCTTTTTATTATCTTTAGTTGTTTTATATGTACGCAGCAAATTTTGCCATTTTTTATAACAATCTGTTGCAGACACTTCAACGGTAGCACTAGCGAGATCGTTGGCAATATTCTGTCACACCAGCTTCCTCTTTTGGGGATGATGCAAATCATCATAATGACTTTCTACTGACAATATCAACATTAACGTATTGCGGTATAACCACCATAGTTTTTCGCACTGCTCATATTTTTTATTAAGTATGTCAATATCTGTTTAACTTGGTTCTGACGTTGAACCTGGTACTTCAACTTGTCCTTCTAAACCAGGAACTTAATATTTAATAACAACGCCTGTGCAAACTGTGTATCTGCTAGAGTCCGATGAGCATCTTCTCGTGATAGTTGTATTGAATATTCTATTCCACGCTCAGAATCACATATTTTAATTATTTCTGTGTTTACATCCATTTTATTAAATTTTCAATTACTTTCACAATTCGTGTTTAATGTTTTTTCGCATTCAACCTAATTTGTAAACACAGAAATAGAAATAATCTCACTAAAATATAAAATTACCCCGCTTTTATCACAAGTGAACGGAAATCTCACAAATGAGATCGAAACAGGATTACTCTCCAGGAAAAGAGGGGAACCAATGTTCTCATATAATCTTATTTTGAGATAACAAATAGAACGAAACTATAAATGAAGAGAAGTGAGCTGAGAGAGATCTATTGAGACCTCAGGTAAAAAGAACACGCTTAATGTATTTCACAAATTAAGAAAGGCTATCGATATTTTTCAAAGGGGAAAGAAAATATATTTTCTATTCCGGGAAAAATGTTCTATTGTTTCATGGAGTAGTAAATGATCAATTACTTTATCAATTTGCTGCAGATTCAAACCATCCTCATTGTATCGATAGATTATCCGGTTTCTCAACACCCATTCGGTTGTTCTTGTTAAAAATAACAGTTCGGTTTTAGCAAAGATGTTACTTAAAAAAATTATTGGTTTCAAAGTTTATTTACTGTTTCCTATTGCTTAATATCTCAAGGTGGCTGGCAATTGTTAACTTTACAAATTGACTATAGAAATATGCATTGTTCAATCTTGTTTATCAAGGACAACGTTAGTGAACATTTCACGTACACATAGTAATTTTCAAAATCTTGTTCCAACCCATTTCTCTTTTCAAGGTTCACAATCTCGAAAATCGCAATTTATGTATAAAATATTTACATTGTTTCTACGTACATCATCCGGTTATTATATTCATATTCGCATTCACTGACTGAATATTTATGTAACTAGTTTGATATAATTTTATAGCGTATCTAATTAATTATGAAATGCACGTATGTGTATTAAAGCTGTTGGCCTAATTTAATGGGTTTTTATGCCTTTGTTGATTTTTCTCAACATTATGTGGTAACCTTCTTGCATTAAGTTAAGTTATTGTTTAGGTTTTCCGAGTAAAATGACCTCGTGGACATTAACAAGCGTACGAGTACCGGTAAAAATATACATTACAGGATAGTAGGTCAAAAATTGTAAGAATTATTGTTCGTAGAACCGTTTTCTGTAAATTATTCTCACACAATAACTAATTTTTTTATTACATTGACCGCTCGGTTTAAAACGTGATAACGTTATTTTGCAAATTTCGTTTAAAAAAATTTACATTTTTAAATAGTTTATCCATTTTAATCAAAGAAAACTATTTAAAAAACGAAAACTGATAGTAGAGGTCTTCAAAAAATATAATAGCGTATTAAAGATAAAACGCGTAACAGAAATTTTGTAAACGACCTGCAAACCCGAGTTAAATAAATAATTAAAATTAAAATCTGTAGACGTGAAAACTTTTCTTGTTTAATCACGCGTGGCTAAACAGTAAAAGTTATTATCCGTCTACGGAATTTAAATTCGATAATTTAAAAGATGCAATTCTTACGGTACTACTTTGGATAACATTTCTTGCTCAATGAATCAGATGTTAAGTAAATTGAACCAGACTTTCAACTAAACGTTTAATTTCCTATTTAATATAAATATATGAAATTCAATCGGCTTTTTATTTTACTACAAGCGTATGGCATAAAACAAGAGATCACTGGAGAATAACAACCTCTTATAACCAGTGAATTTTCTTATACAAATAGTGTATTGCAACAAAGTAACAATAGGTTGACTGACAGTTCCAACGGTCCCTTAAAGACTATTAATAAAGTATTCAAAAGTGATGAATTTAAAACATTCTGGATTGCTTCTAGCATTTTCTAGTCTTTTTAGCCGTTTATTTCAATCGCGGGATTCGACAAAAGTTTTAGTTTCAACCGAAATGCGAAGTTGTGAATATGAAATAAATTAAAGACTATGTTTGTTGTGGTTTGTTTTGTATTTTTCTTCATTTTTCTTGAGTATTAAACCACTCAGAGTTTTTAAATTGTCTTTATTTACGTTTCGATCCATGACCTAGGATCGTTGCCAAAATAATAAAAAATGTTAAGTTTGACATTTACGACACAAATTGAAGGCGACTTTGATTTATTAATCTTTGATTTGAATACATTAAGTGAAAATTTTAAAGTTTAGAAGAATGAGTACTTTCAAATTGTGTGCGCCCTGGAAGCTGCTTTTTAAGGTAGCCAATACGCTTAACGTGAAATCCGCGGATAAGTTTTATATAGTTAAATTTCATATAAATTCAATAACTTGATCTTTGGAACATTTTTTAACATGTTTCTATTTATACGGTTGAGAGGATGGTTATTAAAGAAGTGTGTGATTACGTTACCGTAAGACGTAAGCAGCCGAGGGCTACTAATATGCCTATTGAGAAAACAGCAAACCAACTCGAAGAAGATCAAGCAAACGAATTTAGTGTACGATGCAAAATCGAAATAGAAAAGAATCACGAAATAAAACCAAATGTAAGTAGTAACGAAATAAAAACAATTCGCAATCTAAAAATCGATAACTCAATTATAATTCTACCTGCTGACAAAGGCAATGCAACAGTAGTAATGGATAAAAACGATTACAACGCAAAAGTCAACAAACTGTTAAACACTGAGAATTACACTAATTTAGAAACGGGCCCAACAAAATCAATTGAAAATAAAATATACAAAACTCTATACAAATTTAAAAATGAATTCGAAAACAAAGAACGAAGCAAACTGGTCCCACATTACAGTAAACCCCACGTTTACGGTCTATCAAAAATTCATAAAACAGACATTCCTTTGAGACCTATCGTAAGCTCCATAGATTCACCATGCCATAATTTAGCTAAATTTCTCCTAAAATTATAAATCCATTAGCAGGCAAAACGAATTCTTTCATAAAAAACAACCAACACTTTTTAGAAAAATTATCAAACATCAAAATTAAAAATACACACACAATGGAAAGTTTTGATGTAGTAAATCTCTTCACAAATGTCCTATAAACAAAACGCTTAATGTTATAAAAAAAAAAACTACAAAAAGATGACAACCTTAAAGAAAGAACAAGGCGTAAGTTTAGAAACTAAGAAAATATTTCAGTTTAATCGTACGAACAACACTTATCTAAGGATTCAACAATTTAGTTAGAATGAAAAGAATGAATAATGATGTGAAAAATTCTTCGGCAATTCAACAGCAAGCAATGGCATACCTACATACAATTAAGCGAATACTTCAACTACAACCGGAACGTTAATGAGGCGTTATCCCAAGTTTTCCAGGGTAAATATTAGTATGTCGTGTGCTGTTCTGGCAATTACATCAGATTCTATGATGACTTTATTCGTGCAGTTCTTGTTTAAGTTGTGAGTTTATTTTTTGCAAATTGTGGATTTACTGTTGTAAATTCCACAATTAAGAATGTCACACATTGCTCGGGAATATGCCGAAATGCATTTCTTGTATAGACTCTGCAACGGCAATGCTCTGCAACCTGCTAGAGAGTTCAGGGCTCGTAACCCTAACCGGGTTAATTTTCCTGATAGAAGGGTGTTTCAAAGAGTGCATCAAGCATACCTGGAAGAAGAACCATCTGGTGTTTTACGTTCAAGAGGTGGAAGACCTAGAGATAATGGTGAAGACGAGGTCGTTGCAAAAGCCTTACAAACTCTAACAATCAGCATCAGAACTATTGCCAGAGAGTCTGGAATAGCGCGAAATACAGTTCATGCAATGTTGCGCCGGAATGACATATCCGTATCATGTGCAGCGAGTTCAAGCTCCATTACCTGCAGATTATACACAAAGGGTGGCGTTTTGTCGGAAAACGCTTCGTCGAAATCAACAGGATCCACAATTTTTTGATAAAATTGTATTGAGTGACGAGTCATCCTTTCACAGAATTGATATTTTTAACATACATAATCTTCACTACTGGGCAATTGAAAACTCAAGGATGGCACGGCAATTACAGTATTAATTTGTGGGCAGGTATAGTTGGTGGCGTATTGATTGGTCCATTTGAATTACTCGATAAACTGAATTCACAACATTACCATCACTTTCTTGCAAACGAATTAAGACTTCTACTAGATGATGTTCCTTTAGCACTAAGGCAAGCAATGTGATTTCAACATGAAGGAGCTCCAGCCCATTATGCCCGCAATATTACACCAATGTTAAATGCCGACTACCATAATCGATGGATAGGAAGAGGTGGCGCTATCCGTTGGCCGCCGCGTTCATCAGACCTGAATCCTGTCGACTATTTTTATGGGGATATTTCAAAGACTTGGTATACCAAACAAACATAATAGATGAGCAGGACCTACGTAGAAAGACTCGTGAGGCCGCAGTAACAATAAGAAGAAATCGCTGTGCATTCAGGCCCTTTAAACGTAACTTTTTTAGGAAGTGTCGTTCGTGTATTCAAACAGGAACTCAAACATTTGAACATTTATTATAAACAATTAATTTTTGAATGGATTGAATATTATTTAGTGGTTATTTTTTAAGAAATGTAAGGTAACTGATTAGTTGAATCCTTAAATAAAAGTGTCGTTCGTACGACTAAACTCAAATATTTTTTTAGTTTCTAAACTTACGCTTATGAGTTATACCTCTAAAGAAAGGGGATAAACTAAGAATGTTTTTTAGATAGGTGTGCACTTTTTGGTAAGAGGTACATTTTTGAGTAATTTCGATTTGAACAACATGAACTAATTTTCATAAGACTGAAGCGACGCCGACAACTTCGATTTTCTCTTGTGATAATGGGTGATTTTTGAAATATCTGTCATTTATGAAAGAGGCAACCTCCATCTATACCGCAAACAAAGAATTACGTTTAAAGAGCCAATATTATATTTTTAATACTTAATAATCTATGGTTATGCACACTTTTCCAAAAAAACACAAAAAGTGAAGTAACTTTGAAACCGTAAACAATTGGATTCTAACATGCAGGGGTATTTTGGTAGGAAATGACCTCCCCTACCACATCCTGAAATTTTGTCCATGAGTTTCTGGACACTGTATAACAAATTAATAGTCGTTCGGATATAAACTACACTGTACTGTTTTAAGAATTAGTGCAGTAAACATTGTTAGTGATTAGCTTGTAATAATTGCAATCAGCTCAATTGGTGGGTCATCTCGTACATTGTAATTTTTCTGTATTTACAAGTAGAAAGGTCTATCTGTATTCAGTCAATAGAAAACAGTGTAACGAAACTCGTACAGTATAGTATTATACACGTGCGCACACCTATGTGAACCTGACACCCAACTTTGTATAAATAAATTTGTTTATACGAAAAAGTTAGCATTACAATTTGTAGTTGTTTGTAGTGACAATAATTGCGTTTGTAGTTCAATTCATTAAAAATTAGAGAAATTAAAAAAAATGACTGGTACCCGACATTCAAATATCTCAAATTTGTTTGCGCAGCCTTCCCTAGAATCATTTGTACTGGTTTCAAGTGATTTTGCTTTCATTTGTAATTAAACTGTTCAAAAGTTATGAACATTTAAAAAAATGGCATGTTCTCTGATAATTTAAGCATGTCTGTCCAGTTAGAACAATGTCGGTGTTATTGGAATTTGAATTTGTGTTGAAAGTATGTGTTTTATTTTTATGTGCGTGTACGTGCATGTGTATCCGACCTATGCAAACTTGGGATCCCTAATTTTTGTAAATAAATTTTTGTATACTAGAAAAGTTATAACATTATGTTTGTGCTTGTTTGTAGTAACAATGATTTTGTTTGTAGTTCAATCCATTCAAAATTAGAGTTTTTCACAAAATGATTTGCGCCCGATATTGAGATAATTGAAACCCACTTGCTCAACCCCTTCCGAATCGTTTGTAGTTGTTTCTAATGATTTTGCTTTCGTTTGTAGCTGAACCGTTCAATAGTTAAACATTTTAAAAAACGGTCAAGAACAAACTATTAATTTTACAGATTTTTAAATCCGCTATCTCCGGGTGATTAAGAATCGTTTGTAGTTGTTTCTAGTAATTTTGCTTTCATTTATAGTTGAACCGTTCAGTAGTTATGAAGATTTAAAAAACGGCCACGAACAAACTGTCAATTCTAAAGACTTTTAAGTCCACTTCCTCCAGGTGATTTAGAACGATTTGTAGTTGTTTCTAGTAATTTTGCTTTCGTTTGTGGTCGAACCGTTCAATAATTATAAACATTTAAAAAAATCGCCAAGAAGAACCAACTTTGTCAATTTTAAAGATTTTTCAAATCCTCTTTTTTCCGGGTGTTTCGAAATTTTTGTAGTTATTTCTAATGATTTTGTTTTCATTTGTAGTTGAACCGTTCAATAGCTATAAAAATTATAAAGAAATGCTCAAGAACAAACTGTCAATTTTAAAGATTTTTAAATCTCTCTTTTCCGGGTGATTCCGAATTATTTGTAGTTGTTTCTAGTAATTTTGATTTCGTTTATAAGCAAACCGTTCAATAGTTATAAACATTTAAAAAATGGCCACGAACAAACTTCATCAAAAAAAGGTTATTTAAATCCGTTTCTTCTTGATGATGCAGAATCGTTTATAGTCGTTTCTACTGATATTGCTTTCGTTTGTATTGAACCATTCAATAATTATAAACACTTACAAAATGACCAAGAAAAAAACTTTGTCAATTTTAAAGATTTTCCATATCCGCTTCTTCCAGGTGCTTCAAAATCTTTCTAGTGATTTTGCTTTCGTTTGTAGTTAAACCGTTCAATAGTTACATCTTTTAATCAACGTGTCAAGAACAAAACTTGCTTATATTAAAGATACCTCAAATCCACTTGTGAAGTTCCATTTCGAATCGTTTGTAGTTATTTGTAGTGCCGTTCGTGTTTTTTTGTAGCTGTACGTTTAATTCGCAGACTATACTTGATTTTTTCATGAGCACCTGATGTTAATTCCCTAATATTTTCGGACGGACTAAAACACAGAAAAAAAAACGCTTTTTTTTATAAAACAGTTGTAATTGACTACTGTGAGAAAACGTTCTTCAGTAAGCATATTAAGAGTGTCTTACTTTTAACGCTTTTTTGATTATGTTTTAGCTGTTTAACATTTTTAGTTTTCATTTTTTAGTTTTTAATTTTTTTAAAGTTTTTATATTTTTCAAGTTTTTTAAATGGTTGTTGTTCCTTTTTTAAATTTGTTGTACTTTTTCGAATTATTTAATCTGAAATATCACAGAATGCATATCGATTAAATGTGTAAATGATGCGTAAAGAACAACAATCGAAGAATATTAATATACTTATTTTAGATAATACAGTAAATATTATTAAAGATATAAAAGTTTTTTTAAAGTTAATACAAAATTAATTTTTGCAAAGAAAACGTCTTAGTTATTAACATAATGCAGGGAGTTTATAAAAGAACTCCTTGATTTAAAAAAATCATAATTAAAAAACGAAACCAGTAATAAACTTTCGGGTTTTGAATTCGAGTTCAGTATAATGTCAATATTGTTTTGCTAATATTCGATCGCAGTGCGTAGCCTTGGAGCGAGCGTGGTAGGGGAAGAGTGCTACTGCTTCCGCCGGCCGGCAGTCGCCACTCACCAGTCATGGCTACGCCACAGCAGAAAGCACGGAGGAGATCCGGTTCAACTGCCTTTTTCCATTGGCTATGGAAAAAGGCAGTTGGGCCGGATCTCCTCAGTGTCAACTGTCGCTAAAAACCTGCGATGTCAGGTGAAACAACACAAAGACACAAATTGTGAGCTAGGTGATGCTGTACTTCCCATAAGGTGTCTGTATTAAATATTACAACTTTGCTACTCCTGTCCTGATGAGCCCCAATTAGAGCGAAACGCGTTGGCTGACTTTGAGTCGCTTATCAATAATTTCTTTTTACTTGGTGTATATATATAGACACACACACGCACGCACGCGGGCGCGCGCATGCACACGCACACCCACACGCACGCACGCACGCACGCACGCACGCACGCACGCACACACACATAAACATTGTATTATAATTTTATGCAAAAGTGTACCTGACTTAGCACATACACATCTTATGGTTTAATTGGCATTACTTAATAATTGATCTCTGGTCATCGCTTCTAGTACTTTGTAATAAGCATTCTAACTACCCTAAACATTTAATAAATCATCGGCAATAATCCTGTGCAAATACGTTCAATTAAGAACACTTCCAAATAAAATGTACAACACAAAAAATGGTACGTTTGGCATAAATAAAAACAATATCAATATAAAATATAAAAATATACAAAGGTGCTATTGTTAAAATAAAATAATCACTGCATGCAATTTTGGTACTACGTTCTCTACCATCGATCATTGAGGACTATGATCGTCTTCAAATAAATGCTTAGTTTATAAGACATGCTGGTCCAAATATAAGTATGCTCAGATTGTAAAGGGCAGGGTCATAAATTGCTCAGATTATAAAGGACGTGGCGGTCCTGATGTAAATAAGCTTTTATCTTCTTTTGTTTTTCACAAAGATATACTTGAGCTAATTTTTACTAGTTAAAAAAAATAATATAAAATAATTAGCAATTAGTGTTAGTGTACTTTTGACCTAAAACTATTTCAAGAATAATTCTGATAGATAATACTTATAGTTACGGTGATATCGATAAATAAATAAAATAATTAGCAAATTAAAACATATGATGTCACATCATAATGGAATTTGAATGGAACGTGTAACAATTACTGTCATAAAAACAATTGCATTATCATGTAAATGTATCAAGGCTTCCACCTTTTAGAAAACAACACCTCCAAATAAATAACACTTTCTATAAATGCATGCAATAGCATTTTGTAATTTATTGTCTCAAATTTCTACATATTTAAATACCAATTAATCAAATAATCCCTGTAAGGTTATTAAACAAATTGCTAAAGCTTATCAATACAAATAAGTGCCATTTAATTTAAATGCATTCATAAAGCAATTACTGCACACTTAGAATAAGACAAATATCATTAATGCAATTTTTACACAGTGCCATTTCAATAATATATTCACATAAAAATATTGAATTACAAGAATCATTTTCATTCATAAATTCTTGCCACGCACCCGGTAAGAAACACATTTGTATTACATGAATATTCGAAAATAATTTTAATACAACTTCTCCAATTGCTACCACTAACAAAGTTTGCACTTTAACTACTGGTAAAGGGAGCATGAAACATCCACACGAATTTTGCCAAACAGGTAAAAGGGTTGATCAAAACAGTATATTTGTTACGGGTAAAGGGTTGATCAAAACGCTATATTTGTTACGGGTAAGTGTTGTTTAGACATCACTGACCAGTTTGAAAATAAGAGAGTTCAAATTTTGCGATTTCTAAAACAGGCAAAATTCCTAAAGGGTTACAAAACAAGTTTATGTACCATAATCCAGGATCGAGTGAAGACGTTTTAGATGCGAAAAACAGAAAAAGGGAAGTTTATGAGAATGAAACGGGTGTCATGCGATCCTAAGCGAAAACTATGATGAAGGTTAATGATCGAGCGAAACGGTGAAAAAAAAGTATTACATTTATGCTAGAAAACGTATCAATTAATAGATGCTGATGACAACGAAACTAAGTTACTAATATAGAATCCGATATTTAAATTGTATTTTAAGAGATTACACGAAGCAAGAAATCACATTGCTAAAACTACAATATGGGACATTACAACATGTGGTGTATTGGAAACCCCACGTTGGCAACGAAATATAATATTCTTTATTGCGTTATTAAACAGTCATTCATGTATTATTAATTTAAAGTTATTTTGAGGCGTATATTTCATATTTATTTGTTTAGAACATTTAATTACCGAACCAGATGGCCATTATACTTTTATGATTTCAAGTTACATGTATTTCTAATTTAGGAGTACGTGGTCTCTAGAGAATTTTAAAACAGTTTTTCATATTATGTAACTTCTGAATTTAGTCGTGTGCCAATATTAATGAAAATACATAAGATGTACGTACAACGCCAAACAATTGACATTACGAATTATAAATAGCAGGATTAATTTACATTGCAGCGCTGACCTGCATTTTAAATTTAAAATAAAGATTAAACAAAGATTTGTAAGACCACAGGTCTAATGCACAAATATTCAAATTACATTGAAAGAAATTTGTGCATGCTGCGAGAGAAACGTTTTAACTTCTGGGTTCAGTAAATTGAACATCGATATTTCAGAATAATGTATTGAATTGATTACATAATACTGTGTTTATTTAAAAAAGACTTAGGTATTTCAAAACAGGTAACACTCCATTCTAAAAATCTATTCACATGACTATCGTAACACAGTAATATATTTGCATTCATATTTAAAAATAATAAAATATAAAAAAAACAAAAACTATGCACAAATCTTCAGATTTCCAGCTTATTTATTAAAAGAGTAATGAAACAAATGCCAAATCATAAATATAAGGCAATGCAAATTTGTGTACTGAATACAAGTATAGTAAAATCAACCCAGGAATTCAAACAAAACTGAAAATAATAACGTAACAAAAATAATCTGTAATACAAACTACAACTGGATAAGGAGAGATATGCTATAAATATTAAAATTAGAAAGAAATGCGTATAGCACAAGTAAGCTAAAAACAAAATCAAAACAAAAATATGCAGTTACTTGTGTTGATAGGTAAAAAGTACAATAATTCATTGCATACTCGTATAGAAGGCGCAATTACATTGTACAAATTTTACAATACAAAATGAATAATCAACTCAATCGATAGATCGAGTTTACGTTTATCCATCTAGATAGTTAAGTTAAGGTAGAGCCAATTAGTGAATACTTGTATAACGGCAATTTCCATGTGAGAAATATGACTAAGTATTGTGCCAGGCACAAGTTTGGATCGTATGGGTTTCCGCGGTCTCTCTTTTCAAGACTGTGTAACAATTACGATTTTCTGTTATTCAAATATACAATTTTATTCAATACACCTTGTCAATAAATATCAAATTTCTATTGAAACCGTTTATTGTGAATTCATATATAGTACGCCATCTACATTAGAATAGCCCAAGTAAACTTTAAGTGAGCTTCTATTTGCTTGCATCTTGATTCAATATCCCCCCTCTCGGCGCATGCTAGAATAGCTAACATCGTCTCGTGGAAAAAGCCATTTTTGATATGAGATGTAGTCCGGAAAACCAGTATTACCCAGGGCCTGCAGGTTTTTAATTAAACATGCCGCCCCAAAGAAGGGACAAGTGGAGTCAACGAATTCAATAAGTTTAGTTTTGATGGCAGCATCGACCTAAGATGATTGTAAATATATTTTTTTTACGGTAAGAAAATATTTCGCAAACGTACCTGAAAAATTATATTCTCTCATTTAATTTCAGCGCAAGTTTTTTTTAATAGTTTAGAGTTTAATGGATTAAAATATTAATTATGGAATATGGAGACAATTTAATTCCAAGTACTAAAATGTTAAATTCAAGTAACACGTTATTAAACAATGGAAATTATTTATTATAAACAAAAAAAAACAATCGTTAATGCTAAGGCAAGCACAAAAATTGGAAGGCTGCTTCAATTGTTGCTAGGCAGGAAAGTGGAAACCCCCACATGGGATTGGTCTGAATGAAGGTCAACTCCGGACCCCTGCGTCAGCCACGTTCAACGGTAAGAGTAGGGACGCAGATGTTTAAAAAAAAAGATCTTTAAAAGAAAGAAAACCGGCAGACAAACGGATAGCCAGCGGCGAGTCATCCTCCATTTTTATATCTATACTATTTCGAAGGAACTTTCATTTAAAAAACACAAATAATTTTCGAAGTCGCTATACACAAGTTTATTTAAAATTAATTCTTGATATTTTTGCAAAAGTTCGTAGCTCAATTAATTTGCTTCAAATAAAATTTAGTATTTGGATAAGGCATATTTGACCTTAATATTTTCAAAGTATTTTTGTAAGATTATGTTTGAAGTTACAAAGTTGTAGTAAAAGGTTTGTTTCACAAAACGTATGATATGATAAGAATTGTTTGCCGAAACATTGGGTAAAAGCCATTGTGTTAGTACACCTGAAGTATAGTTCAATGTCGACAATAAGTATTTTTCTTAGACCTTAGAGTTGATTAGAGATAACTATTAAAACTATAGAGCCATAACCTGCGAACATATTTTTTTTGGAATATGTAATTTGTTTCTTGTACACTGAACAGGATCCTATTCTAGTAGCATGAAATCACTGTAATATAAAATGAAAGTCATATAGTTCTTGTGGAGAACTGAAGTAATTTATGTAACTAAATAATAATTAAAAAAAAAATTCATTCCACGAATGTTTAGAGATTTCTATTAAACTGTAATAACAAAACTATTTTGAAAGTCTCCATTTAGATAAGTTTATATAAACAATGTATATATAAATATTTAAAAAAAAAAATCAATAGAAAAATATTAAGTTGTCTCAAAATTTTCTTTCGTTAAAGTCAACAGTAATTGTCCTACAGAAGCAAACAGTTTATCAATATGATATTGTAGTATTGAAGAAAAGTATTATTGGTGTTAACGTTAAAAGTTTTTTTTTGAATAATAATTTTGACTAGTGTATTTTTTTATAATTTGTTTTGATAAAGTGACTAGGCTCTAACGAAGTGCTAGTTTGAACATGTTTAGGTGTGATTAAATTTTCAGATGGCACGAGATCATCGTTCCCATTCCAGGTTGCAGAGATTAAAGTAAGTATTTTTGATTACGTTGCTTGTCGTAAATTTTTTTTCGGAAGATTTCCGTATCTGATCTTCGGATAGTTTCGTATTATCTAACATTCATTAAGATACGGTGGCGTCCAATAGAATTTCTTTTGTTTTATCGTATACCATCCTACGACCCTAGCTCATTGCTCTGCCCTAAGCTGAAGAAGCTTAGCTGGCTGGAAGATTTCTTTAGAGAGACCCTTTTTTCTGAAAGTCATTCAACATCCTTTTTACCCTGGGCTTGATCGTCAAACAGGAACCCCTCATAATCTATCGAGGCTTTGCCGCCTGTATGGTAGAGCAGGCATATTATTTTCCTTTTGAGGAATTTAATAGGTTACAACTGTAGTAGAATTTATTAATTACCTACAACATTTAAAACAGGAAACAAATAGATATCCTAGGTAAGGAACGGATATTACACAGGTAACTTCACTGCATTACAATGTACTACTTGTCATTCGTCTTTTCGATACGGTAGTCCTGTGTAGTCTGGCATCATAGTGACTGGCTTGTTCACTAGTCCAAGCCACCGTCCTTCCTTATTATGCGTTCTGATAGGCCAAAGACAACGGCATACATTTTTTTGAAGCGTGGAAAATACCTTATTTCATATTCCATTCGCACGAAATCCATAATAATAGTAGATTATGTGCCGAAGTAGTAGGCGCTTCATTACCGAGGCAAAGTTTGAAGACCAAGGCGCGTGGCACCGCGGTCATCAATAAGCCGAGGTAATATAAAGCAACGACCACCAAGGTTCGTATACTACTTGATTTACAATCATCCCTGTTATAATTTTTTTATATAATTTTTAAAAGCGTATTTTATGTTTTATAAAATAGGCAAAATTGAAGATTCCTATGTCAAAGAACAAATGTCACAGTAGGGTCTGCCGTTTATTTGTATCTAAACTAATGGAAAATGTCTCAAACCAGCGATCCTGATGAGGGAAGCTATGGAACAAGCAACAATGAATTTTTTGCTAGATAAAAACAGGATAGTTTCAGCTATTTGATATCTGTTAATAAATAATCACATTTTCTATGTATTATATTTCCTGAAACTAATACAAAATTTTAGGTAACAGAAAGTCATTGAACTGAAACAATTTAAGTGAATTAGATACGAAAAAGTGGTCAGAACGTAGCCACTTTCCGACCTTCCTTTAAGGTCGGAAAATGGCAACTCTCCGACCTGATATAGCATTTCACTTCGATCACTACATAGCGATTAAATAAAATGTAATACTTTCAAACTCTTGACATGTATAGCAATTTGTTTAATAATTGTAAATAAACATAATTAAACTAATTCTAAATATCCTGAACAGTGTTGGGAACCTAAAACCGCATTATTATAATGCGTCATAACTAATGTATAAGAAAAATCCCCTAGGATAATTATTAAATAAAATCGTTGTGGAACCAAATGAGGCCCAATAATGTGTGTCCAATACTATATTTTTATTATTCCCAAGCCGTATAGCAAGATTTAAGGATTGTGTAAAAACCAGTCATGTTCAAACACATAAAAATTCTAATTAAGTTAGTGGTTGATAAATAATAGTAAAAATGTGAGAAACTAGAACAACCGCTGATCCAATCTTTCACACTGCTGCTTTTAGTTAACTTTGTACTCTCTTAAGATCAATTCTCATTTTTAAGTTAATATTTTTCGATGGCTTAATGGCATGTTTGGGGTAATATTTTTGGAAATTTTTATTCTGATAGTATTCCTATCCTGGAATCATTCTACATTCCACCCAAAAAACCTACCCTTCTCGACAGATTCTGCGTATGCAATGTATAATTGCTCTAAAGTCGAATGCCGGTGGAATTTATTCTCTTGATTCAACCCTGTACCCAAAAATAAAAAATTCCACATAACAATTTTTGGTGCAGGTGACGCATCAATTTTCTAAAACCGAAAGCCTAGATGTCCTTTCTGGTTGAATTTTTAACATGGGTTTAACATTTACCCCGCGAAAACAGAAACCTTCCACTAACTTTCTGGGTATATAAATGCAATTGTTTAATTGGACGTCGTCATGCAATGGTAGACCAAGCGACAGAAAGTTGAATTTTGAGCTATCACTGCACTCTGGCCGTAAAAAGTTAAATCCACACTTCAACATAATCCAGTATCAATAAGAAGATACCTTTTTTAACACAAAACCTAAGTCTCACTAACAATAAGCCTCTTTTTGTATTTTGCAACGCAGACCATAGCAAAAAAGCAATTACAGACTAAGAGACATATCGCATTAATAGATCAAAGTTGTCCTTTAGATTATTGGACAATAGAACGCCGCATATGTTTAATAGTCGTTATTTTTCTAACAATAAGTGCAACATACTGTTTGCTTTTTAAATTATTATTATTTCTTCTTTCTTTTCCTTCTCATATAGTTTAATCTAGTTTTAGTAAATAACCGCGGACTGTTGTTAAACGTACATTCTCTTTATCTATAAGTGATATTATGCATTTAGAAATTCTCTAGTTATTGTGCATGTGTCGAGTATGGTTGATTTTTGTAGATGTGTAAATGCGTTTGAATGTAGTTGTAGTTTTTGAATGTATTGGTGTAGGTTATTTGGTTTGACTCCTGCACTTGATAATACGATCGGTATTATTTCTACTTTATCTTGGTGCCACATGTCTTTGATTTATCCAGCTAGTTGTATAATTTTTCTATTTTTTCTCATGTATTTTTTTGTATATTGGGTGTGTTTGGGATATTTCTATTAGTTGTATGATTTTCTTTTATTTGTAAATTAGTGTAATTTCTAGATTGTTGTGCAGTGTTGGTTTGTCGGTTATAATGTTTTTGTTCCAGTATAGCTTGTGTTTGCGTTTTCAAGTATGTTTTGCGACGTGTATTTCTACACTGGTGTATGTTCTTTTGTGAGTTTGTTGTAGGGTTCGTTGTTGATGTATTATTTTTACGGCATTGTCACGTCGTTTGATGTATTCTGTGTTTGCTAGTGTTGGGCATACGCTTATGATGTGTTCTATTATTTCTATTTGCTGTTCACATAGTCTACATTTGTCTGTTGTTTTGTATGATTGTGTTTACTGTAATAGTGTGTTGATCCTCTGGTCTTGTATCGCTATCATGAATCACTTTGTTTCACTGAATATGTTGCATTTCTTGAGCCATGTGTTTGATGTTTCTTGGTCGATATTGATGCGCCTTTTGTAATAAGGTTTTACCTCTTCACTTTATTATTTCAGTTCAGGGAATTTTTTTAAACCCCGCAGGGAAAGTCCATTACTAAGTTTAATTTAAGATTCACGTGTAAATCCCACGAAAACTCGGTTCCTCAGGCCTTTTGGGAAATTGAACTATGATTTGTGGTATAAAACCCCGCAAAAATTGCGTTCTAAAGTCATGAAAACGCAGCTGGGTTGCGGTTTTAGCGTGTAAACATGAGAAATCGTGGAGGAGGTGATAGTTCCTGAGAACGAAGCGTTGGAAAAAAGGGGGGATATCTACTAACCATCATCGAAAACAAGTACGGTCGTGAAAGTTCGAGTCGACAAACTGAGTTTTTCCTTTTGTTACCTACTCCCTTTACCGAAATAAAAAATACTTGTACTCCATAGACGAGGACCGCCAAACACTAATCGAAGAAACAAACGCCAAAGGGACCACCAACCCATGAAACCAACGGGGTAAGTTTTTGTATTATAATTTGAAAGGCTTTGACGACCCGGAGAAATTTAATCTTATATAAATTCCCATGATTATTACATTATATATATTATTATTTATAAAAAATTACAAGGATCGTACAAAAATAGAATGAGGATGCATCAGTTGAAGTAGACCTCATTTCACTTACTAGTGACAGGCCTACAAACCAACTGCATGAAATCACAACTGAAATAATAGTCATATATATATGGAAAGATTAGAAAGTGAGTAGGGTATTGAAAATAATAGAAATAACAAAAATCTTGTTCATCAAGAAATAACTAAAAATGTAGTTGGTGCAGGTTTTAACAATCACAAAGCAACAGCTTACACAGGTCGTTCTAAAAAGGGAAAGAAGAGAAAGAGGAAGGTTAAAACTAACCAATATTATAAAACAGCTACGGTAAATCTTAAATTTGTCAAAGAATTTAGGTTGAAATGTAATGAGCAGTTGTCGACCAAGGAGAGAAAATCAATATTATGTAACTTTTGTAAAGCTGGTACGTACGACGCCAGATATTTATTATACAAAATCCGGTTAAAGAAGTTCTTATTAAACATAAGAGAGAAGAGAATCTGAAAAGAAAACTACTTCAAGGGTGCATTTTTTTTCAAATACAAGAGTAAGTAAAGACATTTTTATGTAAACTCTAGAATTTCAAATTGTACAGTAAATATAACATTCAAAAAGAAAAAAGAGTGCTGTGGACGATGGTAGAGGCAAAACTGGGGGTTAGAATAAACTGTCACATACTAAAACTGAAGGAGTGATACAACATATATCCAAATTTCCATGGTATATTTCACATTATTGTCGGTCATCTACAAATAGTGAGTTTCATTCATACGGTACTCTTCCTTTGATGTATAAACTATATTGCCACGATTATGAAAATCAGGTGTCTCCTGGATTGTTCAAGACAATATTTTACAAAAAAAATTAAACTCAAACATAAGACACTAAAAAACCGCATGTAATGTTTGCGATAATCTAGCTATTTAAAAAAAATGCAACCGCAGCAGACGAACACCAAAAAGTAGCAGCAGAACATAAAACTCACTTAGATATGACTGAATATACACTAAATCTGATGAATGAACATTTTAAAAAATCAAAAGAAGACGAACTTCAAGAAACTTAGTGTATATCTTTCGATCTGGAAAAAAACATTGCCTCTTCCTAGAATGTGGACCAACTTGTGTTTTATAAACGATAGTTATGGTTTTATAATTTTGGAATTCATGATTTTTGCTACAGTTGGACAGAAGGAAGTGCCGGACGCGGAGCCCAGAAATTGGGTTCGTTTACGGAAACACATCATCCAGAATGCACCACAAATAACAAAACATCTTGTTATGTGGTCCGATTCCTTGTAGGGGTCAAAATCGAAATTTTAAAATAATTTTGATCTTAAAGACAGTTTTGGAGGAACACTCCACCTTGAAAGATTTAATCCCTACATTTCATAGCCCCTATGCATAGCTTTTTAAGAAATGATTCTATTTTTTCAGACACTGTAAAAGTAATTAAATGCTCTAGGAAAAAACCAAGCTTCATGTGGACAAGATTTTGTTAGTAGTGCAATTTTAAAAGACGTAATCACAAACCGGAAAAAGAGTGCAACAGGTCACCAAGTGAACTGGATAAAATTTAAATTAATTCAGATCAGGAACATTTGTTAAAAATGACCTAAACACGAAAATTGTTCAGTAAAAACTGAACAAAAGTAATTCTATGCTAAAAGAAACGACAAAACGTATCAACAGCAACAATCGTCAGACTAGTCCTAGTCAAAATATTGTTAAGGAATGTGGCAGTAACAGTGAATTCTACTCCAGTAAATTTACACAGTCATGGCCTGAAGGAAAACCCATAAGGAAAAAGAAACTTCAAGGACTTTGAGTTAGAAGAACAGTCGAGTACTTACCCTAGGAACTTATAACAAAATACGTATTAGTTTTATCTTTAAAAAACCACGTTTGGTTTTTGTTCAGTTATTTTATTCAAAATACATTTTTAAAACGTTGCTTTTTTATAGAATACCACCAGCTGTTGATTTATCACCACAAGTCCGTAGACTACCTGTTACAAATACCAACTTTGCCATTAAACATCCGTACAATTGCTATTATACAAAAATACCATTTTTAGCAGTCGTAGACCAAGCTACATTTTAACTCATATAAACGATTAAAAGTAAATTACCAAAAAGTTTGTTGTAGACTATACAAAAATATTATTGTAGCGCCGATTAGTCTACCTGCGACCAGATTAATTATATTAGAAAACGAAGCGTTTGTACACAAAAAATGACTAATAGTTCCTGCGCAACTTCTTTCAAATGGACTTTATTGATAAGTCACAAGAGCTTCTTAACCATACAATAAGAAATCTGCAGAATGTTATCCACATAATTTCTGATATGTTCTCGAAATAATTAGAACAATTGAATAAGGTATAAATAGTCGTTAAGGCGTTTTGAAGTTAAGTTGTAATTGAAGCTTTTAGTACAAAAGGAGTTTTAATTTAAAGCTTTGAAAGTCGTGATATGAAATAAATTAGTGGTATATACTGTTAATATACATTGCCATATGTGATATAAATTATTGTAGTGATCGATATAAAAAATGATTAGTTCTTGGATAATTAATTATACTGCATCGATATAAGTAATTAAGAAAATAGCAGTAGTTTTTAGAAGTTAATATTTGTACTGTTAGCGATTAGCTGGAATAAATTGATGTGAGCGCTTTTAGAATTTCACTGTAGCTACGAGTTGTTAAAAAGGATTGTAAAATCAGTTTGAAAATAAGAAAATGTTGTTTGTGCAAAAAGAGTTCTCGTTACATTAGTTTTACATAACCTGTACCGAAAACCATTTATGGATGCTATTTCTATGGAGTCTAATAGAACGTTCTGTAATAGCTCTAACATGTAGAAACACTTTGTTTTGTCATTGCATAACTACGTCCATTTGATCAACACGCCCATAACCCAACCACACTTCTTGATTATTAAAGGCTGAAGAATTTAAAATTTATTTTTCCCGATATAGTTCAATACAGTTAAAAACATAGTATAATAAATATTTACCAGTTGCAAATGACTGCCATTGCAAACACTAAATAGTTTAGAGTAACCTCAATGATAAGAAAAAGCCTAAGTTAAGTTAGTATAACTAACACTGGATACTAATGCGTATCAAACATTGTAGTGAAACTTGGCACTAAAAATGTTTACATAGAACTATTTTGGTAAATACTAGACGGTGAATGGTTAACAATTTCGTGGTTTATTAGGTTGAAACTGGAAAACAAAAAAAACGAAATACAAAAGATTTCATTAAGAGTTTAGGGGAGAAAAAAATGTAACCTAGGAGTTCTGTAATGCGATTTTAAACAGGCCAGTGGCCTAAAATCCTCTGAAACTACAAAAATCATAATAACTCAAAACAAAAAAAAATGCAATAAAATGCAAGGAACATCTTACAAGACGTTTAACTTTACCTAAAGCTAAAACAAGATCCCCACTACCTTCTTAATGACGTATCAAATGTTCATTACAATTACTAAACTTAAAATAATAAACATACATACCGAATGTCTTGATGGCGGAAAATCATCGTAAAACTATCTTGATCGAATTGGGATGCTATTATACTACTATACACTTCCCCAAGCACAAATTCGAATCACGTTTGAATGCATCACTAACACGATTCTATTACAAAAAAATTAAGCAGCAACAGCACTTTTACGCGCAAGTACCGGTATGTACGCAGAAATGAAAAAAAAATGTGGAAGACTGTTTAACAGTGCACACAGAAATGTGAATCGATAAATCATTTGAGCCCCTCCCACATGGCACTGAATCATGCTGATTTCTTAACACAGATTGAAAAATTATAGTAAATTATTTCTACTTCCTTTCTGCATTACTTAAAATATAATGCAGGAAGAGAAATGAACAAAATGATTTGTAAAGCTGCGGATGAAATAAACAATCAGATTAAAATTGGCAATCAACTTCATTCATTTTAGGTCAATTTAATTATTACCAAATTTAGAATAAGAATTAGTAGTTTCATAATTAATATACATGTTATAATATCAAAAGAACAGGAAGAAGTTGATGAAAGCAATCTAATTTACAAATTGCATAATTGTTATACAGAAAACTAGTTAACCTATATTCCCTTAATATTTCATCTATTGTAGTGATAAAACAAACCATGTAAACCTCTTACAAGAACACTGCAAAAAATGGAAAGTGGATAATTATAAGTGTGCAAAAACAGAGAAATTGATTAGTAATTTACTATAATGTGCGTTATTAATTAGAAAATTACGCACCTTTCTAAATGTGTTAAACGAAGTGCGAAATTTATTTTTTTAATTTTGATTAAATTAATATTCAGGGTAGGTTTCTATCGACACAAATAATTTTATCAACGCCCATGAGACGAAAGTTAGAATAGCGACGATAAAGGCGACGAATTGACAAAACTGATACGTTTCTGCGCCCCTTCATAATTAGTTAATATTGCTTTTGTTATTAATTGCAATAGCGAATAACGATTTTATAAGCAAGAATAAAAGTACAATTAATTGAAGTACTCGCTTTCACGGTAACTAAAATATGTTTTTTTTAGACAAATTTCTTTATTGTATGTACGGAAGTGCATTTTATAACGAACGAATGGCTTTGTATTTATCTTAGAGTGATTATTTACAAGCACGGCTTAAATTTGTACACACGGCGTGATTATTCATTACATAAATAACCAACGTTTTTATTTGCTTTCAAATGCAAACAAAATGTGCCTTTATACACATTAATGGCTATGTATATACAATCATCATCATTAGGTCTTCAGTCCTAGAACTGGTTAGACGCGTACCATCATTGTTCCCTATTCTGAACTAACCTACAGATTTCCCTGAAATATGCACAGTTTGCATCTATAACTGTCTGATCTAGGTCTACATCTACCTCTTTTTCCTATCTCTGCTTGTAATATATCACATACTATTCCCCAAAAATGCCTTATAACGTATTCCGCCCTACTATTTCTCTTTTTCCTCAGATATCCTTGTTCCCCTACTATTTCTGTAACTTATTTGTTATTATCTTTGTCTGTCCATGCTATCGTCCTCATACATCTGAAGCACAGCATTTCAAAAGGCTGCTACCGTTTTTCTGTCTGCGTTTCAGACTGCCCGTATTTCCTAGGCATACTGTGCTGTGCTCCACACATATGATTTCAACAATTTTCTTCTTATTCTATGTTTGTTGTCTTTCCTCATAGGCGCCGTTCTTTCTTGTTAGATGCAGTTCGATCACTTTCTATTGTTTTACAGTTACATGCCTTATTTCTCCTACCTTCAATGGTTGTGAAGGGAGGTATATATATATATACAATACGCTTATATTATACAGGATGCAACAATGAATTTTTGGATATTTTTATTTTTTCCAGTTTCTTTTATATTTTAGTGGGTTTTATTTCTAGAATTTGGATTTCAAAGACATCTCGCGACTCCCTTATCACGTCAATATATATTAAAAACTTCTAGACTATTCTAAAGCGTACCTGAAATTATATAATAACATCTCGAATGTATATATTGTAATCTAAATAGCTCTTAAATGTAAAACTCTTGTACCCATCAATCAAAACAATCTGAAAAATGTGATGCCGCAAGGACCTATCAATCATCTTTTGTGTACAAACGCTTCGCTTACATTCCAATGTAATTATCCTGCTGAGAGACAGATCGATCGACGCTACATTATTAATTACAGTGTTTAAATGTCAGATAGTTTTGTTATCCTAAATTATTCACGGTAATATTTAAGGGATATATAATGGGAGTACTCCTTTTATTTAACAAATCCAGATGTTTGTCCTTAGACTAGTAATTGAATATTGCTTTGCTATTTAAATTTATGAAAGTTATTTATTAGAGTTATATTTTACATGTTGTTTTGTGTTTAATTATCATTTCAGGTACAGATGTTCTAAGAAAAGGCGAATTGGTTCGTGTGTACTGTCGCTTCGTTCTTTAGACCCTATCAGCGACTGTGTTTATCACAGTATTCATTTTTTCTTCTCTTTCTTTCCCTTCCTTTGTTACACGTAATTCGGGTGAGCATTCCGTTACTGATTTCGTTCTTTTCTTACTGGCCCGCTCGTCTTGCGGATAACAAAATTTCAGGAATGTAATAAACTCCACCTATACCTTACATGTGATTTTCCAATGCTCCACCCGTAGGTACTACATTGGCCAGGAAGCGAGTTTTTTTACCTGGTAAATTTTGAATTTTGCCGAACCCTTGCTGTTCCAAGCAAGGTAGGGATCTTTAACGTGCGTGACAACACTAACACACGGGACCTCCATTTTACCTCTCATCCGAACGAGGGTGTATTTTTTGTGAAAAATGCTCGCCTAACATTTTTTCAAGCGGACCGAGTCGGGATTTGAACCCGGGACCTTGGGCATAGTAGTCACACACATACCAACTACGCCACGGAGCCACCTATACCGACTGATTATTAACAAAAGCATGAAAAAAATCCTATTTATTTTTTAATGCTTAGAAGGTGGAAGGTGTATAGTTTTATTGCAACTGAGCAATTAACAGTCTCCTTGGTATAACGGAAATGCGTTTCCTACGTTTTTATTTTTACCGGTTTGAAAATTATGCATGGTAAAATTTTAACCCTTCTTATCCTTAATTCAAAAATCTACTTTATCTTAATCATTCATGGTTCTTATAAAGGTGTTTAAAAATTCTAAATTTTTACAATTTTATTGAATTTCTAAGTTATACCCACAATCTTGGAAAATCTTACCTACTTTGTCACATTCATCGTACCATATTGCATCTTTTACTTCAGATTTAAATTTGGTATTTGGTTTAGTACCTTATTGAAAAAAGTAATGTGTGCAATCTCATCTTTAGCATAAGCGGAAATTGAATAAGCTAGAACGATACACGAAAGACTAAAATTATCAATTCTTTTATACCAGTCACAGGTACTTCCACGTAAGTTGCTGTGAGCAGTAATCGTGTATGTGATTAATCTTATGCCACTTAGTTATTTACTTTGCTATCGTGTTGAAGGTAAATTTTTATATAAATAATGCAGATATTCTCTTTACAAAACCACGTTTAAAACATGTTTCCATAGCGAGTAATTTAAATTCTATAATATAAAAAAATCATTAACTACAAATTATTTTAAAAAGGTACGCATTTGTACCTCTTGCAAAATTTTACAAAATAAAGATGTTGTTCAAGAAACTTTCTGAAGATATTCTCATCTCCATGTAAATCAAAATGCACCTTTCCAATAGACAAGTAAATAATGCAACTTTGAACACTTGAAAATATTCACCTCACCAAGCAGCTGGTGATCACCGCACAAAGCGAATCAACTGGTTTAACTAAAAGTATTCATTGTGGATGACGGATTTTCATTTACAAATGCATTGCCACGACATTATCGGACAACACACAACTACCACCGAGTGAAGAATTAATTCTATGTTAAGTTCCTCTACAAATGAAATCTAGGTATGACGCTTGTTATGTTCAGTTCCTTTATTTGAATATTTCTGTTCTTACTTAATTAAATTTCACATTTCTTACTTTATTCACAGTCTCTTGAGTATTTATTAACGATTTCGATAGCCTTTTCAACTCAAACAGGTGCTTATTCATCCCCTTGTATGATTCTATTACAATATGTTGTTATAATTTAAATACTTCAATTTATCCTATATTGATATAGCATTTAAAAATATGGTGTTATAGGCACATACTAAGACATGCGGGAATAGTGCGGAATATATTAGAAGCAGAGATAGGATAAAGAGAGATAGATGTAGACCTAGGTTAGACTATTGCACACAGATGGTCAAATATGAAGACTGTGGGAATTTCAGGTAAATGTGTAGGTTTTTATAAATATTTATGGCTTCATCAGGACAAGTAAAGATATAAGTAATAAAATAAAATAAAAATATAAAAGATAAGAATGATAATATTAAGCAGAAGTTAAAGTGTAAAGAGAAGAGTTACTCCTGAACTAGCAGACTCACTAGCCCATTCAAAGCCAAAAGGTGTCTTGTGGCATTTGTACACAACAGATGATTGATAGGTCCTTGCGGCATCACATTTTTCAGATTGTATGGTACTTTTGTCACACAGCGTTCACATCGGTTCTAAACAACTTTTTCCCAGGTTCGAAACATTCCCCTTTTTGTTACATGCGTCATTTACTCCCTATACTATCCATTACAGTAGCTAATAAGAAAGAGCGGAGGCTATGTTCGGAGACAACAAACATAGAAACAAGAAAAAAATTGTTGGAAGCATATGTATGGAGCACAGCACTGTACAGCTATGAAATAGGGACAATAGGAAAAGTAGACGGTGAAAAGGTAGAAGCCTTTTGAAATGTTATGCTTCAGATGTATGATGATGAAAGCCTGGACAGGCAATGTTAACAACAAAGAGGTTCTAGAAATAGTAGGGGAAGAATGATATGTGTGGAAAGCAAAAAAATAGGATAAATAGAAAGGCAGAACAAGTTCTAAGAGATTTTTGTGGAACAGTGCGAGATATATTACAAGCAAAGATGTGGTAGACGTAGATCAGACTATTGCACGTAGATAGTGAAAGATGCAGACTGTGGGAATTTCAGGGAAATGTATAGGTTAGCTCAGAATAGGAAACAATGGAGGTACACGTCTAACCAGTTCCAGGACTGAAAACCTAATGAAGCTGGAAGCTTTATGTACCGATAGTACGCCAAATAACCGAGATACGTTCTTTTATTTGTAGTGACGAAGTGTCCCAGAAGTTCAGCCTTTGCGTTTGAAATGTGTTCTTCTACAGAACAATCCTACTTAAATGGGACAAATGTCACCATTTGAGACTATTATGAACACTTATAGCGTTTTGCATGAACTTAGGTACTGAATAATAATTAAATTCTAGTAGTTCGTATGTGATTACATTTTATAACCGTGCATTTATATTTCCAATGCTCCACCAGAAGGTACTACATTGGCCAGGAGGCGAGTTTTTTGTTGCCTGAAAATTTAGAATTTTGCTGAACCCTTGCCGTTCCAGACAAGGTAGGGATCTTTAACGTGCGTAACAACACTCACACACGGGACCTCCATTTAACCTCTCATCCGAACGAGGGCATAAATGCTCACCTGCCATTTTTCAAGCAGTCGGCCGTGTCGGGATTTGAACCCGGGACCTTGGGATCCGTAGTCTTACGCATACTACATTGATCCACGGCGACGCCTACATTTTATAACCACTAATACCTTAAGAAGTAAAAAATAAATAACACAGTTGTTCTCAATAAACCCACTCAGTCTTGGACGTTCAAAATAACAGCGTGGCTATTCTACTACTGAGATCGCTTTTACTTCTTTCAATTAAACCACCCACCATTCATTCATTCAGGACTATTCTTTTACGTTTAATACGAGAAGCTATAAAAACGTCAGCAACAAATCATATATGTTGATTTAACGTTATTTAAAAAATTACACCGCAAATAAATAATTGAAAATTGGTTCACTTTTACTTAGTTGCTATGAATAAGAAATTAGTGTTTATTTGGTTCCACTTACTTCAACCGATGCCCAAGTTGCAAATCAAATTACAAAATGACTAATGCGATGTACTGAGTTGGCAAAACTTTCACTCCAGATAGGTTTTAATTTATTTCTATTGCACTAAATACACTCATTTAAAAAATTGGGTGAAACAGCCATGTTGATAAATAAAAATAAACGACTTCACCTACATTTTATAGCTTGCAAATGCAGCGCGAACACACGCAAGAACAATATAAAAAGCAGCCAAGGAACGCGTATTGCCTTTTGCAGTGACTACACATAACTTCCGTGAATGGTTATTCAATTGAATATGACCTAATTGAGAATAATACTACCAAACATGTCTTCGTCACCATTGCAACTATGTCTGTCTTTTATTTGTAGGTTATAAAGACGATGCGCATCAAGACTAGAGATGAGATGCGATTAATGTAAAACTCATAATACTTCCTGCTCGTTTAATGATGGATAATTAAGAAACTTGGTTGAAAGCAATGGAGTGCATCTTCGTGTTAATATTAATAACTTGTAAGTGTAAAGTGAATTGTTCCAGATATAAGAACAAAATAAGAAACATTATCCATAAACTCAGTGGATGACTGAAATCAGAGCGAATCTAAAAAATCAGTGTCTTTCCCAAACATTCTCGTAGCACGATGTTCTTTCTAAATACTTATTAACTCTCGTAATTTTTGACACCACGTGCTATCGAGTGTGTTTCTTTTAATGTTTATTATCGACCATTAAACCATAAATAGTCTTTAGTTTTAACCATATGCGTAAAACTTAATATTCATACGTTTTTGAAAACAGTAAATAAGTCACCACACTTTCCACCTGGGTAACAGGAAATCTTTTTTATGCAAATTCAAAAAGTAAATATGATTTCTTTTACTTATCTACTTCTTCATGCCAACAGTAACATTTGTACTGCAGTATTTCAGGTTTCCATGTTGACTATATCAAAATGCACGAGCTGAATACAGAACAAACTAGAGAATCGCGAGAATTTCCAACTCATTTTTTGCTACCCAAAAATCAGCACGCTCATTGGCCAAACAAAATTTGGACGTTCTTTTACATTCGAAAATTGATGCAGACAATTTTATTGGTTAAAGATATCATTAACGTTTTTAACACAGGTAGCATAGGAAATGGAAGTGTATAAATGCATTTACAAATTCTCCAAAAGACATAGGTGATTCCAACAGCAGGCCTCGCGGAATCAACATCTACCTACCTTCGCCTCCGGGCAAAACAAGGTGAGCAGCGGAACGGGTGCGAAGGAATGGTGACTCAAGCGAAATCGTTAGGGATGCACATCCGTCAGTCCTGTTCGACGAGCTACCTGACGACGGAGCGGCTTGTTGCGAATAGCCATCCTGTCGGTCGAAAACCAAGGCCGGAAGATCCAGGATTTAGATATCGTATAGCTGTGTATAGCAGTGCTCTCCATAGCCTGCTTATTCTCCGACAGTGACGCTGTCCGTCGCCGTATCTACTACGTATGGACGTTAAGTTCCGTTCCATCACCACCGAGAAGTCATGTTGTGTGATGACACCGATTGCGTCTATCAACTCTACCTCCGGGACAGCAACCCCGTAGAGTTCAATGGTGACGCACTCGACAAGGCGTAAGGCCCACTACCACGAAGCCTTCCGAAGAGTTCTGAAGATCACCGAAGGCTTCAGAACTACTCCAAGCTGTATATACGTCCATACCATAATTCTTTATACTCTCACGTTATCTCACAAGTAAAACACGTAGCTTTCCGAAGATTTCCGAAGACCTCCAAAGACGGCTGGATGTCTTAAAACTGTAAATATTTTCTAACTATCGTTATTGAAGTTCTTGGCCTCACAAGAACATTCCGAAGCCTTCCGAAGAGTTCCGAAAACTTCCAAACCCCTCTATGCTTGTATATATGTTCAATTTATAGTTTTTATATTCATATCATAATTCTTTATACTCTCACGTTGTCCCACCAGTAAATCACGAAGCCTTTCGAAGAGTTCCGAAGACCGCCGAAGACGTTTGGACCTCTTAAAACTGTAAATATTTTCTAACTATCGTTATTCAAGTTCTTACTCGGCCTCAGAGGTGTATTCCGAAGCCTTCCGAAGAGTTCCGAAGATTACACCTCTTTAAACTGCATATATTCATCATTCAATAAGTGTTTAAGTTTTACTTGGTTCCACGAGCAATCACGAAGCCTTCTGAAGAGTTCAGAAGATTACCGAAGACTTCCGGACTGCTTCAAACTGTACAAATCATTCATTTTTTACTATTTAACTTTCATTTGTATATATCTATGAATTTATAATCATTTTGCTTATACATATTAAAAAAATAATAATAATAGTTCCAAGCCTACATACTTTCAGACGCCGCCCACACGAACGATAACATCCAATATGTTTGGAAAAACAAATTATTATTAATACCGATGTACCTTTAAATATTTCCATAAGATACGTCAGGTATCACCTTTAGTAATTGGATTAGATTGTATTCAAGGAATGTTATTGTACCTAACTTCAGTTTAATGCGTGCTTATTCGTGAGTAAGTTGATGTGATTGTCATCATGTAACAGGTGCGCGGATTAGATTCCGAAGCTCAGTTTTATGCAGATGGACGAAGTCGTTCATTCATTCTTATGATAGTCGTGCAGTGATAAATTGAAAATGGCTTCAAGGCGTTCTGCCTGGAGTCGTCGTATTCCCATATGGTATAGGTGCCAATCAAGCACGATGTTCCAAATAAGTGGAGGTGGATGGATTCCTAATGATTATTGCTATTTAATGGGTGGTTGGCTGTTTTGGTTTTCTTCAATGATTGCACGTAGTTCATCATTAATTAGTTTGGTTAGCATGCAAGTAATTTTGAGATGTAAGAGTTGAAGTTCTGTTGAATTTGTAATGGAAACAGCTATTATAATTCACATGTAGCCAGTTTGTTCATCATAGAAGGACGCTCTTTTGCAGTGGAACATTTGCTGATTGGGTGAACAGCCGTTGTTATTTGTACGTTGCCCCAGGTCATGCGGAGTATTGCGCTGATAAGAATACCTAGGTATTTTATGTATCTAAAGTTGGTACTGGATTCCTTAAAGTAAACACTTTCCTTTATTTATTATTCTCAGTGAACAATTTCATAAGAAGATTTGCAAATTTCCAACTTGTTATTAGTAGATAGAAATTGATGATTATTGGACCTATGTTTTGTTATTGATATTTAAAGAAAAACTTTTTATACACTTTATTGGGTATTTAAATAAGCTCTTGTTTTTAAAATCAAATATAATGATAGTCCAGAGATAGACCTAATTATTACTAAATATTTAGAAAAACTGAAATAAATGCTTTCAGTACATTAATTCTTTTTGGCTATTTTTTATGGCTTTGATAATATTAAGAATTTTACTGAAACAAATTTGAAGTTAGTGCAGTAGTGCATAGGTAACACTTGTTATATTTTTGACTTGTTTATAGTTCGAAGTTATAATTATAAAAGTAATATGCTTGTTCTAAGATTACTTTTTCTACGACTGTTTTGGAACAAGCCTATTTTAGGTGTGTTTTTGATAGAGAAATCTACTACATTCTATACACGTTTTTATTCCCGCACTCGTTGCTAGGCAAGTTGCTAAGCAACCAGTGCGGGAATGTTCAATTTGCACGGTTGCGCTTATATTTCTATTAATCAAGTAGCCCTGCACTTGCATCTTATTTCCAATGACGGCCGAGTTTTCAAAGGTGGGCTATGAAACAAATAATAAACCAACAAATGTCAAATAAATAATTTCATACTGTGAAAGCGTTTAAAATCTTAAAGTATTTGCAGTCTTTAAAAAATGGCTAGTGATAGTGAAAGCGAACTAGAACCGACGCCTCCAAATATTGTGGAAGCTGTAAATGCAACTACATTAAATTTATTACCGGAAATTTCCAAAAAAAAATATGAGACTGCTTATAAATCGTTTATGGATTGGCGAAGAGATCAAAAGACAACATCTTATTCTGAAAATGTTTTAATTGCGTACTTTAATGAATTATCTAATAAGTATAAATCTCCGGCATTGTGGACGCATTATTCTATGTTGAGAAACAAGTCTCACAATCCATTATAATGTAGATATATCAAAGTATGTAAAATTAAGAGCGTTTCTCAAATGGAAGTCAAGCTGTTATAAATCGAAAAAATCAAAAATTTTTACAACAGAGGAAATAAATAAATTTATTACTGAGGCTCCGGATCAACAGTTTCTTCTGACAAAAGTATATAATATTAACTTAGGAGAATAATGCGTGTTTATAGCTATTTTTATATTGTTACAGACTGAATTAATTATGGGAATTATGGGTGCTTGCCGCAGACAGGAATTACATCAGATGAAGATTACTCATTTCACGGAATTGGGTTCTGCGATATTAGTTACAGTTCCCGACACGAAAACAAAATTATACGCAGCTTTACGATAACGAGTAATTTTATGAAATCACAAAAAATACTGGAATCTATGTCCATCAAATGTTTGCGATCCTAGTTTTTTCTTAAATTATCAGAAAGGAAAATGCACCACACAGAAAGTGGGTATCAATAAATTTGGTGCTATGGGGAAGCAAATTGCAACGTATTTAAAACTACCCAATCCGAAATTATATACTGGTCATTGCTTCCGGAGATCTTCCGCCACTATTCTTGTAGATGCTGGAGAAGATATAACATCTTTAAAAAGGCACGGTGGCTGGAAATCAACATCAGTCGCCGAAAACTATATAGCCGATTATTTAACAAATAAGTTGAATGTAGGCAACATAATACAAAATTCAATTGATAGCACATCAAATGTTCCATCAACGTCCAAAGACAAGAATTTCCAACGTCAAGAAAATTTAGTTTTTGGGAAACACCTTCTACAATGACGTTTAATAATTGCAATGTAACCTTTAATATTGTTAATAATAATGAATCTAAAAACTAAACTTAAATCAATTTATTTACTTTTATTATGATAAATTTGTACTTTTCTTTGAATTTATGTATATTCACAAACGATAATAAACTTAGGATATTAATAAAATGTATACTCCTATACTTACTATGTATTTTATAATATTAACAAAAGAGGTATCACATTTAAAAAGTAAGTACTACAGTCGTAGAAAAAGTATAGTGTACAACATGCATGGAATGCCCATTCCATGCTCGTTGTTCAATATACTATTTCTATACACAATTTTCGGAACAAACAGTATGCGCAATTGTACAATATTTTATGTAAAGAACGTCTTGAAGCAATTTTCAATTTATCACTGCACGACTATCATAAGAATGAATGAACGACTTCGTCCATCTGCATAAAACTGAGCTTCAGAATCTAATCTGCGCACCTGTTACATGATGACAATCGCATCAAGCACTAAGTTGAAGTTAGGTACACTAACATTCCATGAATACAATCTAATCCTATTACTAAAAGTGATACTCGATGTAGCGTATGGAAATATTTAAAGGTACATCTGTATTAATAATAATTTATTTTCCCAAACAAATATTTGGGTATTTGCGATTGGTTTATAAACGAAAAGGGAATATAACATACAGGGTGGGGCACGGGAACCTCCCACATTTCAATGATTAGCTGTGGGGGAATGGGCCACCCCACGGGTGGGGTTAGTCTTGTTTGGATGGGTGGATGATCTAGTTTTCAGTAGCAACCATGGCGTGGACAGAAGCGCAACATGCGTTTGTTATCGAAAGTTTTATAAAAAATGGTGAATCTGTTATTGCGACACAAAGGACATTCCGCACGCGGTACAATTTGTCATCGTCTGCTAGTGTTCCCGACCGGAAAACAATTTTGTGTTGGGTGAAGAAATTTAGGGAAAGTGGATCTGCACTAAATGTGAAGAAGTAGGGCCCTGCTGTGACTTACTGTTGGAGAATATTATAAAACAATTAATACATTTTGATAAACAATTAACTACACTTATCCAATAACAATTTTCCCTAAAGATATAACAACCTACAATAATACGCTATCAACAGAGTTCTGCCAGATCAACAATATGCACTTTATAGAAATGTTCAAGCAGGAAATCAGGCAGGCTTTAAAAAAATAACAATTACATTTAAAATGTCATTTAGGTTTATTAATTATAGTGTGTTGTCATTTAACACATTATCAGTTCTGTTTTAAATGTAATCTTTGAAGGAGTTTTCAAAATGAATTTTACCGTGGAAGAACAAATAGATATGATCTGGGTATTGGGAGAAAGTTTAAGAAATTGCCTACTTGCATCAAGAATATACCAAGGGAAATATCCTGTTAAATGACAACACACTACAATTAATAAACTTAAATGACATTTTAATTGTAATTGTTATTTTTTTCAAAGCCTGCCTGATTTCCTGCTTGAACATTTTCTATAAAATGTATATTGTTGATCTAGAAGAATTCTGTAGATAGCCTATTATTGTAGGTTGTTATATCTTTAGTGAAAATTGTTATTGGAAAAGTGTAGTTAATTGTTAATCAAAATGTATTAATTGTTTTATAATATTCTCCAACAGTAAGTTATGTTTAGTTATATAAATTAAAAACATCTTAAAATTTGAAGAAAATCAAAAATATCTCAGAAAGTAATGGATTTAGGTATAGGGAATGCTTAACAAAAATGAAAGGACACTTAATGAACTATCCATTGTAGCAATAAAATTGGTAGAGTACCATTTAAAAAATGTTTTAAAAATTGCATTTTGCGAAACCTGACACACCCTGTACATTGTGAAGAAATTTCAAAAGAGTGATAATTACAAATATACTATGGTATATAGTAAAATTTTCTGCATCTTGAAAATTAACATAAGTTGTGTATTAGTGCAGTGGCAAGGTATCTAATCAGGGTCATTTTTTCTAAAAACAGTTGAATATCTCAGAAACCAAAAGGAATAGACAGATACAATTTGATATCAAATTAATGCTCTTTTTATGGGCTTTCCAAAAACGTAATAATATATAGGGTATTCCATTTAAAAAAATATAAGTTTAATATGCCCTGGAATTATGAAACACCCTGTATGCTTCCAAATATTTTTAAAATGTGCACTTTAGGCATGCCTAATATGCCTCCAAATTTGGTTTACATAGCTTTTATAATAACGGAGTTATCGACCGTTGCCACACTAAAAACTCACCCTGTATATATTTTTTTAATTCGCATAGGAGATGTTTGGGTGCTGTACCTGTTAACAAGGATTAGGTGGGGATTATTGTAATAAGTAAGCAATCATTAAGTAAGATTTTCTGTCTAAGCTTAAGCAGTAAATTGTTTATATAAGCGTAATTTATATTGAATGTAAGACATTGTTTAGATAATGTATGTAAAGGAAAGATATATTTAAATGATTAGTAGACTGTTCATGTTTCTTGAAATTTCGGTGTTTCATTTCTTTTTATAAAATTCACAAAATATTTTTCGCTGAACTAGCCAGGCAAGGAAAAAGATATGTATACAGTATGTGGCTAATGCTATTTTATGTGTTGGTTGTAAATATTTTAACTAATAACAATAATATATTTATCTTCTTTTTTGTATTTGCAATGACCCATTACTAGTACTAACATATAGTCCTCACTGATTCGTCAGCTTCGTAGGAATCTAAAACTTCTTTTATTTACTAGCCAATCATCGCTCATAAATTTAGCCCATTTAGTGTTTAAAAAAGTTTAGAAAAAGAGTCTGAAACATTTTGCGAGTCGGAGCGTGGAATGTCCGAAGTATGAAGCAAGTAGGTAAGCTAGAGAACTTAAAAATTGAAATGGATAAAGTAGCACTACACATAGTAGGGATCAGAGAAGTTCGCTGGCCAGAGGCGGGGGATTTTTGGAGTGGAGACTTTAGGGTAATTCATACAGGATCAAAGGAAATTCGGGCATGAGGATAGTTATGAAAAAAAAAGATAGGACCACGTGTAGAAAACTACGTACAAAAGAACGAAAGAGTACTCTTGGTTAGATTAGAATCTAAACCGGTAAACACAGTAATAATACAAGTATGCATGCATACCTCTAGCTACAGTGACAAAGAGGTAGAAGTGATCTACAAAGATATCGAAGACATATTAAGATACGTAAAAGGACATGAAAATTTAATAATTACAGGGGATTTTAATACAGTGGTAGGTGAGGGTAGGGAAAGAGCAGTAGTAGGTTTATTTGGTTTAGGCACGAGAAACAACAGCTAAAATAGGCTGATCGAATTTTGCGACACAAACACATTATTTCAACATCATGTTAGAAGACGATGCACGTGGAAGATGCCAGGAAAGATAGGAAGATTACATTATTGTTAGACAACGGTTTAGGAATCAAGTAAAAGTCTGTAGAAGCTACCCAGAAGCAGATATAGACACTGACCACAGCATCGTAATTATAAAGGCCGCTCTTAAATTTAAAAATCTGAAAAGAAGGAACCGAAAAAGGCACTTAGACTTTGAAAAACTAAAATATAAAGATTTGAAAAGAGTCAAACGAATTGCGGAAAAATATCAGGAAGTTTTCTGATACTAACGAATGGAATAACAATAAATCCAGCTTAGACATGGCGACCAGAGATATTTTGGGGTATAAGAAACCATGGACAACAAAGGATATCCCGAATTTAATAGAAGAAAGACGAAAATACCACAATAGATCGGACGAAACAGGAAAACAGAGATACAAAGCCATAAATAGGAAATTATTCGCAAGTGCAGAAACGCTAAAGAACAATGGATTAATGAAAAGTGCAAAGAAATAAAAACTAGAATGGAAATAGGAAAGACAGACGAAGCATACAAACTAATTAGAATGAATCTTAGGGATATAAAACGGTTGCACAAAAATATAAGAGGCGCGGAAGGAAATGTCATTATAGAAAATGTAGAGAAGGTGATCAGATGGCAAGAATATATACGGAATTTATATGAAGAAGAAGAATTAACAGCATTCGAACAGGAATCAGACATTAAAAAAGATGACATGGGATATCCCATACTTAGAGATGAGTTTGAATTAGCATTAATGGGTCTGAAAAATGGTAAGGCGCCGGGTACAGATAAAGTACAAGCAAAAACTCTAAAAGCCATTGGACAAACACTAACAGAACATCTCTTCGAATTTGTAAGCTATATGTACGAGACAGACGAGATATCCAAAGATTTGAAACATAACATCATAGTCACTATACCAAAAAAGATAGGCTCGGATAGATGTGAAAACTTTCGAACAATAAGTTTGACGGCATACGTGTCAAAAATATTAACTAGAATTGTACAAAGGCGAATGGAAAAACGAGCTGAAGAAACACTAGGAGAAGATCAATTTGGGTTTAGGCCAAACAGGGGAACACGGGAGGCTATTTTTGATCTGAGGGTGATAATGAAGAAAACAATAGAAAAAGGGGAAAGCGTATATGTAGGGTTTGTAGACTTGGAAAAAGCATTCGACAATGTAATATGGAAAAAATGTTCGAAACACTCAAAAAGATTTTAATGAGTTTTATGAATAGACTGATAGTACATAACTTATATAAAGAGCAAACAGTGGTAATAGAATTAGAATAGGAATATAGAGAAGTAAATATTAGGAAAGGAGTGAGACGGAGATGTACCATATCCCCATTAATTTTTAACTTGTACATCGAAGAGACAATGAATACTGTCAAATGCTGGAAGACATTTGGAATTATTATACAGAGAGAAAAGATTGATATACTTAGATTTGCAGATGATATAACGATATTAGCATCTAGCAAGGAAGAGTTAGAAGCTGCACTTAGTGAAATGGAAACAGTTCTAACAGAGAGATACGGTATGAAAATTAACAAAAATAAAACTAAAGTACTAGTATGCAAAGGAGGGGAAAATAAAGTAAAAACTACAATACAAATAGGTAGCGAGAACTTACAAGAGGTTAAGGATTTCCACTACCTAGGAAGGTAAATAACGCAAGATGGGAAGAACGCAAAAGATATAAAACAAAGATTAGCACAAGGTAGTGCTACATTTAACAAGAAAAAGCAAATACTGTGTTCAATAACAACAAATAAAAACAAGAAAAAATTGCTTAAAACATATGTGGAGCACAGCACTGTACGGCTGTGAACCCTGGACAATAGGAGAAGCGGACAGGAAAAGATAAAAGCCTTTGAAATGTGGTGCTACAGACATATGATAAAGATATCATGCACAGACAAAGTTAAAACAAAGAGGTTCTAGAAATGGTAGGGGAAGAACAAGTATGTGGAAAACAGTAAAAAATATTAGAGATGGGATGATAACATATCAAGGCATGAGGAAATAGTGCGGAATAAATTAGAAGCAGAGATAGGATAATAGAGCGGTAGAGATAGATCCAGGTTAGACTATTGCACACAGATAGTGAAAGATGTAGGCTGTGGTAATTTCAGGGAAATGTGTAGGCTAGCTCAAAATAGATATCAATGGAGGTACGCGTCCAACGAGTTCAAAGATGAGAACCTAAGGACATAAAAAATTACTGTATCTTAACCTGATGATTATTATAAGGAACTATATATATTGGTTTTGAAATATTTTGCACTAATGGTGATTGTACAAAAGAATATATTGGAAAACTATTAATTCGGCAAATATTCAAATGTTGGGGGATCTTGGTAGCCTCTACATTTGATTTTCCACTACTCTACCCGAAGGTACTACATTGGCCAGGAAGCGAGTTTTTTTACCGGAAAATTTTGAATTTTGCCGAACCCTTGCTATTGCAAGCAAGGTAGGGATCTTTAACGTGCGTGACACACTCACACACGGGACCTCCATTTTATCTCTCATCCGAACGAGGGCGTATTTTTGGGAAAAATGCTCGCCTAACATTTTTCAAGCGGACCGTGTCGGGATTTGAACCCAGGACCTTGGGCATTGTAGTCACATGCATACCAACTACACCACGGAGACGCCGGATCTTGGTAGCCGCAGGCTGCTTAACCCCCTTCACATACCACTGAATATCGGAAAAATAGGATATATATTTGTAAAACAATAGAAGGGGATAAACGGACTGCCGTTGGCAGTCCGATATTTCCTAGAATCGGTATAGGTAGAACCGTAACTCGCCTTTATCAAATACCAGCTTGTTCATTTCGGCAGAGCAATTGTGATTAAGTTGGAAAACCAACGAAAAAGATGCATTCTGAAACTTCTCGGATTCATAATACCAGGGGAATCGAACTGCATCTAACAAGAAAGAGCAAGGGCTATGTTCAAAGACAACAAACATAGAAACAAAGAAGAAATTGTTGAAAGCATATGTGTGAAGCACAGCACAGTACGTCTATGAAATAGGGGCAGTAGGAGAAGCAGGCAGAAAAATGGTAAAAGCCTTTTGGAATGTTGTGCTTCAGATCTATGAGGATGACAGCATGGACAGACAAAGTTAATAACAAAGAGGTTATAGAAATAGTAGGGGAATAAAGAGATCTGTGGAAAACAAAAAAATATGAGAAATAGATGGGCAGGATACGTTCTAAGGCATTTGTGGAGAATAGTGGTGGATATATTACAAGCAGAGATAAAAAAAAATAAGTAGAGGTAGACTTAGATAAGACTATTGCACGCAGATAGTGAAACGTGCAGGTTGTGGATATTTCATGGAAATGTGTAGGTTAGCTCAGAATGGGAAACAATGAGGGTACGCGTCTAACCAGTTCCAGGAGTGAAGACCTAATGATGATGAGTGTTGAAAAACCCCAGCAACTTCCTATATCCAAAATTTATGAAAAACGTGAATTCAAATGCACTGCTATCTAAAAAAGAAGTGTAATTAAAAACTTCGTTCCTCATCAAATAAAAACAAGTTGAAAATGCAAGGCATTGTCGCAACGAACTTCCAAATGTAGACTTACTTTAAAACAATTTAAAGAAATTAAAATTATTATGTTGTAATAATTATAAGTATTCAGATAAAAAATAAAAATTAATTCCCAGGGGGGGTCGGGTATCCGTGGTCAGATTTTGTGGGGGGTACCATATTTCGACTCAGCTATGTTAGGGGAGTCCAAATATGTATCGCACATTAATTTTGGACCTATTTGAAATTTTAATTTTCCCGACGGAATATCGCGGGGGCACGGCGTCCCCGTGGCCCGATTTCAACTGACATCAAAACTTAAGCTCAGGACACCGAGCTGAATCGATTGATGTATCACACATTGATGTCCGACCATTAGAAAGGCCTCGGACGGACAGACGGACGGACAGACGGACAGACAGACGGACGACAAATCGATTTCATAAACGAACGAAGTTCGTTGAAAAAACTGATACATTGGCAAATGTTGGTTAATATAAATATTACTACCAAACAATCAGCTGTTTCTTAGTCGAAGGTGAAAAGTAATTACACTGCATGTTTGGATAACATTTATCAATAAAAACTGACATTCAAGGATTCCATCTTTGACTTTTCTTTAAATTAGGTATTTGAATTTTTTAAATAAAAGCTAGTACTTTTATTCAAATAATGACAATAAAAGCTATGTAACCATTACTCAAAACCTCATAGGACGAAGAAAGAAAAAGCTAGTTAAGTAGGTCATATGACTGACTAGAACACACATCCTAAGAATAAACTAGTAAAATGTGCAAATTATATGTTAAGTTGAAAATACTGTTAGGATCACTATAGACAATGATGTGATGAATATATGCGTAACATAAATTGGTGGCGGGATCTTACTTTGGGCATACAAGCAAACCAGAACGTTATGGAGTTAATACCGTTAAAATTAATAGTTACAAACGTAGTAGAACAAGAATTCATGAAGTTTACCAGGAACGTGACATATTTCTAATGATCATTTTTCTAGATTTGTAAAACAAATGGAAAAATATTTACCAAAAAAAATACTGCTTTTAATATCAATTTTGAGGTCAAATTAGACCTTCCTTTATCTAAAAATATAATTAATCAATATTTTATGCTATTAAAAACGCTGACTATTTTAAAGATATGTGATCCATAGTTTTAATTTTAGAATTAGGTTCGCCAAAATTTCAATTTTATAATTTCTAAAAATTAGGATATTCTAAATACTTTCAATAACCATTGTTATATATTTAACTAGTTAAGAAAATTTCATTTACAAAAACCTAGCTAAATTTAATACTCCTAAAACATTGATATTTTATATTTATTTTCAAATGGAAACTTTTCTAAGTGCAAGAAATCTTTATCATAATAAGAAATTTCAAGAAGTTTCCACCAAGTTTTAAATTGCACCTTTTGTTATTCTGTTAAATATACCTTTAACTTAAATAGAAAAAAATCTCCCACAATGTAATATTAATCCTAAAGAACTACATAAATTTTTTAAAACAAAATAAAATAAAATTAAAATTACAGTGCAAGTGATGCAAATAATACTGCTTAATGTTTCTTTGCAAGGTTGGTTACTAAAATATGTTGTACTTTTCCGGGACTGCCCCATGGTGGAGAACTGCCGAACAAGCATAGAGCAATTTTAAGAGTATTAAAGTTAATTGAAAATATAAAGTTGTACCAAGATTGTTTGTCGAAAATACAAAATTGTAAATGAAAGAAAACGAAGGTAAACAGTTTATTGAAAAACTAGCATTTTTCCTTAGTATAAATAAAATAGAAAAATTATAGCCAAACCAAATTAATCTTAAATCAAATATTGATAGGTCCCGGCGGCACCTCATCTGTCAGATGGTTTTGATTGACAGGCAGAAGGATTTTGCACTTAAGAGTTATTTAGATTACAATAGGTACATTCGAGATTTTATTTGTATAATTTCTAGTATGTTTTAGAGTAGTCAAAAGATATTGCATATGTATATAAATTGCCGTCGTGGATATTGGAATTCAGTCCTGATCGAAGCTTTGATTACAATATGTTCTGGTTTAAAGGTTTGAAAGGTGTGATATAGATTACTGTTGTTAAACTGTTTCTTAATTTCAATAATTTGCTTTCAATTTCCATATGAACGCAGGGGAATATACAAAGAAACTCAATCAACAATCCAGAAAAAATGATACTGCCCCCTCTCCACAAGCAGATACACACTGTGCTATTTAAGAAAGATGCCTCTTTGTTTGCTTATTATACGAAGCGAACAAACATTATTGTGACAAATGACATTTTCAAGATTAAAAGAACAGTTATTATAATTTTTGAATCAATATTAAGTTGCATATTTTCTTTATTTAAAACTTCTATGTGGATGCTTAAATACGAAAACGATAAGTCGCATGCGGTAGTAATACCCTACCTATCATAAACGCATACAATTTTCAAACACCCACAAAGGATAACTTAATATTGTCTATTTATTTGATTAATTTTCTAATATTTTAATATGTTAATCGCAAAAGAACCATTTTAAGCATGAAAATAATCTATAGAATATAAATTTTCACTAATTGTTATCAATATGAACAAAAAGCAGCTTCGAGCATTTTACTATAAAAAATACGTCGCAAACTTAAATATCTAAACCATTTACAACAACGTTTATTTTGACCCCGTCTAAACAACAATGCAATATGATTTTACTACATCCTGTATAAATATAAATACAAAAAAATGCAAACTACCAATCTACAAGGCTTACCTTTTATTATGTCTGCCGGCAGTGTCCGTTTCATCTCCAGGAATTCCATCACAACTTGATTCCTGCAAATAAGAACAAAAACGTAACAAACATGATTTATAGCAAAATTCACATTAAACGAAAAGGATAAATTTGAATTTAAACTTTGTCCGTTTTCTTAAAAATAAATATTTTACTTTATAAGTGTTTATGGAAATTGTTTTTTCCTTAACGAAATAAATACAGTACAAGAATGGTCTTGTTCACGCTAGGATCACGTTGTTTACAAGACCCGCAAATAAACACAGAATGATTAAGAATAAAAACGGACTATTACGATTTTTGTTTCTTGATGTCTGATAGGTGTCTGTTATGTAGTTTTGGTCGTTGAAGCCGAACTTGCACTCAGAATTTTCGTATCACCACCATATATTCGTTAAAGACGGTTTACAATGTATAACATATTGAAACAAACGTAATCTAGCGCGTGACTCATCATTGGAATATAAACAGTATCATAATGTCTGGCGAAGGATCCAAAAATAGCTGGAAAAGTAAGCTTAATGTATATAAAAGCAGCAGTTGATATCCTAAACGCGTTTATAAATAAAGAAATAATATTTTACCGTACAGTATATGGTGCTGATAAACTTTATAGAATGTCGCGAAAGTGTGTAAATCAAGCAGATACGTTTTGTTACGTATGTGACGAGTTTACGATGAAATCTCACAAAACGCCAATAACTAATTTAATTAAAAAAGCTTATGACCTTTACATTGAATGTAAATTAAGATATCCATAAACTTTGGACACCGCATATCATTTGCTGTGAATTTAAGGGGACGGCTCAACGGTACCCGTAAGTCAATGCCTTTTTTAATGCTTATGGTGCCTACGGAGAGAACCTAAAGATCGTGTTCCAGATCGCTATTTTTGCTCGACGAATATAACTAGAATTTCAATAAAGTTGAAGCATACTGTACAGTACCCAAACCTACAATCAGCTCTCTGACCAGTTCTTCACAGCCAGAATTTACCCGTCCCTAAACGTCCAGAATCATATACACTTGACGATGATATGAATGCTGCTGAAGATAATATTGTTGAACCTGTGGAAGAAAACACGGATCCTGATTTCCAACCATTTGTTATAGGTACTCAACATTTACTTTCGCAAAATGATCCTAACGACGGGATTTGAATTTATCAAAAGCACAAGCCGAACTGCCGAAATCCAGGTTGCAAGATTTGGAATCTATTACAGAGTGGTACGCATATTTCCACATATCGGAGACGCGAACAAGATTTCCTTCATTTTTTTACATCGTGTGAGCATTGGTGTACTGTACCGATGTTCCTGAACTAATGGATGTATTAGAATGTAAATTTAAAACTAATGAGAAGAGACTATTTATTAATTCATCTGCTCTAAGTATGAAGGGAGTTCTCCTCCACAATGGAAATTCGTACCCCTCTGTTCCTATTGCCCACGCAGTACATTTGACGGAAAACTATGCCAATATAAAAACTTAACTTGAAAAAATTAAGCATACAAATATGGGTGAAGAATATGTGATGATTTAAAAATCATAGCACTTTTGTTAGAAATACAATTGGGTTACACAGGTACTGCTGTTTTCTCTGTGAGCGGGACAGTATAGCAAAGGATAAACACTACTTTGTAAAAGACTGGAAAACGCGAGGAAGCTTTGTTGCTCAAGAAAAAAATGTTACAAATCCTATCGTTGATACAAAGAAAGGTTTGCTACCATCACTGCACATAAAACTAGGACTGCCGAAAAACTTTGTCAAAGTTTTAATTAAGATGGTAAATGATTCCTATATCTAAGAGAGAAGTTTCCTGGATTAAGTGAAACAAATAAACGAAGGAATCTTTATTTGGCCGTAAATTCGCCAGATCATAAAAGAGAGTGCATTCGATTCAAAACTGATCGAGATTGAAGTTGCTGCTTGGGTACATTTAAAAAGGGGAGTTCCAATTTCTTGGAAAATACAAAGGCAAAAAATTACGAACAAATTTTGAAGCTTTATAATTTTCACATACGGTGATGGGTTGCAATATGTCATTGACGATTCATTTTTATCCACTCGCATTTGAACTGTTCGCCTACATTTGATTTTCCTATGCTACCCACGAAGATACTACATTTGCCAGGAAGCGAGTTGTTTCTACTTGGAAATTTTAAATTTTGCCAAATTCTTGCTATTCCAAGCAAGGTAGGAATCTTTAACATGCGTGACAAGACACACACAGGATCTACATTTTACCTCTTATCCGAACGAAGGCGTATTTCTGTGAGAAATGCTCGCCTAAAATTATTCAAACGATCCGTGTCAGGAATCGAACCCGGAACCTTAGGCTTAGTAGTCACACGCGGACCAACTAAAACACAAAGCCGCCGTACTTTTTTCCCTCAAAAATCTAGGATCTCCGAGTGACGAACATGGTGAAAGGTTTCATCAAAACATTATATATTGTGAAAACCGATACCAAGAGAAGTGGAACTCCACAACGCTCACAGATTATTTTTAGAATCTAATCAGGGATGCTTCTGATGTACCCTACAAACAAAAGTAGCATGCAAAATAATTTTGAGATTCGGTAGTGACGTGGTATGTATAATTTGTATAATAACAAATGTAAACGTATAATAAAACATTCCATTAGAAATATATGAATTACTTTCGACTGGAAGGTGATAGAAAAATAATGTTAACAGATTCGTCATCAGCAGGAAAAATCCTATAAAAACATCCATTGCACATTAGAAACAAAAAAATTACAATTTGTTGTTTAGTGTAATTAACAGGCACATTTTCAATAACTTATTAAAATTCTTAAATTCAGAATTTCCAAAAAGAATGACATAACTTTTTATTTGACTCTCAGCCAATACGTTTAATTTTTATTATAGTAAAGGGCGGTATTCAAATATATGCCTGCAGTACTGACTATACAGCTCCTACAGCATTGCGACTAGCTTTTTTGCAATTTGATAGCAATATGTCTGCACAAAAACCTCAGTATGAGTAGTTTCAGTCACCGTAAGTATAGACAAAGATATGGAAACCCAGCTACAACTTACAAATTAATAGCACGGATGTGTTAAAAAGAACAATGTAGCGGAAGGTCACGCGCTAACGAATTACAAGCATGTATAATTTAAAAAGGTTTGAAATCAAACTCGATAAATGATAATCTCAAATATGTCGGATTTGCAAGTATTGTTAGATATTGAAAAATTTTTGAAACGAGGTATTTTCACAGACGAGGCAACTTTTCATTTCAACGATTACGTCAATTGGTACAGCTGCCGTTTTTGGGGATCTGGACAACTAAATGAGATTGTCGAATTTGCCCAAAATTTTTTCAAAGTGTGTTTGGTAAATTTAGTGTGACGATGTAGAACGTACACTATTTTTGGTCTAAATTATTATAATCGATTACTTTATATCTTCTAAGATCCTATTATTAGTAGTGGATAAATTAAAACGCTTTCAAGCTATACTTACGCGTATTGTGGGTTACGTTATATTTAGGTGCTAATGTGGATTTATTAAAAACATCTGTGTGTCGTTTTGAACAGTCCTACGGGTGTCTTCTTACACCTGCGCATGCAACGAACGCTTTCTGGAAACGAACATTAATGAGCATTGTGCGACCTTAAGATGCTTAAGCCTTTTCAGAGGGCGTGCAATCTGAGAATTAACCTCTAAATTTAGAAATATGGGTCTTGGTTAGTTCCGTAAGTGATTTTTTCGTCAATGATTCATAAGAAGTTTGTTTTTAATTATTAGTAATACTCTTTGTTTACAGCGCTAGTTTACGAACAAAATGAAATGATTAGTTAATGTAGAAACAACTGTTGGTTGTAAGGATGTTTTAAATACACGCGGAATATAAAGTTAAAGTTTGATTATTAAATGAAAGCCTGAAGATATTAGTTCTGAACATCATTAATCACACATGATTTCAATTTTATCTTTCATCATTACTGTTTAGTAAAATAGTTTAAACGCTTCTCCATTGTGCATTGTTCCACCTTTATGTAGGGGTATCAGAGATAATGGCATCTTTCCTTCCCCTTTCCACTTATTATTTAACCAAGTAAACAACAAACCTACGACCAATCTGGTGCCTACTGCAGGGGTCTTCCGAGCTATACCGTGGTAACGCTTTTACCTTCTTCTAAAGCCGTTTACCATCTGTCACCTAGACTACTTTTTGGTGGTGGGTAAAACATCTTTGATTTACCAGTGCAAAAAATAGGTAAAGGGGTTTTAGTTCCATCATTAATATCCCAAGGTAAAGTAGAATTGTTACAACGAAAGTTATGAAAGCGTGTAAAGCCATTAGTTGCAGAGAAACTACTATTGCTAATTCAAATTATTTAGACATGCTGCAGCTATTTTCCCTCAAAGTGAAGAACAAACGTGAGCACCTTGTTACCAACAGGATCTAAAACCAGTATACTTTAACTCGAAGGCTTGAAATGTACTAAAAGAAAACCTTCTCGATTTGCTATACGAGGGCTTATTTAATGACCACCATGAAGCCTAGATTTCACACCACTAAGTGACTGTTTATTGACTAAGCTGCCAACATTTCTGATTTAAACCACTTACGTGAAGGTACAATGTATCCTGTTGCCGAAATGGTCCAACATAGAGAAAAAAATATTATTTAAATGTATATGGATGATACCCGTATAAAAGAATATTCTGAGATTTTTTAGCTAGATCGATCAAAATCTTGTCATTTTTTCGAAAACCCTGTATTATAAGATTGCAAGATATCGACGTCACGCGTAATAATTTTGGCCCTGCTTTAAAGTTGTCACCTAATGTACAATATTAAAACCCGTTGAAAAAAATACAGATTGATATTTGAATATATTGAAGCATCTTCAAAGTGCAGACGCTTTCATTCATACAATAATTGTAGTTTCTCACTCATATATTAGCATTTAATTTAAAGCATTCATTCATTTACGTTTAACAATACATGCAGCATGTAGGTAGAATATCCTATACGGTTTTTGTTGTGTATTTCCGTGTTCAAAAAGTAACACTTTGCCATTCGATATCTTTTGTTTAAAATACACCTTATGGAGTGGAATTTATAACAGGTTGCCTAACAGTTATAGAAATGGCAGCGAGGTATTAAATCGAACTACAATTCCAAGAACAAAATTAATTGAAGGGATGGTTTATTGATTGTAAACTTGAAAGAGTTCAACACTTGCATAATAACGGAATAGAATTTTTCAATACTATTAGAAGCGTTTATATTTTACGATGCATATTTCAACGAATCTATAAAGCAAAGTTGTTTAACGAAAGCAGGTGATTTGGAACGTATTGTAACGAATTTATAAAGCGACTAACAAAGCAAAATATTATAGAATAAATTCCATGTAATTATTGGAAATTTTTCGGACATTTTAGATAAGTATTTATTTCAATTGAACTTGTTAAATGACAATTAGTATAAATTGAAATAGCGTTTAGATTAGAATCTTTTGGAGGCGCTTATTAAAACGAGGTAAAACAAGGTAGTTGGTAAGGAAATTAAAATTTATATGACGGATGCAGAAATACATCGCATGCAGGGATTTAACGCTACACGTTTATAATTATAACTTTTGGCTATGGAAAAAGGCAGTTGAGCGGGATCTCCTCCGTGCTGACTTGCTAAAACCTGCAAAATCAGGTGAAATAACACGAAGACACAAACTATGAGCTAGATGAAACTGTATTTCCCATAATGTTTGTGTTAAATATTACAACTGTGCTACTCCTGTCCTGATGAGCTCCTGTGAATAATATTGAGTCACAGATCATTAAAATTTTTTGTTTGATATTAATTTAAGACTCATTAAATTTACTTATTGTTTTATATATATATATATATATATATATATATATATTGCTGTGAATCTTCCTCTCCAATCCAGCCCCAGCGTTGGGTCGACAAAATGTTGTGTAGCTATAGGCTCGGAAAGAAGAACTAAAAATTCGATCCCCACATTTTGGACAACATATTGGTATGTAGCTTACCTGGAACGGCTCGGAATTAAATTTTGTGTCATCACTAAATTTTGCACCTATCTGAAATTGAAGCCCTACCACCTAGACTTGCAATTCATATCACCCTATAACAATATCCTCTGAAGATGCTTTCCAATTCGAACGCCAAAACCTCCAGCTTCCTCAAGGATAATCGCCACGGCTGCTCACTTATCCACTGAAAATCTTATCCTACTATTTCAATAAAAGTTGACTGCCAAAAGTACATCACGATTTATTTGCAGATCCAATTACTATATTCAAAAATGTCGTTTACATTCCTCATGTGTTTTGAGTATTTAAAAAAATATTATCAAATTTAGAAAGAAATCATTTTAAATAAATTAATTTTGAAATTCTTCTAATTACATTGTTCGGTCTCTTTGTCGCACGTTCGCGTGGTTAATTTTAAGTTATTTAAATTTGTAGTCGTAAATCTAATAGTAAAACTGTCATCCCTTGTTCCCTTATATCCTGCCATAAAAATTCCTTGTGCATGGGTGAATAAGTTGGACTAAGAGTAATGAACAAACACTTTTCTTATGGATATCGAAGCAGAACGGTCGTCGGTTTCTTCGTTCGGTACCGAAAGTTAGTCAAGTGCCGCAGTCTTTATTTGTGAAACCCCTAAAAAACACAGTGCGAGTGTAACGTAACATAGACTCAATTCGCATACAGTCCACTTGGTTGAAGGAAGAGGAACTGCAGCTTAGAAAAACAAAACACCGCGGAGGTAAGTCGATGTATAAATTTATAAGACCCCCCCGCGCGTGAACATACATTACTAATAAACCAAAAGTAATTGGACTTATCCCCAAACTTTACTTTAGACCCCCGGGTCTAATACGAGCTCATAGTGAAAACATTCCTTTACCTATGTGCTGACTACGGAACTGAAATTACCAAATACCCTTTTACTTTGTACAAAAAGCCAAAATTACACCATTTTATACCACCAAAATATTACATAAATAAGTTTTCATATATTCCTTTTTCAAAGTAAATCATCAAATAAAATGTCCTTACAATATAATAAAACACACCAAAAATCACCAAATTGTCAAAATCACACACAAAATCACAAAAAGCAAAAGTTTTACAAAGGTAGAGTTACCCGGATTGTAGCACCACCAGTTCTCCACGTGGAAAATCACCTCCAAAGTAGTCGTCCCTCCAGACTACACGTTCAAAATCTTTCTCCAGGTGGCTTCCCACCATCCGGAACAGCACGCTTCTACCCAGATTCCTCCATACAAATGCACGGTACTTCCCTGCTCTGCTACTGGTCCATCCATAACCTCGACATGAGCCCAGAGTACACAAAGCACCTCCAACCACAAGTAGTAAAATTGTATTACGCTTCAATTATCTACAGCATTTTATTTGCTTCAGAGTTGCCATATAATTTAGTACCCACACGTGCTTATTAAATTTTTATTGAACTCTAAACTTACTTAATTGCACTTGTAAGTAACTTGGTTGGCAATCGAAAGTCAAAGAGAGAGAGAGAGAGAGAGAGAGAGAGAGAGAGAGAGAGAGAGAGAGAGAGAGAGAGAGAGAGAGAGAGAGAGAGCTTTACCACCTCCATAGTGTTTATATAGACTCCAAAGCTACCTCCTTGAAGCTATTCTCACCACCCCTATAACATACTTTCTTGGTAACGTTTCCAACCGTCCACCGGTTCCAAAAACCAATACACAGCACAAACAACAAACGGTCGCTCAATTCCACAAACACACGCTTATCCTTGAGTTATTCTACGTAAAACTTCTTAATCATCGCAGAAATTTCATAATTTTCAATAACAAACAAGCGCTTTACGAAGAAATGTTCATTAAAATTGTCAACGGCCGCCGCTTCCCGTGAAATCTCCCATATAACTGTCGTTTATTCTAGCCTCCAAAACACGCCCCTATTGCACGCGCATATTTGTCATTTCCCTCTAACCTGCATTTAAAATCTTCCATCTTTTGTCATTTCCCTCTTGCATTTAAAATCTTCCATCTTTTGTCATTTTCCCTTCCTTAATTCGCAACCTTAGTTGTGCCTTTCTCTTATCTTCGTCTAACTCGTATGTTATATCTGGTTGTTTTTAATCCCCCCCCCTATTCATAAGCTCTGTTCTACCTAACCGATCGATACTATCGTCTATCTTGCTTTTGTTCACCTAATCTAACAATCGTACTCTATTTGTACCCCTCTACAGATTTCTCATTCCTATTTCAACCAATATCTACAGAAAACACATCGCGTCTTTGTTTCGCTTGTATGCCTCTAAATTTCCATGTCTAACAGACGTTTTAAAGTCAATGATCACTAAACATATGCTATGTTCCTTTCTTTGTTACCTCGTGTAAAATATTGTCTTTCTCTTTATATTATCGATCTGTTTTTCGTACGTGCCTGCGTTTGTTGGTCAACCGTCTTTTTCCAACAACTATAATACTTGTTGACAAGTTTTATACTCGATACCTAGAACCTGCTTACAATGCTAATCTTCCTAGAAATATTATACGTGCTCAAGCTTTGTATTTTACGTTACACAAATAAATAACTGACGCTTTGAATATGCGTTTACTAAATAATTAAACCCTCTTCAATTATTGACTTTTATGCTACACACATAAAAGCTTTCGTATTAACATATTTATACGCTATTTCCTAATAAATCTTAACTATGCTTTACGGACTTACGTTTCCCACATATTTATGCAACTATGCTCTACGAAATTAAGTTTCCTACCTAATTGTAATTAATATTTACAGTGACTTTTACAACTACGTGCAATTAATCCTAAGATTTAATGAAAATAGGTAAATTATTATCCGATTTTTCTGAAAAATGTCTCGAACTTCGCTTGGCCCTTATATACACGTTTTACCTTGCAATAACTAATTATCTGACCTTGCTAATATCTCTTATAACCTATAAAACTACAGTAATATATATATATATATATATATATATATATATATATATATATAATGTTACACGCCGGTAGGCATTACGCGTTTATTTATGTTTATGGTTACGTATTTGTTAAATAGGATCGAAATAAGGTAATAGAATATGCCGTCCCAACTAAGTTCGCAGGTCGATGCGTAAAAATCACATTTCGCCTTCAACATCTTGAAGCTCTTCCTAACTAGGCTAATTTGTGACTGATCGAACATACTAGAGAGCGTCGGGAAACAATGGATAGCGTGAATTTTAAACAAAAGACAAAGAGTCGCCAAGTGTTTCCTTTAGAGCGCGAAAAATACATTACAAAATCTGTATAGAATAGTTGATCCACATGCTATAATTGTTAAATGTAAATCAATAAACCTTTAAATTAAATGCAAATACACGAGGGAGGGACTACAATCGTTGGATAAAAGAAAGCCTCTGTATTTTGAATATGCTTCCATATTAGGGATAACGTCGTCGTAGTTAAGAATCACGATCAATAATGCCAATGGTAAAAAGTGATATTATAACAAATAAGGTTAGGTGTTAGTGAATTTTCTATGAAAACTCAGAATGATAAATAAAATTTTTTCTTATTTTATCTCAATGTATAGTCAAACATGAAAATTTTCCGTATGTACATATAGCCGTTACGCCATTTGAAAGATGTTAATTACAGATTACACAACACGGGTCTTTTATTTAGTGTTGATTTATTAATATTGTTACGTTCTGTTTGAAGAATCAATTATATAAATAAGCATAATACATGAAAGTATAGTTAAACAACCCACTCACGCTTTGTTTAACAGTGCATTAATGCATTCTTAACTACATACTGTGATAATGACGGGATCATATTGTTCTTACTACTTTAGAGTTAAGTAACTTGTGCATTGTGAACGTGTAGGACAAATTAATTATAATTGTTTGAGACAATGAGGCAACCCTAGAGTAAACAATATAAAATTAACCTATATATTACGTAAGCATTGAGATGTTGAAAATTCATGTAAAAAGTATCATATAATTGAATCTAATTCGTACAGATAATTACAGAAAATGGCGTGTAATATAGGATTTGTATCCCCTGCAGCGCTTTTGTATGTTATATAAAAGATAAGTGCTTGCTCTCTTATAATTCACATATTATTTTAAAGCTGTTATATAATAGCTTTCATGAACAGATGTTACTGATGAAATATTCTTCGTACATAATTAAGTGATATTTTAGATTAAAATATAATCAACAAACAGCTTTATAAACAAAGATACAACAATACTTCTGGTTAATCACCTACAAAATAATTGTTCTTTTTAATTAATCATATTTGTATTTAAGGCGTAACACGTTTATACTCTTCTGTGGATCTTAAAATTAGACTGTGTAGTACAAAGTAATACGTTGCACACCGGCAAAATTAATACAATAACAAAAGAGTGCCAATAACCGCAGTAATATTTAAAAGCGCGTTTCAACCACTAAATTGCCATCGTCTCTAGAAAAACTTTTACAATATTAATAATAACTGGAAACTATTGTGAGGACATTATTCATCAGACGACACAGACTAAGTGAACCTTACAAAAGTAAAAAGTAAGTAAACTTAAAATTAAATTTTTTATATTTATATTTAAATGCGTCACGTCACTCTTGAGCAGAATCGCATCTCTAAGGTTGTTCCCAAATCCTAGTTGGTGATAGGTTGCACCCGCTTGATTTGACTTAGGTTTGCTAATGGTTATTTATTGGCATGCATAAGTGACCGACCTGCTTCCGTTTCTATATGATACTCCATCCAGCGTGCGTTCAACTATATTTATAAAGGTAGTGCTTTAATATTTAACAACTTATATCATAATCTAGTGCGTCTCAAATATGTAAGGTGATTAAAAAAATTTTAAGGTCGCCGTTTCTAAAATGAAGGGCGCGTTACCTAATTCCAATATCGTGCTTTGTTTGTCTAATAGACTTTTGTGGACACTTTAAACTGTTAGTTTAATAAATGCCAGGTTTTTGAAATAATTTCACTTATCCCACAGATCTTTAATTCTATTTGAATGTTTATATACAATTTTGCAATCTACCGGTTTAAAAATATTTTCTATTTCAATGTATTGTGAAATGATATTCCTACACATGCAAAGTTTTTTTCCAATTAGAGCGCTACAAAATTGTTGTACTTCTAATTTCAATTCAATATTTACATTTTTACGACCATGTCCATTATTTCTGAAAGAAAACCATTGTCCTCTAGGTTCAATTTAGTAATGAAGAATTCCCTATTAAGCCTTTCTTTATAAAGGAGAAATGCCAGTAATCCCTTAATTAAAAAGTTAAAAGGAAGATAAATTGTACAGCTTCCTATTTTTTGAAGCACATTGTAAATCTGGAACATTGATTTCATTTCCATGAACGTCGAATTTTAATTTAAAACTATCTCTTAATTACAAATATCCATTCTTTTAAGCTTTTAAGTAAAAGTGATGCGTTCAAACTTTAAATTAGGTCCTCTAACAACACCATCCATCTACACATGACTTAGAATTATCAAAATTGCAAGTACATCTTGCATATTCCCCAATGATAATCTTGGAGAGTGTTTCACCTTTTCCTAAAAGTTAATTTCAACGAGAGGAACAACAAATTGGCAATAAAAAAACGAAAGCAAATTCAATTGTTCTTACGTGCCACTCCTAGATATTTCGTTAAGCGCAAACGGTCCTAGGACATACAAGCGTAATATAAAAGTAACATATTCTTCCAAGAATTGATGTCGACGATATTTGCCTTTAACGTCTCAATTTACATCAATTTTGTAAAATTACGAGAATTGAGTTAAACGCCAGGTGAATGCAATCGGACGACGAAGCTCCCGTTTCCCGTCCGCAGCCCGTCACGGTAGCGGATTGCTACTTCTCAAGGCGTCTCATCTATAAGCTCGATTTTATTTGATGGCGGCAGCGGTGGTGTCGACGTAACCATATAACAGATCAGAGCTCGCAGAGATGATTCGCGATGGTGTTCACTGGTTCTTAAAAGGTGTTCCAAAATGCATGGCCGCTACTGTTCAAAAGAGAATACTGCGATACATTCTACAGGCGGCTCCGTGGCGTAGTTGGTATGCGTGTGACTACTATGCCCAAGATCCCGGATTCAAATCCCGACACAGTCCGCTTGAAAAATGTTAAGCGAGGATTTTTCACAAAAATACACCCTCGTTCGGATGAAAGATAAAATGAAGGTCCCGTGTGTGAGTGTTGTCACACACGTTAAAGATCCCTATACTTTGCTTGCAACAGCAAGAGTTCGGCAAAATTCAAAATTTTTTAGGTAAAAAAACTCTCTTCCTGGCCAATATAGAACCTTCGGGTGGAGCATTGGAAAATCACATGAAAAGGGTGTAGCATTCTACACCCGGGTTCAAATCCCGATAAGGTTCGCATAAAAATTGTTATGCGAGCATTTTTCATAAAAATACGCCCTCGTTCGGATAAAGGTAAAATGGAGGTCCCGTGTGTGAGTGTTGTCACGCACGTTAAAGATCCTTACTTTGCTTGCAACAGCAAGGGTTCGGCAAAATTCAAAATTTTTAAGGTAAAAAAAACTCTCCTTCTGGCCAATATAGTACCTTCGGGTGAAGCATTCGAAAATCACATGTAGGTGTAGCATTCTACGATGCCCAAGGTCCGGAGCGCAAATCCCGACACGATCCGCAAAATTCCAAATTTTCCCGATAAAGAAAAAGCTCTCTTTCTGGCTTATGTAGTACCTTCGGGTGGAGAAATGGAAAATTAAATTCCAGCCCAGGGTGAGCAAACGTTTGGTGTATCGAAAAATAGATGGGGCGACGAAGCAGGAGATGATGCCTGATGGAACAACCTTTAATGCCCGCGTCTGTTAAAACTTAGGCCTGCTTCGGGGCCGTGAAAGAAGACATTGCCGTCTGCTGCGATCCACTGCATTCGGTAGCAGCGACGTCTTCCGCAAGAGAAAGATTGAACAACGACACGAACATCAGCGATCAGCAAGTGTGGATTAAACTTTCCTGCTGCGGAGAAAAATCTTACCAGACCACTTCGTATGAGAGGATATCGGAAAGAGGAAAGGAAAGAGGTTATGGTCTGCTTTGTTACGCGCTAAATTGTTTCAGAATTTATTTATATAAATTATTAATTTTGTTATTACGCATATTATGTATCATTTGATTTAGTAAAATGTGGTCCTGTGATTTCTTATCAGATGTTTTTTGGTAACCGTTTTTTATGTCGTACGAAATGAATTTTAAAGCAATTCAAGCAGACTTGAAGTGTCATCTGACGCTCCCCAACAAATCACGACACGGGTTGTGGTTGTGATTCGCAAAGTACAATCGAGGATCGCCGTTCAGGGGAAAATGCTCGTAGGTAGGCGTACCGTTTTATCTTTTAACTACTAGTGAGGTAGTATATTACAAACATGTGGTGAAGTGCACTTATCGATTTCCTACCTAAGTCCTTTTATCTTGACTACCTGTCTTCCTGATTACGTTTTAGAAAGAAGGTATGCAACGTCATCGCAGGAATATGACCTAGCAGCGGCCATCTTTATACGCACGATAAACACCTAAGATCTATCTACTACAAACACGACGGCAAATTTGAATGAAACACAGGGAACGTGTTTAACTAATTGAGCTGTTTGTTTTATTTCCCAACTTAAATATTTTGTGTAGCATCTACGCCCCCTGTTCTACAAAGCTAGTAACAGCCAATAGCAAAAGAATAACTGATTGTGTATTTAAACGTATGCACATATGTGCATGTAAGTTTTGAAATCCTGTCTCGTAAATAGCATTGATAACGTGTGAAATTTGCACGCTTGGATATAGTGAACTACAATAAAACAAAATAAAGTTTCGTGTTCTACCGAGGTAAAATCTAATGGATAAATTCTAAGACGTATAATTGAAGTACTAATTAATCTTAAAACCCCAAATTAGGTTGATAACCATTTTATAATGGTAAGTTAGTGAACTAACACCTGAAAACGAGCAAAAAAATATGCCAAGTAAAGCGATGCTATTGTGTCATACACTAACTTTACAACTTACTATGGCTATCAAACAAATTTAAGGTTTTAAAATTTGATAGTTCAAGTCATCCGTTCTAAATGGACGTGCGCCTTGAAGAAGTTCTAGAATACTAGAATGAGAAGAATGTCTTGTGTGTTTCAGTAAGCTAAAGAACCGAACCACCAGTATAACCAAATTAGTGGGGTCTTCAGTGAGAAACCATACTAAAACATTCCCGAAAGAGGACAGCGGATCTTTGGGTACTTGGATTAATAAAAACCATAAGAGTCGGTATAGCATTCTAAAACACAGATGTGGAACGCAACGGGAAACAACCACATTACCTCCCAAGCACACAGCGTACCAAAAATGTTTTAAAAAATTATGTCATCCTTTGGGGTAAAAGATTTCGGAGTTGAAATAGTCCACCTTTCGAAACTCCAGCAGAAGACTATTTTGGAGTATATGATCGGCAAGTTCAATAAGAAGAAAAGCAAAACGAGAACATCGGGTGAGTCAGAACCTGGGGCGGCTCCGTGGATCAACTGGTTCGCGTATGACTAGTGATTCCAAGGTCATGAATTCAATTTTAGACACGAACCGCCTCAAAAATGTTAGACGAGCGTTTTTCACAAAAATACTCCCTCGCTCGGATGTGAGGCAAAACAGAAGTCCTGTGTGTGTGTGTGTGTGTGTGTGTGTGTGTGTGTGTGTGTGTGTGTTGTGACGCGCGTTAAAGATCCCCATCATGTTTGGAATAACAAAGGTTCGGTAATATTCAACATTTTCAGATAAAAAAGGAAAAATCACTTCCTGGCCAATGTAGTAGGCGGAACATTGGAAAGTCAAATGAGAGGAGTCGAAGCGCGTAATGTGAAAAACATGAAGTAAGTGAGTAAGCTAGAGAATTTGAAAATCGAAACGAACAGGTTAGCATCAGACATAGTAGGGATTAGCGAAGTCAAATGGCCAGAAGGGTGGGAGGGGGGGGGGGAGGCGGAGACTTTACAGTAATTCATACAGGATCAGAGCGGAAATTCGGGTGTGGGGATAGTTATGCAGAACAGAAAGGAGGACATTGTGTACAAAACAACTTACAAAAGAACGAAAGAGTACGCGTGGTTAGTTTAGAATCTAAACCGGTAAATACAGTAATAATACAAGTATACATGTCCACCTATAGCTAGAGTGAGGAAGAGCTATAAGCTATCTACAAAGATATAGAAGATATAAAAATTGATAAAAGGGCATGGAAATTTAATAATTACGGGTAATTTTAATGCAGTGATAGGTGAGAGTAGGGAAGGAGAGGTTGCATATTTGGTTTAGGTACGGAAATCAAAGTTCAAAATTAAAAATTTGAAGAAAAAAACGCAAAAAGACGCTTTGACTTTAAGAACTTACAGATAACAATACCCACAAAAGATCTGAAAAACGTCAAACGAATTGTTTAAAGGCATCTGAAAACTTTGCGATACTAAGAAAGTAGAAGCAGAATGGAATAACATTAAATCCAGGTTGGACATAGCGGCCAGAGATATTCTGGAGTATAAATCATAGGTGACAAAGAATATTCTAAATTTAATAGAAGAGACGCAAAAATACTTAAACAGACTAGACGAAACAGAGAAACAAATACAAAGCCATAAAATGGTAAATTAAAGTACAAGAAAGCTAAAGAACAATGGTTTGATAAAAAAGTGCAAAAACGTACAAAATAAGATGAAAATAGGATAGACAGACGAATCGATTAAAAGAAATATTTAGGATATAAAGTCCTATAGCACAAATATAAGGAGCCCGGAAGCAGACTTCAGAAAATTTAAAGAAAGCGGGTATATGGCAGGAATATATAGGAAATTCGTATGCAGGATAAGAACTGGAAGCACTAGAACAGGAATCAGACATTCAAGGGGGTGACTTGGCACATCCTATACTTGAAAATGAGTTTGAACGAGCATAAAAAATTTGAAAAATAATACGATGCAAAGTATAAATAAATGCATGCAGTAAATCTAAAAGTCACTGGACCAGTAGCAACATAACGTCTTTTGTAAGCTATATGTAAGAGACTAGCAAGATACCCAAAAATTTCAAACGTAACACCATAATCACTATATCAAAAAAGATAGGTGCGGACAGATGTTAAAATTTTCGAATAGGTTTGACAGCACACGTGTCAAAACTTTTAACTAGAATTGTACAAAGAAGAGTGGAAAATGAGCTGAAGACATACTAAAAGAAGATCAATTTAGATTTAGATGAAACAACGGAACACAGGAGGGTTTTTTTTTTAGATTTAAAGAGGTAACAATGACGAAAACAACAGAAAAAGGAGAACGCGTGTATATAGGGTTTGCAGATCCGGAAAAGGCATCTGGTACTGTAAAATTGGAAATACTCAAAAAGATAGGAATGAGTTATACAAAGAGGAGGAACATAGAGAAGTAAATATTAGGAAAGGAATAAGACAGGGACACCTGATTGGCATGCTTAGATTTGCAGATGATATAGCTGTGTTAGTATCTACCAATGAAGTGTTAGAAGAAGCTCTTAATGAAATGGAAACAGTACTAATAGAGCAACCGGGCAAATAGCCCAAAGTTCAAATTGCGCCAGGATAATGCTCGTCCTTGCACTGCGGAATTTCAAGTGGAATATTCGTCTCGCATAAAATTCAGATTTAGTGCTTTTGAACTTTTTTTCATTGATCCATTTAAAGAATTATTGAGAAAGGTGAAATTCAAGTATGTAATGAGCAGGCCATTGACACTTTGTAAAAATTGATCGGCATGCAATCAAAAGACTTTTATTCGACTGGAATTAATAAATTTCTCGAGTTCAACAACGCGTGTACTCCAAAGGCAATAGGAAAAATGGTGTGCAATACCCTTGCAGTCCTTTAATAAAGTTTGGTTGGTAAATCCTTCTTTATATATGAACAACCATTGTATAATTATAACGATAAACAACCACTCAAAGAACATAATGCTCAATAAGTATAAAGTAGTCCAATCTGTTACTGCATACAACCTGAAAGCATCTACTTATAAAATATGAAACCGCTACATAATAGCATAGTCTTTTAGTACATTGTTGGGTAATTGCTGCCATTATTAAAGTAATTGTTATGTACTTTCATTAATGATCGTATTACACAGTGAAAGTATAGCATTTTTCTAAAAATTGCAGGTAGCGAAATTTCTTTCAAATCATATTTCTTATATTCCGAAAGGTTTTGTAAAGCAATTCAGTAAAGATTAAAAATAAATCATATATTATCACGGTATTATTAAAACAAAAGAAAAGTACAAAGTTACCTTCTAAAATTTCGTTAACTATAGACACTATATTTGATTTTCCAATGCTCCATCCGAAGGCACAACATTGGCCAAGAAGCGAGCCTTTTTACCTGGAAATTTTTTATTTTGCTGATTCCTTGCTGTTCCAAGTAAGGTAGGGATCTTTAAAGTGCATGACAACACACCTACGGGACGTACATTTTACCTCCGATGCGAATAAGGGCGTATTTTTGCGAAAAATGTTCGCTTTTGAAGCCGACCGTGTCGGGTTGCGAACCTGACTAACTATAGACAGCAGACTGAGAGATAGTTTAGCATAAAATAAATTCTTAAATTAATGAGACAAAGGTGAGTTGATTAATTTGCGCTACCGCATAAAGCAGGACGTGAAAGAAAAATAATTAACTTATGATTTCAACAATCAATGCTGTATCAGTTTACATGTTGTTATGTCTCATTTGGTTACACAACCAATTTATTTTAATAATTATCCCAGGAGACTTTTTGTTGTAGAATTAGGTAGGTTATGACGCATTATAAATGTGGTTTTGAGTTCCCAGCACTGTTCGGGGAATAAATTATAATTATTGTATTTTGCGGCGTAGGTTTTTTACCATTTCGTAGTGATGTACGTCACAGCTTCGACAAAAAAGAACGTGCGACGATGGGCGAAGTTTTACAAATTCGAATACACGAGCACCGTGGATGGTTGGACTACACTGGGTTATCGGACCTAAAAGATAAAGTGACAATTCAGTGCGATGTAATGCAGTAAAGTTACTCATCCTTTGTTTTTCCTTATCTTTTAATATCTTTTGTTCCAGTATGTTCTAGATTATGAACAAACTTCACTACAATCCGATGATTTTCAAGGTGTTCGCAAGCACCCACAATCATAATTAGCAATCTGTTATACTCTAAATTGTTTTCTAGTCAGGTAGTAGGCAACCAACATTCCAGACTTCTAATAGACAGGTTTGTTTCTACAAGTGGTTGATGTATCAATCGATGCACAATTGTGTACTACAAGAAGTTAAATATGTTGTGCATTATAGTGCATTTTTTGTGTTTGTTTCCAGAGATTTAGTAACATCAAAAGTATGAATATAAAATGTAAAATTCTGCTAGATTACAGTCTTTTCTTGTACTAAATGATTTTTTGCTGATATATTTTTCGTCAACGTCGTATCACAGATCCCAAAGACCTATTTTCAAAATATATAATAAATACGTTATTTCGGCTAAACAAATATATAATAATATTTTTAAATAAGATGGATTTGCATAAATTAAAAATCTACCCTAGATGGCTGGTTAGATGGGGTATACCTACTGAATAAGCTGTTATTCAAAATGCGAGGGAGATAGCGATATTGAAGATACTGCATATTATACCAGTCTTGCTAGTTCCGCATTTGCGGGTTGGTATCTAAAGTAGAATGTATGAAAACTAGAGGTGGATCTAGATATATTTTGAGTACAATAACTTAACGTATAGGGACGTTTATTGTTGTGTACATTTTATTATAGAAATTAGTAATAACACTTGCAATAATAATATTAATAATGATGAATTTTTCGGTCTCCAACTACCCAGATCAACCATCAATATCTCAAGGTGCATCTACCTCAAAGATGATAAAAACAAATGTTCAAAGTACTAAATATGAATCAAATATTGTTGATTATCGGTCTGATACATATGATTTGGACTATTCCATAGGGAACCCTGGTTTTGTACCTGAACGAGAAAACATTGTCAGAGATTTCAGTATTGAAAATAAAAAGAAGAATGAGAACGTAGAAGACAGCCAAGGGGATACTGTATTTGAAGATGATCGAAACAATTACAGTTTTTATGGATGTAATTTCACGAAACATGCAAGGGCACCTAAAATGTATTCAACGTTTACCTTTTGCTAAATAGTTGGCCCAACTAATACTATAAATACCATATAGCAAAAATATAAGGGACGCGAGTAGAAACATCATTATAGAAAATGTAGAGAAAGTAGCTAGATCGGAGGAATATATAGGGAATTTATATTCAGGAGAGGAACTAACAGCATTAGAACAGGAATCAGACATTGAAAATGATGATCTGGGATGAGTTTGAATTAGCATTAAAGGGTCTGAAAAATGGTAAGACGCCGGGTACGGATAAGGTGCACGCAGAAACTCTAAAAGCCGTTGGACAAGCAGTAACAGTACGTCTCTTCCGTCTTGTAAGCTATATGTATGAGACAGACAAGACATCCAAAGGTTTCAAACGTAACGTCATAGTAACTATACCAAAAAAAAGAGGCGCGGATAGATGTGAAAATTTTCGAACAATAAGTTTGACAGCACACGTTTAAAAAATATTAACTAGAATTGTACAAAGACGAATGGAAAAACGAGCTGAACACGGGAGGCTATTTTAGCTCTGAGGGTGATAATGGAGAAAACAATAAAGAAGGGGGAAAGCATGTATATAGGGTTTGAAGATCTTGAAAAAGCATTCGACAATGTAAAATGGACAAAAATGTTCGAAATACTCAAAAAGATTAGAATGAGTTTTAGGGATAGACGGATAGTACATTGCTTATACCTTGAGCAAACAGCGGTAATAGAATTATAGCAAGAAAGTAGAGAAGTCAAAATTAGGAAAGGGGTGAGACAGGGATGTGCCTTTTTCCCATTAATTTTTAACTTGTACATAGAAGAGGCAATGAATACTGTCAAATGCAGGAAGACATTTGGAATTAATATGCAGGGACAAAAGATTGATTTGCTTAGATTTGCAGATGATATGGCGGTATTAGCATCCAGCAAAGAAGAGTTAGAAGCTGCTCTTAATGAAATGGAAACAGTGCTAACAGAGAGATATGGTATGAAAATTAACAAAAATAAAACAAAAAGTTCTAGTATGCAAAAGAGGCAAAACTAAATCAAAAACAAGAATACAAATAGGTAAAGAGAACTTACAAAAGGTTAATGATTTCTGCTACCTATAAAGTCAAATAACGCAAGATGGAAAAAGCACAAAAGATATAAAACAAAGATTAGCACAAGGTCGTGCTACATTTAACAAGAAAAAGCAACTACTGTGTTCAAAGACAACAAACATGGAAACAAGGAAAAGATTGCTTAAAACCTATGTGTGCAGTACCGCGCTGTATGGCTGTGAAGCCTGGACAGTAGGAGAAGCTGACAAGAAAAAGGTACAAGCCTTTGAAATGTGGTGCTACAGACGTATGATGAAGATATCATGGACAGACAAAGTTAAGAAATGGTAAGGGAAGAAAGAAATATGTGGAAAACAGTAAAAAATAGAAGAGATAGGATGATAGGCCACATACTAAAACATGAGGGAATAGTGCGGAATATACTAGAAGCAGAGATAGGAAAAAAGAGAAGTAGAGGTAGATCTAGGAATTACTGCACACAGATAGTGAAAGATGTAGACTGTGAGAATTTCAGGGAAATGTGTAGGCTAGCTCAGAATAGAAATTAATGGAGGTACGCTTCCAAACAGTCGCAAGATGGAAAAACAAATGACAAAAATAATAACTGTGCTTAAACATGGTGATTGTTATAAACAACTACAGATATTGGTTTTGCAATACTCTCAAGTAATGTTAATTGTGCGAAAGGATTTACTGGAAGACTATTAATTCGGCAAATGTCTAAGTGTTGGGGGATCCTTGGCAGTCGCAGGCTACTTAACCCTCTTCACATACTTCTTAATCTCGGTGAAATAGAGCATATAATTAGAAAACAATAAAAGGGAATCGAGCTGTATATAGGCTGTGGCGGCTCCGTGGCGTAGTGGTATGTGTGTGACTACTATGCCCAAGGTCCTGGGTTCGAATCCCGACACGGTCCGCTTGAAAAATGTTAGGCGAGCATTTTTCACAAAAATACACCCTCGTTCGGATGAGAGGTAAAATGGAGGTCCCGTGTGTGAGTGTTGTCACGCACGTTAAAGATCCCTACCTTGCTTGGAACAGCAAGGGTTCGGCAAAATTCCAAATTTTCCAGGTAAAAAAAACTCGCTTCCTGGCCAATGTAGTACCTTCGGGTGGAGCATTGGAAAATCAAATGTAATGTATATAGGCTGTTGTGAGAATTGCAGGGAAGTGTGTAGGCTAGCTCAGAACATAAATAAGCGGGGTACAAGTCCAACCAGTTTTAAGACGTAAAACCCAAAACTTAGTGTATACTATAAATATTGTAATTACTAAATAAAAATATCGACCATACCTTTTATATTCTGCTGCAGATAATTTCTCCATTTTCAAAATAAGTTCTCAGCTCGACTAAATAAAACATCAAAATTTACTTTACATTTTAGAGTAAAGAGTTATTATTGATTTGAAATTAGATTTTGGATTGCATAGAAATACTAAATAGTAAATTCCTTTCCACCCCTTTTTACGTCTATGGTACTTTATTGGTCATTCCAATGCCAAATTAGTCATTTACACAAACGTTATCAAACTCTTCAATTGACATTCCTAACTACTAATTACCCACAAACTAATGAAAAGTTAATTAGAAATCATAAACAAGTTAAATCTTTCTAAATACCTTTTGCAAAATTGCACTTACTTAAGCATTAAAGATAATTAGTTTCAAGAAAGTGGCTCATTATGTTAAGCTTACCGAGATATTTTCTAACTGTAAATACATTTTCTGGTGAAACATATTAAAGCAAATATGCTTCTTCTATGTCGTTATCCCATATTATAAAAAACTAACAAACGATAACTTATTCTATACCAAACATTGTAGGTATCGGGTACCTGATTGTGCACAATAAGTATAAAAATTATGCCTCACATGAGGGTTAAAATATTAATCTGTAGGTCCATTCTTTAAACGCTATCATGTTATTTTCCTTGCAATGAATATCAAACACTAAACATTTTTTTGGAGTTAGGTTAGGATGTAGATACCTTCTATTAGGGTTATGAGACTAATAGGGTGGGATTCAAATTTGAAAAACTTTTAATGTGGTTTTCAACGTAAATTTTCCTTCATGATCCAAACATGCACTCACGTAAATCATTTCCTACATTTACAGTGTTTAATACACGTTTTAAACTTCTTTCACTTATTTTTAAGGTATGCAAAAAATATGTTACAGACGAATTTTTACTTTTTCAGAATTTAACAAATATCTCATCATCATTAGGTCTTCAGTCCTAGAACTGGTTGGACGCGTACCCTCATTGTTTCCTACTCTGAAGCAACTTACACATTTCCCTGAAATTTGCAGTCTGCATCTATCACTATCTGCGTGCGAAATTCTTATCTCGGTCTACATCTACCCCTCTTTTCCTGTCTTTGCTTGTAATATATCCCGTACTATTCCCCAGAAATGCCTTAGAACGAATCCAGTCCTTCTATTTCTCCTATTTTTTTTTTGTTTTCCACAGATATCTTTATTCCTCTACTAATTCTACAACCTATTTGTTATTAACTTTGTCTGTCCATGCTACCATCTTCGTACATCTGAAGCACAACATTCCAGAAGGCCTCTATCTCTTTCTGTATGCTTTTCTTAGTGCCCCTATTTCATGGACGTACTGTGCTGTGCTCCACACATATGCTTTGAACAATTTTCTTCTTGTATCTATGTTCGTTGTCTTTGAACATAGCTGATGTTCTTTCTTGTTTGATGCAGGTCGGTCACCTTCTTTGTTTTACAGTACTATACCCTATTTCCCCGATATTCAGTGGTAAGCAGTAAGCAGTAATTCAGTAAGCAGCCGTTGGCTGCCAAGTTCCCCCAGCACTTAAACCTTTGTCAAATTAATAGTTTTTTCAATTTATCCTTTCACAGAATCAACATTAGTTGAAAATATTTCACAACCAACACCTGTAGTTGTTTATAATAATCATCAGATTTAAGAGCACTTATATTTTCGTGATTAGGTTTTACGTCTTGAAACTGGTTAGACGTGTACCTCAGCTTATTTATGTTCTAAAACTATAATTTCTTGGTGAACCTTTTTGGTTTTTTAATGTGCTCATTATAGCGCTATAGCAATACACTTTGCTTATTAAAATCCTCCAAATTCCAAAATTTCTCCAAAATATTGCTTCTTTTTGTCTCTTCCAATTCTTTTATGCGCGCCTTTCGACAACGGCAATTTTTGTTTTGAAAAACTTTTGCAGGTATAGTTTCCGATTTGGGTATAATATCTTTTACCTGTATTTCGTTTCATTTTTCGCAATTTTTAACTGTCGCCATTCTTTTTTTAAACCTTTCGCTGGAACTGTTGTCGTGTAAAGCCTTATCTGTATCTTCATTCTCTGATGATTGTTGTTCCAAAGTTCTCTTTCTCTTTCGATTATTGTTGAAACGATTATTTTCCAATTCGCCTTCGCTTTCTGAATGAAATGGTCTTGTTCTTTTACTGATTCATACGGGTGCAACGACTTTTAGGATTTATTATTTTAAGTTTAAATTCAATTGCGTGTATACCGACGTATTGTAGAATTAACTTTGCTCGTGCACACAATCCTTCAAGTCGCGAGAAATTATGGCATTATTTGTATTGTTAATGGCTATTACCCTCGTCACCACCTTCGGAAATTTCTAGATCTGTACCTGCGAACATTATCAATAATGTAGTGGACTTACGCCACTTTCAAAATGAACGATTCATGAAAGAAGAAAAAGATGAAAAATTCGCTTCTTAATCAATTTTAAATTTATTAATTTTCAAAGAAGCAGCGTAAGAAAAGATTTATTCAGTAGTTCTTGGTGTTGAAATTATTCTTAATGAATCTCAACTAAAATAAGTCAAGTGTATAAAAATGCAATTATTCGTACAGCGAAATGGAAAGCTGGGCGTTTTCAAATCCTCGTCTTTGATAAAAATTGTAGAAGTAAGATGGAGAACGCCAACTTTTTAAGGCCCATTACTATAATGATTATAGTTACTCAAATATTTCTCTATCATCACTTCATTAGTAATACAAGATCTCCTTATAAATAAACTTGTTACTCTACAGAACTTTGCCAAAAACAACAACTCATTAAAGAGCAAAGTTAAATGTTTTTCGTTATATGCCACCCTCGAAAACAAGATAAATCAGATTTATTCGTAATTTAATTTATCAGAGCTGTTGGAACAACTGAAAATAAAATTTCCAGCAGTAAACGTTCAAATGCGCTACAATAATTATATTCCACCCCTATAAGCGTGGAAAATAATCTCCGGTTCGAAACCGTCTTGTCGTTTAGTTGGAAAATTGATAATTTAACATCAACAATTTCAAGCGTGTCAAAAGTCACTAGAAACATTTAAGATCCTACAGTAAATGTACAAATCAATTATTTCATTATGTAACTTGTGAGGAAGTTTTAAAGAAATTAGTGTAGAAAACTCCAACTATATAACTATGCAATTGTTTGATTGGTTTCATAATTACTGGCACAAAATTAAAGTTGCTGCATATTGTTGGAACTTGTTACGTTTATTTCAGCATAAATTAATTACCCTATTTCCTCCCTTGTTAATTCAATACCCGCTCAAATAAATTCCGTTTCTACTGTTAAGTCTCTCAACATAATTAATAATAAACACGCTCTCGAATAAATTCCTCAACTCAAATCCCTTTTGCTTTTAAAAACGAAAATTTATTCGATAAATTAAATAGCCTATGCCTTGTTTTAGGTATCCGGTAATTTGTTAAACCTTCCCATAACGTATAATTGCTTACTCTTGTGTTTCCCATTTAAAGACCAAATATTAGAACCTACTATTATCCCATAAAACCGTGTTTTCCAGTTTCGATCGCGCTTCGATAAGCGAGGATTTGCAGTTCGAATTCGTGTTATTTGAAGCATTGTTGAATTTGATTCTACAGCTTGTACGTCGAAATATTTTCTACATTATTCGAAACCGTGTGTCAAAAGCAATGCAAGTTTGTTTTATTTTCTGTTCGATAACTAGGAGGTGTCTTGCGCATATTGGTGAGTTTCCCCGCGCGTACCCATTCTAATCAGATTCTCTTTTTAGCTTTTTTAGCTGGAGGCCAAATGGGTTCTTTCTTTATGTAGACCAACTGCTTTTGTCCGTAGATCGCTGCTGCAGTTATGGTAGCAGGGTAAATGTATCCTGACGACCATGGCGTTGCTGTGCTGACTCACCCCCGACGGCTTGCGAGCTAAGTATCCGGACACCTACAAGTATTCAACTAGTTTTCTTTTGTGTGTGTCAATGACATATTCCGTATCAACGATTGGTGTAGTTACGTGACATTATAGAACTATTGTTCGTTGCTGCTAAGCGATATTATCGCTCTACAGGTGTGAGGTACCTTTGTTAAAAATGTTGGACAGACATACGCTTACTCTTTTATACTGATCGGTTTATTTTACAAATGGTTCTATGTACGATTTAAAAGATGTCTGACAAAAGCTCTCACACGTTAAATCTTTCCTACTAATTAGTTATTTTACAAAAAGTATTAGGTAAAATTTTAAAAACGCTTGACAAAAGCTCTCACATATTGATTTACTGCTGATTAATTTTATTTTGGGTAAATACGAGATGCGCACTTCGTATCTAATGTACAAAAATTGTTCATATCACCTAATTGTTTGCTTTGAAATAGTAACGCTTAATTTATTTTCTTTTTGCTTGTTTGTACAGAGTCCTTTATTTATTTTTATGTGTTAATAGATAATCGTGGGCGATGTACTTTATTTTTTTGTTTTTTGGTATGTAGGCGAATTCCCCCACTCTCCGCGGTTGATAGTTAGCCTGGTATTTACTTTTCTTCCGGCTACGTCTAGGTACGTAGCAAACTTGAAAAGAAAGTGCTATCATTACAAAATAAAATGATGGGGATGTTAGCCGTACATCATGGCATGGAAGCTGGAATACTTAACACTTTTCAGAAAGAAACCAAAAAGGATGACTGGGTGGCCCTGCACCACTTAGATGGTATGGGTATTAAAACTTTCCATACGATGATAAAGTAGGTACACCATGGTAGTAAAACCTTACATGTGAATTTCCAATGCTCCAACCAAAGGTAATACATTGGCCAGGAAGCGAGTTTTTTTTACCTGGAAAATTTGGAATTTTGCTGAACCCTTGTTGTTCCAAGCAAGGTGGGGATCTTTAACGTGCGCGACAACACTCACACACGGGACCTCCATTTATCCTCTCGTCCGAACGAGGGTGTATTTTGTGAAAAATGCTCGCCTAAAATTTTTCATGCGGACCGTGTCGGGATTCGAACCCGGGACCTTAGGCGTAATAGTCACACACATACCACTACGCCACGGAGCCGCCGGTAGTAAAACCACTGTTGTCATTTATACCATGCCGCAGAAACAAGCAAAACCTAGGACTGAGAGTTAGGAAAAGAGATATTTGCCATAATCGTGGAGAAGAAATGGGTGGATATAAAAACCTTCTGAAGAAAATTAAAACAAATTTTAGAAATGAGTCAGCCTTAGTAAAAAAAAATGTTACTAAAACAAAGGACGGGAAACTGCTGATTGCAGTTGATAAAAGCGAATAGATTACCAATAAGGTCCAACGTGCAATTAAAAATATGGACGATAAAATCCGAACGAGAAGAGCCGGTTTAGGACAATTAACTGGTAAGAGATCCTAACGGCCATCAAGGAAAGTGAAAAGATTCAATTTAGCAGTCTACATTTTGAACAGGATTGAAGAAAATGAGAACTTCCTAGAAAATGTTGTTTTCAGATGAGGCGAGCGACTTTTCACGTAAGTGAGTCTGTCAACCAACACAATTGTAAGATTTAGGGCTCTGAGTCACCGCATAAATTCATAGAACATCAGCAAGACTCTCCCAAAGTCAATGTTTGGTGTGGATTGATGCATGATCGTATTGTAGTACCTTTCATCTTCTAAGAGAAAACAATTAATGGGGATATTCATTGTGAAATGCTTAAACTATACGTTTTCCCACATATAGATGATATCGAACTAGAAAAGGGACCGATGGTCTTCCAACAAGACGGCGCGTCACCTCACTATAGCAACCGTGTCGGTGATGCGTTGAACTTGCGTTTCCTGACAGGTAGATTGGTAGACGTGGGCCGATTGCATGGCCACCAAGGAGTCCAGATCAAGCTCCACTAGATTTATTTTTTTGTAAAAAACATTGTTTATTCCGAGAAGATCCGTGACATTACTTATTTGAGGGAGAGGATTGTTGCAGCTGCAGCATCCCTCACGCCTGATATGCTGCTGAATACATGGGAAGAAACTGATTATTGTTTAGACGTGGCCAGGTCAACAAATGGTGCACATATAGAACTTTATCAAGTATCAAAAAAAAACTTAAGAAAATTCTCTTTAATACTATATAGGTTTAATAACTATTATTTTAACTTTACTGTGTACAAATAAAACTTTAAATCAAGAAGTTCTTTTATAAACTCCCTGTATTTTAAATCTTTTTTGAGAAAAATTCATATAAACATAGGTTCGTATTCGGTTTGTTTTTGAGATATAGAATATTGAAACAATGATCTTTTTACCTAATTTTTATTATTAAAAAAGAATCAAAAAGCAATTAATATTTGCCGAACTAAGTATTTTAAGAAAAGTACTAAATGTATTTGGCAACATTTTACATATCTGATCACTGACTTGTTTCTTATTATCTAATTAATTACTAACTAAAAACATCTCTTCAATTTTTCGAAACCTAAACTGTTTTACACAAAACATTACTTTGTTTAGGCGTATTTCTTATTCTGTTAGTAATAGTTAGCAACACTTACTATAAATTAATATCATTCCTAATTCTTACTAAGGTGTTTTAAAAGTAACCAGATTACTTAATAAAAACACGTAAATCAGTATGTAGTGGATAATAAAACTAGTTTATTAACAATTTATTCTGAATAACAAAAAGTACGAACAAAAAACTTTGTTACCAACAAAATGTTTCTAGACATGTAGTAGACCTATATGTATACAAAATCAGTAACAAAACAATGAAAGCAATCGAATTTCCATTAAATTTTCTGTTAATGTTAATAAAGTTTTTAATTTTAAGTTCTGTCATACAGAATGTAACGCTTTAGCGTTACTTGTAATAGAAACATGTCAAAAAAAGGTAAATTAATCTTAAATGGATAAATTAATATTGACGCACCCTGTATAATTCTGATTTCATGAATATTAATGTTCAGCAAGCATGACATTGCAATAAATAGAAAGTTCTATTAAAATCAAAAACTTAAAAACCACAAAAGCATAGTTTTATCTTCTTTAAATAAACATTGGAACGGAACTTAGTTATAAATTATTTTAAACCACAAAAGGGTAAACCTAATATTTATTTCAGTAAATAACCGTGAACCGGCTCATAGGAATGTTTCACACCATAATTATTCAAAATATATCAGAGTTTTTACACAAATAAATTAAATTCAATGTTAAATAGTCGCAATACCCCCGACACAATTTAATGTTCTTACAATGCAATAACAAACACAGACGTTGAATAGTGGAACTCATAAAGATTAAGTTACAAATAATTATATTTTTCCATACAATGTAAAACGGGTTTCAATGTATTAATTCAGATTAATCACAAAACGCAATATGGACACGTAGTTGTTGCGTGATGGGATTATACGGGGTCATTCCAGAATCACCTAACATATGATGAATAAGAAGAACGAACGCTAGACAGTGCAGGGAAACCACAAATTAATTATTCACGAGCCCTAAACAGAAACACATGTCAGGGTCATTATAAAAAAAAGTTAACCGAGTTCTGTGGTTATGAATTAACAAATGGGTAATAACGTGGGAAGATCCTGCCGATTTTTAACATAACCAAAACAGAAAGATTTGGACAAATTGGTTCTAAGCAATAATAAATATTGGAAACAACAAAGGCCGATCGCAAACTAATAGACAACTCCTGGCTCCATGGAATTCCTTTATCCGCCTGAAGACGTATAGTAAGTCATAGCTAATTAGGTTATATTATTTGTTGTTTTTTGTATTGTGGCATTTATGTATAATGTTGTTGCTTGCGTGCGCGCGCGTATGTGTGTGTGAGTGCGTGTGTGTATTTGTTCACAGGAATATTGTTCTGTTCTTTATGTATAAATTAAGAATGTGCGTGTGTGTGTGTTGTGTGTTGTGTCTTGTGTGTGTGTGTGTGTGTGTGTGTGTGTGTGCGCGCGCGCGCGTGGGTACGTGCGCATGGGTAGGTGTGTATTTGTTTACAGGAGTATTGTTATTTCGCTGATGTATAAATTAATGTAAGAGAAAGACGCGATCTTTATCACCTACTTGACGAAAATACTACTTTTTAAAATTTAATTTGAAGTACCATCGATAAAACTCACTTTACTGTATTTATCAAAACCAAATACTCTCTGAATTAAACAAACAAAAAATAGCACAGGATATAAGGTTGATAAGCTCCATAGTTTACTTTAAAAGATTATAGTAATGTCCACCAAATACTTTTTATTATATTTAATATAAATGCAAGTGCTTACCTCAAAGTAGTCTGACGATGTTCCCTCTCGGCTAATTAGCGCTTCATGGTTCTTGTGAATTAGATTTGGACAGATGCATGCAAGATTACGATATTTAGTGTTGTACTTCTTGATAATTTTTAGGTATTTCGAACGCTGATATAAAATTGAAGTCAGCGTTTCTCGATTTCGATAGGAAAGTCGTCTATATACTTTTGCTTTCATTATAAGCAACTTTCTTAAACACTTTAAATTAAAGAAAAAGTCAGAGCATAATCTACAGCGTTTAGTCTATTATAGATCACGACGGTGTTCGTTTACTTAAAATATACTCAGTATTTAGAATACTTATAGATGTATTTTCGGCTATTCCTTTCGTAATAGCTGTTTCTCCTAGAAACAACGGTAATGGATGTACGATAGACGGTGCCAAAGGCTTGTAGTTCCAATCGGAGCTAATTTTCCGATTGATTAACAAGATGATTACAGTATATCTATAATCACTTTTCACCTAACAGCATTTTACGTGTTATGAAATACTTTATCAAAATTTTCGGAATGTATATAGAAATTTCGGTACGCATAAAACACAATATCTGTTAACGTTCAATTAAGCACTGCTGTTAATACTTCTAATTACACTTCCAATGCAGATAACTCAACACTGTTAGGTATTATATTCACTATATTATAAGGTCAGTTGTTCCAACATGTCATATTTACTATGACGCATAGATAAAAACGAAACAAACTCAGTCGAATCAAGAATGTATCCATCCGCTATCCATTGAACTCGTCAGTTTTAATTAACATATTATAATTAATAAGTGTTAGGTTAGCAGGTCAGAAGCTTTAAAGAAATTTCCCAGTTGATTAAACTGTATGTCGCACTAAAACTATAATAATAACGAAACACTAACTATTTCTCACATTGGAAAGATTAAATTGTTAGTCATTTTAACAAAAAAACACTAAAGGTATTATGCATTATCAATATTCTCTCAGATTAGCTGATAAAAATACAACCACTCCCAAATATTAAATAGAAAGTGTAAATACCCGTATATATTTGTTTAGGACGATAACGTACTTTCAATGATAAAGCCAAAGGTAGGAACCCAAAGATAAATAAAATATTATAATTATTTTGTTTTAAATTAAATGTATTTAATTAATATTCGGAAACGGACTAAAATTTCTAGTAAATAGTAGGTATTTATTGGGAACTCTATAATTATCATGTCTACAAATTTAATCGAAGAATATCGAAACTTTTCGCTTGGCACAAATTAGATGCAAATCGAACCTAAGCGTTAATCAACACTGGAGAATTGCAGTAGAGGTATAATAATTATACGTAAAATATGTAAAGAAAATTTACATTAATTAATTCAGATATACGCTATTTTTATATGTCATAATAAGAATGTAATACTCTGGAACCTCTTTAACTTTTAATATATTTAGACGAATTTTTCATGAATCATTAAGATATCATTGCGCACAACGCAAACACAATGAATCTCACAAACTACACTGAAAAAAGTTTCCATAATAAACTTTACCTTTTCATAAAATATTTTACATTTTTGTTAAAAATGACAAACAAAATGTTATTTTCACAATAATATTAGTATTTTTGCATAAAATTATTTTTAGAAAAAACTAAATGCAAAAGTGAATAAATACCTTATAAAAATGGTACATTTGGGAAAACTTTAATTGATAAAAATAACAAAAAGCTAGGTGAAATTCACAATGTCTAACTGTAAAAAGTACGTTCATCATCATTAGGTCTTTAGTCCTGGAACTGGTTGGATGCGTACCGACATTGTTTTCTATTCTGAGCTAACCTTGTAACATTATTTTGTAATGTTAACTAATAAACAGATCAATTGATTAATTAAATTTCAATAACTTGCATAACTTATTGACAAAAATTCCACAATAAATTACTTTCATATTTTAGTTAGCATCCCTCATAAAAGACCAGGTTTACAAATAGCTTAAGGCTAAACTATTAGAAATTCCAGCGGCAGGTCATCAGAATTTAAAGCTCTACCCTTGCAATTCAAATACAATAACCCTCTTAAATCTTAGGTCGGTCACAGATAGACGAATCTGATAAAATTAAAATGGAATAGTACCTTTTAACGTAAATAAAGAAAAGCAATTTTCTGTTGAAAAGCTTAATTTTCTTAATACTTTGATTGACAGCGGGTTATAGAAAACGAAACATTATAAATAGCGAAAACTATTGGAAAGGAGTGATTAACTCTTCCAGTTCGCGAGGGTTACGCCCGTATGTTCGCGGATTTATAGTGGTATAAAGTAATAATAAAAAGCTTGTAGGTGTGTGACGCATAAGTTAAGTGATATTGTCAATAAGATCCTGCCGGGTTCGTGTGCCATTCAATTATTTAAAAATTACAAACAACAAGAGCAACAAGCGAGATTCTCTCCCCCAATTTAAGAGCTGTTCTACGTTGGAAGGCAAGCCATCAAACAATGGACAATTTTTAGTAAGTAAGTTTTTTATAGTTAAGTAGCATGACCAATTTTTAGTTAATTTATTTGTTAGGACGTTTTGACCATAAACCGTAGGATTAATTTAGAGTATAATTTATAGTATAAGTTTTCTTTCATATACAAGTGTTTGGGAATTACTTATGTACGCAAAATTTTCATAATTCCATATTCACCTATTCAATTAAATTTCTAAATTAAAATCAATGAATGTAAGAGGTTCACGTTTATTGCTCTGTTAATTAAATAGTTTTGTTTGCCGTTGATTAAGTCAATAGTTCTTTTATTATTTTTTTTATCATGGAAGTTGCATAAGTAGTAAAAAAGTTAGAGTTGATTAAAAGAAACAATTGTCCTCCTTGGGATGACAAGTCTCTCAAGGTTTTGCACGAATATTTGGATATTCTCGACTTGTCTGGCGCCCTTAGTAATTGTCATTAAGTCACAATATTTATGAAAGGTAAGTGCCAAATTTTTTTTGTAGTATATTATAAATTAATTTAACCCTTTCTGCAAAATTTTAACCCTCTATATGATCCACGACCTTCCGCTAGCTAGTGCTGGTGACCTCCCTTTAATTTTTGTTTTACAGGCCGCCCCCATTTCATAATTTTACTGGAAAATATATACTTAGTAGCTTTTCCGCCTGTAACAACCTACACAATTCCCTGACATTCCCACAAACTACATCTTGCACTATATGTGCAATAGTCTAACCTAGGTCTACATCTACCTCTCTTTTGTTCTTTCTCTGCTTCTAATATACGCCGCACTATTCCACCATGCCATAGAACGTGTCCCATCATCCTATCTTTCCTGTTTTTTAAAAAAATATTTTTCACTTATTTCTTACTTCCCCTACTATTTATAGAACCTCTTTGTCGATCCATGATCTTCATCATACGTCTGTCGCAGCACATTTGAAATGCTTTTGTCTTTTTCCTGTCCGATTCTCACACTATTCACGTTTCACAGCCGTACAGTGCTGTGTTCCACACATAAACTTTCAACAATTCCTTCCTTGTTTCTGTTTGTTGTCTTCAAACAAAACACCTGTTTTTACTTGTTCAATGCAGCACGGCTTAGTACTCATCTTTTTTTTACATTTTTTGCACTTTTCTTGTAGCAGAAATTCTTAACCTTTTGTAGGTTCTCTTTCTTATTTGTATTCTGGTTTTTGTCTTATTTTTCTCATTTACATACTAGTACTTTGGTTTTATTTTTGTTGATTTTCATACCCTCTCTCTCTCTGTTAGTGCGTTTCCATTTCATTACGCGTTGCTTCTAACTCTTCCTTGCTAGATGCTAATACCGATGCATATCAATGGTATGTCTCTGCATAATAAGTTAATGTCCTCCTGTATTTTACGGTATTCATAGCCTCTTGGATATACAAGTTACAAATTAATGGGGATAGAGCATATACCTGTCTCACCCTAATCCTAATATTTACTTCTCTACGTTTAATTCTATTGCCGCTATTTGCTCTTAGCATAAGCTATGTACTATCCGTCTATACTTATAACGCATTCCAATTATATGAGTGAAACCTTTTTTCCCATTTTACGTTATTGAATGCTTTTTCCAGATCTACAAACCCTATTATACACCTTTTCTATTGTTTTCTAACAACATAACCTATTTCACCGATATTTAATGATAAGCGAAGAGTTGTAAGCAATCTGACGACTATCAAAATACCTCGCCACTTAGACATTTAACAAATCAGTAGTTTTCAATTACTGCTTTAGCGAAAGCAACATTTGTTGAGAATATTGCAAAACCAAACCTACTTATTTACGACTATCATCAGGAAAAAATATAATTACTTCTTTCATCATTAGGTTTTCCCTCCTCGTTTTCTACCCTGCGCTAACCTACACATTTCCCTGCAATTCTCACAACCTGCATCTTTCACCATTTGTGTGCGATAGTCTAATCTAGGTGTACCTCTCTTTTTTCTTTTCTTTGCTTCTAATATATTCCGCGCAATTACCTCATGCCTTAGTATAAATCCTATCATCCTATTTCTCCTATTTTTTTACTGTTTACCCATATTTCTTTTTCCCTACAATATCTAGTATCTCATTCTTCTTAATTTTGTTCATCATACGTTTGTAATACCATATTCTAAAAGCTTCTATCTTTTTCCTATCCGCTTCTCCACTGTCCACGTTTTACAGCCGTACAATCTTTTTCTCGCTTCTATGTTTGTTGTTTTCGACCATAGTAGTTGCTTTTTCTTATTAAACGTAGCACGGACTTGTGCTAATCTTTCTTTTATATCTTTTGCACTTTTCCCATCTTGCCTTATTTGGCCTCCTAGGTAACAGAAATCCTTAGCCTCTTGTAAGTTTTCGTTTTCCATCTGTTTTTGACTTATTTTCCCCTCCTTTACATACTAGTACTTTAGTTTTGTTTTTGTTAATTTTCATACCGCACCTCTTTGTTAGAACTGTTTCCATTTCATTAAGTTGTTACGTGCCATTGTCACTTAAACATTGTTTTAGGTTAGTTTTTGGTGTACGGAAGTTTCCCGCCATATTTTCAAATACGCGAGACGCGGGAATTTTTAAATAGACTAGGCGGTGCTTCCGATACGTCAGAGTAGTGAGCTTGCGTAGTGTGCTTATCCCTAGAGGGGTAGGGCAATACTAGACAAAGGGTGGGAACAAAGTGGTGAGAGGTTTGGGTGACGCCCGGAATCGTGGCTGTTCTCTTTGGATCTTCAAGTGAAATAGTCGTGCCGGTATCGTGTCTTGTCTTGCTATGTAGATTCCCTTGTCTTGCTTATCTTTGTTTGTCTTTCCTTAATTAACCTATTCCCGTCGTTCCACTACATTTAGGACTGATATGACCTGGAGCAGCCCACGACCCGATGTCCAAGCTCTACCAGCAGCACCGGAGCCGAGGCCTACCGTAGCGTGACTTCCTGCCGGATACCGGATTCCTCATGTGAGTAAATTCTCTAATTTTCATTGTTCTAATTTTATGTAAATCTCCCGATTATGGCGCAATATAAATTATCGGTGACGTCATGGTGGTTGGTTACGCGAAACCTGTAAAAGGGGTTCGCGCTTCCGGCCGCCAGGGCGTAGCATTGCTTTTTATCCATTGCGCTTGCGCGATGTATCTTTTGAACTTTGGTAACTGTATTACCGACTTTTAGAAACTTTCACCAATAAAAGTGGAATAACAAAGTGCTGCCTCTAACTATTTTTTACAAGATGCTAATGCAGATATATCATCTGTAAATCTAAAAATATAAATCGTTTCCCCCTGCATAATAATTCCAAATGTTTTCCTGCATTTGACAGAATCCATTGCCTCTTCGATTTAAAAGTTAAAAATTAATGGGGATAGCGCAACACCCACTCTCACCTCTTTCCTAATATTTACTTCTCTACGTACCTGCTTTAATTGAGTTACAGCTGTTTACTCTTTGTATAAGCTATGTACTATCCGTCTATCCCTACGTAACACTCATTCCAATCTTTTTGAGTATTCGGAACATTTTTCATATTTATATTGTCGAACGCGTTTACAAATCTACAAATCCTATATATACGCTTTCTCATTTTTCTATCACTCTTCTAGAATGGCCTCCCGTGTTCCCCTGTTTCGTCTAAACCCAAATTGATCTTCTCGTATTATTTCGTTATCCCGTTTTTCCATCCGTCTTTGTACAATTCTAGATAATATTTTTGACACTTATGCTGTCAAACTTATTGTTTGAAAACTTTCACATCTTTACCCTTTAACAAAATTTATGATACCGTAGTTAGTAATATTTAATACAGATGGAGCAGTCTTGATCAAAACTGACTTCGATTAAGTGTTAGTATTTGATGTTTGTCGTATGTTATTTGTGATTAATGGATTTTTCGCGACCGACTGAAGTACTTTGTTCGCAGTGTTAATTTTATTTGTCATAGAATCTGCTACGGAGCCTTCAGTTACAGACGTACTCTTCCAACTCCCATGTCGTTTGAGAGCTGTAATATCTACATCTGCATCAACTAACAAAGTGACAGAGGATCTATGGAAGCAATGTCCGGTGTAGTGATTTGGGTTCAGTAAATTTTGATAGGTACTGCATTTGATTTTTTCCAATGCTCCACCCTAAGGTACTACTTTGGCCAGGAAGTGAGTTCTTTTACCTGGAAATTTTGAATTTTGCCAAACGCTTACTGTTCTAAGTAATGTAGAGACCTTTAACGTGCGTGACAACACTCAAATACGGGACCTACATTTCATCTCTCATTCCAACGAGGGTGTATTTTTGTGAAAAATGCTCACCTAACATTTTTCAAGCGCGCCGTGTGGGGATACGAACGGGACCTTGGGCACAGTAGTCACACGTATACCAACTGAGCCAATGAGCCGCCTTCATATTGCAATACACTACATTTGATTTTCTAATGTTCCACCCGAAGGTACTACATTGGCCAGGAAACAAGTTTTTTTACCTGGAAATTTTGAATTTTGCCGAACTCTTGCTGTTCCAAGCAATGTAGGGATTTTTATAGTGCGTAACAATACATGCACATACATACACATACACCCCCCCCCACCTACATTTTAGCTCTCATCCGAACAAGGGTGTATATTTAAGAAAGATGCTCGCCCAACATTTTTCAAGCGGACAATGTCGAAATTCGAATCCGGAGTCTTGGGCTCAGTAGACACACGTATACCAACTGAGACACGATCTGCATTTACCAAAAAATCCAAACACTTTCAGTAACGGACGACCATGTCAGGATTGACCCATGAATTGTATAAAATGACACCCATTGTTTCTAAAAAAGAGGCTCAGAGTTTGCAAAGTAAGAGAGCGAAGACATCTGATTCATTGGTTGTAGAAGATCATTATAAAAAATTACAAATTACAAATCGGTATAAAAAATAATACCAGCGTATTCGGGGCAGAGAAGTGAAAAAATAACAATCAACGTTTGCGTTAGTGCAGATGAAGGCGGCTCTACCGCCTCATATTATCTTTTAAGACTGCGGTTTTACCACGTTGGACAGCTGAGGGGAAAGGTTCCTTGGTAGAGTCTATGAAGCTACACACAGAGGCTACATGGACAAACTTGTATTTTTTAGTTGGTTGCCGACAAATTTGACCCTCGGATACAAGACTCAAGAAAAAACTCTGAAAACAAAAATCAAAAGCTGTTTTAATGTTTGATGGGCACAAAAGTCATGCGAGTATTCGACTGTTAAAAAGTGTTGGAAAAAATAATATTGTTCTATTTCGTCTACCAGTTACTTGTCTCGTCGTTTACAGCCGCTTGAGTACGGAGTATTACGTTTTAAAAAAAATTGAGACAGGATTCTGTCGAAAGAAATGAGAAAGATGTTAGGAGTTACAAATAAACATAAAATGACTCGTCGAAAAGAATTTTCTTTAGCGGTTAAAGACTTATGGACCCACCAACTAACGCCTGACATAATTGTTTCTGGATTTTACGGAACTGGATCGATCCTAGTAAGTCGAGCAAAATTTTCACAACTGATTTTGACCAGGTACCTCTACCAAGATTTCAAAAATACGCTGATCAGGAAACAGAAAAAACCAATCTGCACCAGCGAACGATTCTGTTAAATACAAAAGTTATGAAAACCAACGTTTTATAATTTATTGTGGACAACCTGTAGTTCTAAAACTGGCAGAGATGATCTTATAGAATCAAGATTAAGTATCACACTATAGTCCATTCCAAATAAGAATAAAGTAGATGACCTTGTACGCAAGGTGGATTTACACAGCAAGTTTATTATAATTTCTATATAAACATACAGAATAATTATTAATTGCATATTTGAGTGATTATAAATCGTGACTAGCCTAAATTAATTTCCATAACCCGTTTTTATTGCAAATTTGACAATTGCGCATTATATATATTTTAAATACAAATTTTTAAAATTAAGCTGTGTAAATCAGCATCATGTTTTAACCAATCAAATCAAGGCTAAACCTTCCCTATACCTTTCATCGCTTTATTCTTAGCTGGAATGGACTATAGGATCTTTTGAACACGGAGCACCAACATTGACCTAGAAACAGTGTCTACTAGTAAAGTAAGTTTAAAATTCAGCCAGTAATAGAAGATGACATATCTTTAAGCAGCTTAATAGACGTAAGAGCTCTTTCTGCCACCCCTTCTACAAGTGGGTCAATTCATGTATTGTATTGCTAGCAATAAATAAAAGAAGTGCAATATACTTTTTTATGAATGCTTTAAAAATAATTTGCATATTGTAAAGCCTCCAGTAGCTAAGAAGAAACAAATAAAACTCCGAGAATTGAAATATGGGAAAGTTCTTACTTCTCAAGAAGTTTTTTAACGCATAAGGAAAGAAAAGGAACGTCGACAAAAACATATAAACACTAAAAGATAGAGAATCAAAGAAATCAACGAAAATAATAAAAAAATTAAATATACTAATAAAAACCAAAGCACGAAAAGAGTTAAATGAGAAAGAAAAGAAAAGAAAATGTCTAAAACATAAAGTTCTGACAGCGAAACCAGTGAAAACGGCGCATTAGAAAAAAAAGTGAAAATTATTAAGGAGAATAATGATAGTGACATTAGGAAAAAAAAAAGAATAAAAAGATGGAATAAATCAAGTAAAATTAACAAACGACATATTCTAAGACAATGTATACTGGCCACGTATCTAGTGAAATAGATATAGCTACAAATGATATACAAACTATTATAAATAACAACCACAGTAACATAAGTTATGACAATGAAAAAGAATATACATACGAACAACCAGAGTTTGAAAATACACAAGCAAAACCTAGTAATTGTTGATTTTATCCTTAAAACAAACAATCGATTTGATAAATCCCTTTTATTTTACACAATTTAAGTAACATTCATTTTATATCATCAGTCAATTCGGATAAAATTGAATCAGTATCTTTCTAACACCAGTCTTCCTTGAAAGTGACTTGAAGTTCAAAAACAATCCTGGTGTTAATATGATTGAAAAATTATGAAAGGAGGCAAGAGGCTAAACAGTTTCGTCGTTAGTTATTAAGTATTTTAAATTTTATGCAAAGTTTAAGTTCTACTGTTACTAATTTAAGTATTCCGTGCTTTATTGGAAATATAGAATTACTAGAAATTATGTTTTAGTTAGCTAAGAATGTAATAGTGTTCAGTTCCTTAATAGAATTGCATTTTAAATTTTTTTCTCAATTGCTCTTGTCAAAGGTAGGTTTTAAGGGTTCGTTCTTATATGCTCCATATCAAATATAATATTATCTTATACAGAGTAATTCAGTGTATTTATTTAGCACATTTTCTTGAGTAAATGGGAACACTTAACTGCAACAAGAAAAAACGCATTTAACATATTTTTAATTGACACACAAAGGCCTAGTACATCATCTTTTACTGAAACGGTAGTTACTTTAATACATACTAAAATTTGAAAGCGATACATAACCTCGTTTGATTTAGGTCTTCAAAACAAACGAAACTTAAAATAAATGTACCTAATTACCCTAATAGACCTTAACATTCCTAAGTGACGCTATTTTTTTGATATTTTTGTATTTCCCAAATATGTCCCAGGCCACAATATTAAAATCATTGACCAACATTTTTAATCCTGAAGTCATCGATTCTGATGAATTTGCAAAAAAAAAACAATCACGTAACTTGAAATTGCACATAAGTAATTTTATATTTTTCGAATTTTTTTCTATTTTCTTTTATGCTTTTTTTGGGGATCTACTACCGCACTACTGTAATTAGCTGGTGCTTTCTAATTTATTACGGGATTATCACCCCTTCTGGTCAATTCGAAATTTAATAATTGAACGCTTGATTGAGTAGCGGGTTGCATCTTCAAGGAAGAATATCTAACCGTTACTTGCGGCCATAAAAATCCACTTACTTTAGAAAAGAAACCAAACTGATTCCGACGACGACGTAGCAGAACCATTCAAGAAAAAATTAAAAACAGAACTAGTAATAGCATTACAAGCTGCTTTATAATACGTAAAAGAAAACGAAGTTCCGCCTGCAGAAGTAATGCTTCTGAAGGGACTTCAAAGTAATCGCTTTTCATGACAGATGAAAACTGCAGTAAACTAAAATTACTAATTTTTTAAATCTTTGCTCATGTGTACATTTTGACATACCTCATGAACTAGTTCTGTGAGAATAAATATTTTTATTTTTATTTTGCACGTGTATTCCATACATCTCCCCAACATTCAATTTTGCTATAGGCTTTTAAAAAAAAAGTTAACCGGTCGCATATAGTTTAGGTACAAGTTTAGGCAAGACTAACCAAAGTAAAAAGAAAAGTAGCACGCAGGTACTAGGTTATATAGTTTATCAAACAAGTATTTTATCCATACCAGTATGTAAATGTAAGCGAGTTGTTAACAATTCTCAGCAGCCTGTAAATCTGATAAAAACAACCTTCAGGTAGTTCAATACATAATTTTTTACAACAAATAACTATCTCATAAAAGAAACTCCAAGCTTTTTAACACAGTTTAAAAAATAATGTTAAGGTTCAATGACTATTTTCATTTAAAAATAATTTGGAAATGTTTTAGTGACACAACAAGGTTACCGATCCACCAGTAATTCAGACTAGTATTTTTTTTAGAGAAAATAAAGTGCAAAAACGCGAAGAATCTAGTGAATTTATTAGATTTTTGAATTCGGAGATTTCATTTTTACAATCAATACGAATGGACTTGCATTGATGAAGCCGAAGCAAATATAATCTATATGCAATAAAGTTTTAATTGCAGTAAAAATATGTTATATAACGGTTACAAAATGATAATTATAAAGAAGTTAGTATACTTTTGTTCACTATTTTGTAACCACTGATAGAAGTATTATATTCTTTTAAATCGTACGTTTACTTGTCTGGCTATTTATCATTATTAACGCAAAAGTAGTTTATGTACATCGTAAGCTGTCCATATAAGGCAATCGCAGATATATTTGCACCTCCTACCAGTTTGTAACAGGAGAAAGCGATCTATAATGGTATAGTACGGATTCTAAGTGCTAAGATAGCTACCGTGAGAGATATGTATTGATGTCAAGTTCAACTGAAGCTTATATGATTTCCTTGTTTGAATTAACGGTTATCAATCAACCATTTATGACTGTGTTAAGCAAAAAAACCAGATAAATACTATTGCCATGTAAGCGTCAATTGAGAAACACGTTTAAGTTATTTTTATGGAAACGGAAAAACTTTTCATACCACTTGCAAGATGCAGAAACATTCGTTTCGGCAATCCACGGTTCTGAAAAATTCGATAAAATTAAGAAAGCCATAATATTCTACCTACGATGGGCAACACATATATAATAACAGAATTTTATAAGAACATGCAACTAAACTTACTTTACATTCCTTCAACATAAAGTTCTGTACCTTTTCCCAAAAGACGCCATAGCATACTCGTGGCAATGATTATTGGTTGATGACAGAGCGTCCTATCGCTCGGAGTACACATGTCACGTTAGGAAATCGAATACCTTCAACTGAAAAAATAGGCCGAACTTTTATAGGTAAATATGTAGTGTTCAGAGACCTCCCATTGCAACAGTCGCAATAGAGTGGTTACAGTGTGTGCCACATTACAAAGAGCGTTATCTGCAAAAAGATAGAAAGATTATCGCGCAATAAACATAAACGTTTACGCTGTATAGCCAGACGCAGATGATGCTGTATAAATAGTGTGCGTTGACAGGCACGGCATGAGTACGAATGACACCCTTACAGTTCGGTCGTATACCACATTTAGCATGACTAACTCGTCTGGATTCCTGTCTGACTTTCTGCGGGTTTGGCGAACTTGGATAATGCCATTCATTTAATTGCTCCTGCACAGGTCTCATCAACGGCGATAATACGCTGAAAAAATACGTTTGCTTCATTGCGATATCTTTCAAGATGCACACCGATCAGCGCATACTGGTGACATTTCTGTACGTCAATGAGTACGTGTGAAACCTAGCAGGATGAAATTTTCATCTTTTTGAGACAATTCTTCAGTATGCACCAATTAAAATACGTACTAGCACTTTTCATAAACTTCCGCTCCGCCTTAGACCTCCTTTAGTAACCAAACATTCATCTCAAATAAACCAACCGTCCATCTAACATACTCCCGATCATAAAATTCTACCAGACCTCCACAGCCACTTTTCAAAACTAAATACCACACTAATACCAAACCCCTTACCCAAAGATATCTGCAAGGCTCTCGCCCAGCTTTAGGAACTTAGCCTTAAATCCTCTGCTCGATCTCGATATCCCCAACATATCTACCTTTGCATATGCCGACGATCAAGCTTCCTCATCCACGATAACTCCGCTCCTCTTTAAAACATATCGCTTCCACGCTCAGAAACAAACTCGAACCCTTGTTCCTCCTCGCCATCCAATTCCAAAATTTTCCGTTGATCAACATTGGCTTGCAACGTGTTGGCGTTACCTTAAATACAAACCGGAAGGAAAAGGAAAAAATTAATCTTTAACGGACAAAATTAATATTGATGTACCCTATATATTCTGATTTCATGAATAGCAGGGTTCATTAAACATGACATTTCAATAAATTTTTAGTTCTATAAAAGGGAATTCAACCAATAAACTTAAAACTATAAAATCATAGTTTTATTTCTGTGTAATATATATTTGAACATATCTCAAAACCATAAATTACTTCAAAATCGCAAACAAAAAAACAGATTTCAACGTTGTGCATTTTTCCACATAAAATTAAGAAAGCTTTTGTACACCGTTATCCCATTTAATAATACACCGAAACAATTACAGCTGTGGTTTACAATGTAAGAAGGCAAGATAAAAATAAGGCCATTACAATGTAAATAATGCAAAGAAAGGGTCGATGATTTAGCAAAATCCACAGATATTACGCTACAAACCAAACACAATGCTATAATAATTGAAACAATTACGTAAGAAAAACTTAAGAACGTATTAAACAATATGGCTTCGGGCATCTTTCACGTGTTTCTATACTAGCTGAATAAGAAGGTCATTACATAACGCCCTGAAGGCATGCAGAGTGGGAGAAATGACAGTAATTAAACAACTGACAATTATTGGCGAACGATAAACTAGAACACATGTAAGGGTGATCGCTGAGATGTTAGTGGGGTACACCCCCTTCGGTTATGAATTACCAAACGCACGTTAACGTGGTGCAATCCGTTCATTTATATTTCCAATGCTCCACCAGAAGGTACTACATTGGCCAGGAGGCGAGTTTTTTGTTGCCTAGAAATTTAGAATTTTGCCGAACCCTTGCCGTAGGGATCTTTAACGTGCGTGACAACACTCACACACGGGACCTCCATTTAACCTCTCATCCGAACGAGGGCGTAATTTTTTGTGAAAAATGCTCACCTGGCATTTTTCAAGCAGTCGACCGTGTCGGGATTTGAACCCGGGACATTGGGGTCCGTAGTCTTACGCTTACTACATTGATCCACGGCGACGCCCAACGTGGTGCGATCCCCAGATTTTCAACAAAACCCAACTACACTAATAGATAGTGACGGATTAGTTCCAAAGCAACACAACTGGAAATGAGAAATCCGATGACATATTAATTTAATCCTGGCTCCATGGAATTCTTTATCCGCATTATGACCTAACGTAAGTCGTAGCTAATTAGAAACTACTTTTATTGATTGTTGGTGATATTTATGCATGACGCTTGTTCAGTTGATATTGATAAAATTATACATTGGTTAAAATATAGTGCTAAGTTATTATAGATATAAAACCTGGAAAATGCAAGTATTAATTGGAAAATTTGAAACGTGTTGTAAATAATTATAGCTGAATCATCAAAGTTATGGAATATGAAGTGATTTATGCAATTTCACAATTCTGCGTGTGTATTTGTTTACAGGCTTACTGTTATGTCGCTGACATTTAAATTGATTCAGATAAGTTTAAAATTTTGCATGTATATCTATTGGAAAAATAAGATGATGCTGTAATAAAATAGATTTAGGCGACGCAGTAAGCTGGGATTTCTTGTTTTCTTTGTTAAAACATATAGTGTTGGCATTTGTAAAAGAACGCCATTTCACCCAGAAACCGACGTAACTAAAATCCCTAGGAATAGTCGTCGTAGAGAGAATTCTCACTAGACTAGACAAGACGAGTTGGCGCCCATAATTTAAGACAGGTTGAAAGCTTTTCAAGGTAAGTATTATTAGTCACGTTGCTTGAAATTGCGCCTAAGTAATTTTGTATTTTTCGATTTTTGTCTATTTTCTTTTATTGTTTCTTTAAGGATCTACTCTCGCACTAATGAAGTTAGCCGGTGCCACCTAATTTGTTACGGGATTCTCACTCCTTCTCGGCAATTCCAAATTATATAATTTAACACTTCATACACAAGTAACAAGCTCTACTTGTTTTAAAAGATGTTAAATATCAATTTAATTTTCGGCGAAAACTACCGTTCCTTAAATATTGAAAAATAGCCAGACAGCACAATGCCAAAACGAATAACAAGAGAGAAATTTTTTTAAATAATTAATAGTCACTTAAGCTAGTGTACGCGAGGAAACAATAGGTGTTGCAGCAAAAGATCGTAGATTTGAAGACTTGCAAGAATTTCCGGCAGATATTTTGTGAGACTTTGTACTGTTCCTGTATTTTTGCAAAAAAGCTAGTTCGGTCGTAAAATTCCCAGATTTACAGACCTCAAAAACTCAAATGTGATGTAGTTTTCTAATTTACGATCAGTTTCAGATCTTATCTTTACATTCCTTAATAAAAAGTTATATTATTTATTGACAATGTACAAGGAAACAAAAATGTTTATCAGAATTCTTGAACGACGACAATATTCTTATTGTAGCGAAGCATCGCTTAGTCTACCCCTGACGAGAATAATACAGCTGAACGTAAACGAGGTATCTGTACAAAAAGGACGATTAGTAACCACTTTATGAAGTGATATCTTCAGATGGAATTGATTGAAAGTTACAAGAGGTTACATTTAAGAACTTTATTAAGCTTACAATAGGAATCTTCTAGATATTGATTCGATAGCAATTAAGAAGATAGCAATGTAGCTTTAAGAAATTTGTATTTGTACTGCGATTAGCTGGACAGAAATTGTCCTGAGTGAGTACTTTAGAATTTCACTGCAGCTACGAGTAAGAAAGTTTTGTGTAATCAATTCATAATAAAGAACTAGTGATATTATAAAAAAGCTTTCGTTGCATTATTTTGATTGAAAAAATATTCAAGCAATCAATACATTAGAGTAAGAGAACTTCTTATTTTAAATGATTGGAATGTTGTGATCTCAATTTTAAACAACAAATGTAAAATTCTACCAACCTATATACTTTGATAAATTCGCAAATTTAAAAGATTGCAATTTTGTACTCAATTTCAGAGGTTAAGTGTATTTATTTTTTTTTAATTATGACATCAAAGAATTACAGATATTTTAAAGTTTTGCAATATTTTTAATGGACAAACTTATGATATTAGCAAACATAATATACAGGTTTTTGCAAATAGGACGCGGACAACTATCTTTGTGCTGTGTAGACACAATATTCTGCGCGATAGAAAAAATCCTTAGTTGTTTAAAGCAGCATTAGTTAATTCTATGCTGGAAAGATTTATTTCACTCGGAAGGGTTCCTGGGTAACCTTAAGAATTTTATAAAGTATTTTAAATGGTTGGTACTTACAATGACACATTAGTGATCAAAGTACGAAGAAATTTTCTAAAATACTATATATTTACGGCCTTTATTATATTCAATCTAAATCGTGATACAGAGTTGTTACGTACAGTTTTGGCCCCAGAAAATCTAGCCGGTAATCAACAGAAAACCCGGCGAAGTATCTCGCTAAAATCCTGTTTCGGTAAAGTACCGAAAACCTCAACTGAATCAACAAAAATGGTGACGCTCTCAACACGGCGTTGTCACAGCACTCTTTCAGAGGCGCACCAAAGCGAGGCCTTGTCACATCACTCTTTCAACGGCGCTTCAACGTGTGGCCATTTTCATAGGTGACTCCATGGTGTAATTGGTATGCGTGTGACTACTATGCCCAAGGTCCCGGGTTCAAATCCCGACACGGTCCGCTTGAAAAATGTTAAGCGAGCATTTTTCACAAAAATACGCCCTCGTTTGGATGAGAAGTAAAATGTAGGTATCGTATGTGAGTGTTGTCACGCACGTTAAAGATCCTTACCTTTCCATGTAAAGAACTCGCTTACTGCCCAATAAGTACCTTCGGGTGGAACATTCAAAAAGAAAAAAAACAAATATAGGTGCTATTTTCATATCACTTTTTTTAGCAGCGCATCAAAGCGGGACTTATCATATCATTCTTTTAGCGGCGACCCAACCTGTGGCTCGATTACTTCGTCTGTAAATTAGAGTTTCTTGTCTCGTAGGATTTGTTTTTGGAGTTTTTTTCCTATTTGTGACATCTGATTAATTTCAAGCATGACTGTTAGATGGAAAGAAGTTCGTGAATGTTTGAGAGCTGAGGAAGTAGAAATTGATTCCCAAGAAAGCGCTTATGTGGAAAGCGAAAAAGGCGAATCCAGAGACTAAAAGTGTAGGAGAGACCTAGGAATCAAAAATGATGGCTCCTTTATTAAGTCTAAAACAAAGTATGCAGGACCAAAAAAAAATATGAGAGAAATAAGTGAAAAGAATGAAAAAAGCATGAAAGAAATGAATAAAAAGTATCAGAAAAACATTAAAGAAATGAGTGAAAAGAATGAGAAAGGCATGAAAGAAATGGGCGAAAATTGTATCTAAGAAATGAGTGACAAATTGAATAAAAATACTCAGGAGTTACGAGCAGAATTAAGAGAGAACATTGCAAAATTGGGAGAAGTTTAAGATTAGAAAATGAGAAGAATGAAAGTAAATTTAAAGAGATTAGTGAAATAATAACTTTGGGTTTAGAGGAAACTAACAAAACAATTGAAGAAATGAAATTTGAAATTAGTGGAAAAGTATTACGAATTTCAGAAGACATGGATGATGTTAAAGAAGAAATAGTTCAAATAAAAACTAATCAAGAAGCAAATGAAAGCGAAACTAATGAAAATTTAAAACTTCAAATAAAAAGGTAAATCAAATGGAGGGAAAATGTCAAGCGAGTTTTTAATCATTTAGAAATGATTTGAGAAATCTTTAAACAACTTAGGGAATAAGTTTGAGAATTTAGAGATAAAGTTAAAAATATTCATGTTGGGGAACCGATGAGATGAAGTTCAACCAGTGTTCCGTTGGAACAACACTCGAAATTTTATGAGGATAATAAACTTAACTCTAAAATATTTTTAAATAACTTAACAACTTTAATAGAAGGTAGCTGGAATGAGCAAACAAAGTTAAATATTGTGAGGTCTAAGTTGAAGGGTAGTGCCGAAATTTGGTTTGGACTTGATTGAAAGTGAATTAAATTCGTTTAAATACTTCGAGATTCAATTTTAAAGCATTTCTGGGGAGACAATCAGCAATCTAAAGTGAGAGATAATTTATTGATGGGTAAATATAGTAGCAATTCAAGCATGACAAGAGAGTTGTATGCGATCAAGAAATTTAGCGTTGCCAAACAACTTGATCCTCCTTTACAGGAACAGGACAAGCAAATTATAAAGTTTTTAGCAGATCACTTCGAAACTGAAGTAAGGCAATGCATGCCTTACAAAATATTGTTGATAGAGATGTGTTTTTAGAATATCTTCAACGTTATGACGACATAGATGAACCAAAGAGAATGGAGACCAGGTCAAGGAGCCAGTCCAATGCATACATTTAGATTACAGATGAATAATGAACAGGAGAGGAATCAAGGCAGACCAATTGAAAGGGGGAATAGTCAAAGAAATGATTGAAATGTAGGAAATGCCATTAGGAGAGATGGGGGAAGGGAGAATTATGAATCCCGGACCATTGAAGATAGAACCGTTACCCAAAGAAGAGAAAATATGGTAAATGCGCAGAGAAATGGTGAAAGATGGAAATTGAGCAAGAGTTTTTAATAGTGCCAGGATTAAGAGTTGATGCCATTCTGGAAATGGACTTTATAAGTAAGATGAAAGGTATAATAGATACCGAGAATAAAGTGATAATTATGGGAGATGAGAGAATTAAACGAGACGAAGAAATCCATATAGAAGTGCAAGGAGATTGTATGAATTTGAATCAATTTGAGCAGGTGAAAGGTGAAGAAGATAGAAGTTTAAGTATTAAGTGCCCTGATAAGTTAGAATAGGAGTTGGTATCGTTTTTAGAGAAAAACTCAGAATTATTGGATACTGTAGAAGATGATGTTGAAGAGATGGAAATAATAGATGAAACTGATGAAAATAGTATGATTATAGGTGTTATAGGTGTTCTGTGAGTACAGCTCTTAATAATAAAATATAGTAAAATATTAAATAATGATGAAATAATTTGGAAAGTAGAACTTAATAATTCGTTTGGGATAATTGCAATTAAAGAATCGAATCGTTTTTTGAAATGCCGTATGTATAAATATGAAGGAGTAACGTTTGGTTTGTCGAAACATTCATTTAAATATGCGGATGTAAGAAAGAATTGGAAGAATTAGAAAAGGATAAGGAAACTGTACAACATACGGTTAAATGTGGAAAATTTAAGGCTGGAAATGGCCAGAAAAGCCAGATATGCTTTTTTATAAATCAAATGAAGTGTATACAATTATTCCACAACCGATTGCTATTAATAAAAGTGGTATACATAATGTCACTTATATGGAAAGATATCTACACGAATTTTGAAAAAGTATAAATCCGTAAGTAAGTTTTTTGGCATTTTAAGTATATCAACGTTACACTATTAATTGCTTCTTTTCATTTAAGTGAATGAAACATTTGATTTTGTAAGATACTTATAATAAAGTTAGACTAAGATTTAATATCATTTTCATTTAATTCCATAACTTAAAAATGATAAGATTTAACTTAAAATTGAAAATAGGCTTGTAAGAAAAAATATTCAAAAGGTGGCCTACTTTCCACCATTACTCTTATACATATGTGTGGTATGACAAACTTACGCCATCTTTTGTGGTAAGTGAGCCAAGCTCCTTAAAAAAAGAACAGTCTGCAACGAATAGAAGATGAAAGTGGCTAAAATTTATATTCCGAAGAAGTCTTCCCAAAGAACTGCTTTCCAAATACCAAAGATATTCCCCCCTTCAATTTAAAAAGTAGTAAAGTGGCATCCACATACCTCAGCATACCTTAATTATGCATTTCATTTTTTCACATTTGTTAATATTTAAACAGTTTATTATCATCACACAAAGTATGTGTATTGTCCAGATTTTGTGATACATCACAATCAGTGTGGCTTTCAATTCTTTATATATATTTTCAAGTCGTCGGCAAATAAAAGATATTTAATATTACAAATGGACTGTGGTAGGTCATTAACAAAGATAAGAAATAAAAGAGAACCCAAATTACTTCCTTGTGGTACACCAGAAGTTAGACTAAAGCATTCAAAGTCGGTTCTTTTGTATGTCACAAACGATTTCCTATTAGATAAATAGGATGCAAGTAATTCAATTGCTGGTAATGTAAATGTTATCTTTCGTTTCCCACTATATACTGATTTCTAAATATTTTTAGACGATTCTAAATGAATTGAGGAATTCGTCTTGGTGGTCATTAAAGTACGTCTTATCTACACCTAATGATCCGATTACCTAACAAGATTTTATTCCGCCTATGAACAGTTTCCATTTCGTAATCTATTGATTAAAGTACACAACCAAATAGAGTTTGTGCGCTCTAATGGATTTTAAAAGTCTAGATATAGAAAACACTCCGGTTAAGATAAACTACTAAAGTAGACCTGCAATATCGTGAACAGCAATAAAGAACAATATTCTACTAACGGCGTCAGTCTTAGATTTACTTTAGAATGTAAAAAGTCGTATAAAGAAACCTGCAAGCAAAATAAAATCGTAAATGGCAATTCGCAAAACCACTCTCATTATTTAAAACTGCTCTTGAGGAGATTTCGTTGAACTATCTCATGTGACTTTTCGATGAATCATGCACCATTTTTCCTTGAACGAGAATATTCACGGATGGCTGCAGATTCCAAAGTTAATCCTGAAAGATAATAACTCTGCGACGTGGTAATTATAACTTTGCACAGCGTGCATGGGTGCATTTTCTTATCAATGAATGCAGACATGTTTACTGAAGGATGAACAAACACGTCCGCGCATATAAAGTTGTGCATTTTTATTATTCTGAAGTGTTCACAATTGTTCAATAAAATCACGAGATTTACGTATTTGTGTAAGAGGTTAACGACTGTTGTTTTCTTCAGAACTTTTTGTCTCATAAGCATCGTGATATAAATTGTAGGTATATTGCTTAAGTTATACACTTCTTTCCTAATACGATTGAATCGTGCTTTATTATGAAATGCAATGTATATAGCAATTACAGTTACAGAACCTTATTATTAAATAGTGATCAATCTTTTTGAAACGTTAAATGTCTTAGCAAAAAATGCAAGGTCGATACAATCAAACGTGCAAAAACATTTCCTTTCTACAACTCATTTTGTATACAGTACGCTCTTTGTAAGAACAATACGATTATAGATGAAGAATTGCTTACCGATAAACACGTCAATTCTTCTTTTCATGTTGAAGGTGCATTCATAAACGAGATATGGGAATAACTGTTCTTATTACTGGCACAGATAATCCAAAGTATATTACGTCAGTCAAATATAGGAAATTTCAGTTTGATACAACAGGAACAATGGACATGCACTTGAAGAAGTTTTAGATTTCTAGAACGGGTGGAACAGCTTGAGAGTTCCAGTGATCTAAAGAGTCGAACTACTGGTCTAACCAAATTAGTGGGGTCTTTAGTGAAGAACCAGACTAAGACAGGTACCCGAAAGAGGGCAGCAGCTCTTTCGGTACTTAGAGTGGCAGATACCATAGGGGTCGGTATGACATTCTAAGACACACTGATGCGATGTGGAAAGCCACGGGAAACAACCACATTACCTCCCAAATACACAGCGTACTTAAATTGTTATTTAAGATGATGGCATTCCTCTGGGGTAAAAAAATCCAGAGTTAAAATAGTCCCCCATTCGGATCTCCCGGAGGGGAATACTTCGAAGGATGTGATCGAAAAGTTTAGAAAAAGAGTTCGGAACGTTCTGCTAGTCGGAGCGTGAAATGTCAGAAATATGAAGCAAGTGGGTAAGCTAGAGAGCTTGAAAATTGAAAAGGATATGTTAGCATTAGACATGGCAGGGATCAGCGAAGTTCGGTGGCCAGAGACGGGGGAATTTTGGAGCGGAGACTTTAGGGTGATTCATACAGGATCAGAAGAAGGAAATTCGGGCGTGGGTATAGTTATACGAAAACAACCTACAAAGAAACGAAAAAGTACTCACGGTTAGATTATTCTAAACCGGTAAATTCAGTAGTAATACAAGTATACATGCCCACCTCTAGCTACAGTGAGGAAAAGGTAGAAGCGATGTACAACGATATCAAAGACGTACTAAGATGCATAAAAGGACATGAAAATTTAATAATTTCGAGGGGTTTTAACGCAGTGGTAGGTGAGGGTAAGGAGGGAGCGGTAGTTTTATTTGGTTTAGACACGAGAAATGACAGGGGTGATAGGCAGGTAGAATTTCTCGACAAGAACAATTTAACTATCACAAACACATTGTTACAACATCATGCTAGGAGACGATACTTGTAGAAGATACCAGGAGGTATGGGAAGATATCAATAGATTACATTACTGTTAGACAACGGTTTAGGAATCAAGTAAAAGACTGCAGAAGCTACCCAGAAACAGATGTAAACACTGACCACAACGTAGTAATTATGAAGGCCGCTCTTAAATTTTAAAACAACGAAAAAAAGGCACTGACTTTGAGAAACTAAAAAATATAGATATCCACGAAGAAAAAATCAAATGAATTGCTGAAAGATATCGGAAAAACTTCCGACACTAAGGAAGTTGAAATAAAATGGAATAACATTAAATCCAGCTTACTCATGGCGGCCAGAGATATTCTGGGGTTTACACAAAAAGATAATAAGAATCCATGAATAACAAAGGATAGCCTGAAATTAATAAGAAAGACGAAAATACAAAAACAGACCGGACGAAGCTGGAAAACAGAGATACAAAGCCATAAAATGAAACATTACTTGCAAATGCAGAAAAACTAAAGAGCAATGGATTGACGAAAAACGCAAAGAGGTGTAAATAGGAAAGACAGGCGAAGCATACAAACTATTTAGAATGAATTTTTGGGGATATAAAACCGTATAAAAAAATATAAGGGACGCGGAAGGAAACATCATTATGGAAATGTAGATAAAGTGGCTAGATGACAAGAATATATAAGGAATTTATATGCAGGAGAGGAACTAACAGAACTAGAACATGAATCAAACATTGAAAACGATGACTTGGGATATCTTATACTTAGAAATGAGTTTGAATTAGTATTGAAAGGCCTAAAAAATGGTAAGGCATCGGGTATAAATAAGGTGCAAGCAGAAACTTTAAAAGTCGCTGGACAAGCAGTATTAGAACTTCTCTACTAACTTGTAAGCTATATATATGAAACAGGCGAGATATCCAAAGATTTCAAACGTAACATCATAGTTACTATACCAAAAAAAAAGAGAGACGCGGACAGATGTGAAAATTTTCGAACAATAAGTTTGACGGCACACGTCTCAAAAATATTAACTAGAATTGTACTTAGACGGATGGCAAAACGGGCTGACGAAGTACTAGGAGAAGATCAATTTAGGTTTAGGCGAAACAGGAGAACACGAGAGGCTATTTTAGGTCTGAGAGTGATAATGGAGAAGACAATAGAAAAAGGAGAAAACGTGTAAATAAGGTATGTAGATCTGGAAAAAGCATTCGACAATGTAAAAATGGAAAAAAAAGTTTGAAATACTCAAAAGATGAGTTTTAAGGTTAGGCGGATAGTACATAGCTTAAACAAAGAGCAAACAGAGGTAATAGAATTAGAGTAGGAACGTACAGAAGTTGATATTAGGAAAGGAGTGAGACAGGGATGTGTCTTATCCCGATTAATTTTAACTTGTACATGAAAGAGATAATGAATACTGTCAAATCAGAAAGACATTTGGAATTATTATGAAGGAACAAAGGATTGATATGCTTGGAGTTACAGATGATATAGCAGTATTAGCATCTAGCAAGGAAAAGTTAGAAGTAGCTCTTAAAGAAATGGAAATAGTACTAACGGAAAGATACGGTATGAAAATTAACAAAAATAAAACTAAATTACTAGTACACAAAGAAAGGGGAAAATAAATCAAAAACTAGAATACAACTAAGAAATGAAAACTTACAAGAGGTTAAGGATTCTGCTATCTAGGAAGCCAAATAACGCAAGACGAGAAAAGCGCTAAAGATATAAAACAAAGATTAGCACACGGTCGTGCTATGTTTAACAAGAAAAGCAATTACTGTGTTCAAAGACAACAGACATAGAAACAAGGAAAATATTGCTGAAAGCATGATAAAGATATCATGGACAGACAAAGTTAAGAACAAAGAAGTTCTAGAAATGGTAGGTTAAGAAAGAAATATGTGGAAAATGGTACAAAATAGAAGAGATAGGATTATAGGTCACATACTAAGGCATGAGAGAATAGTGCGGAATATATTAGAAGCAGAAATAGGAAAAAATAGAGGTAGAGGTAGACATAGGTTAGACTATTGCACACAGATAGACAAAGATATAGGCTGTGGAAATTTTGGGGAATGCGTAGGCTAGCTCAGAATAGAAATCAATAGAGATAGGCGTCCAACCAGTTCCAAAACGGAAAAACTTATGACAAAAAAATTATTGTACTTAAACCTGATGATTGTTATAAGCAACTACGGGTGTTGGGTTTTGCAACTCAACTAATGTTAATTGTGTGAAAAGATTTACTGGAAAACGATTAATTCAACGAATGTCTGTGTTGGGGGATCTTGGTAGCCACAGGTTGCTTACCCCGCTTCACATACCACTGAATATCGGTAAAATAGGACATATATTTAGAAAACAATAAAAAGGGAACCGAGCTGTATCTAAACTGTGTGAATTTCAGAGAACTGTATAGGCTAGCTCAGAATTGAAGTCGGTGGAGGTACGCGTCCAATCAGTTTCAAAACGGTAAACCTAATACAAAAAGTAATTGCACTAAAACCTGGTGATTATTATGAACAACTACAAGTGTTGGTTTTGCAATATTTTCAACTAATCTTGATCGTGTGAAAAGATTTATTGAAAACTATTAATTCGACAAATGTCTGTGTTGGGTGAATCTTGGTTGACACAGGTTGCTTAACCCCTTCACATACCATTGAATATCGGTGATATAGGGTATATATTTACAAAACAATAGAAGGAAAAAATTGATGGAAGCATATGTGTGGAGCACAGCACTGCACACCTATGAAATAGGGACAGTAAGAAAAGCAGACAGGACATGGAAGAAGCCTTTTGAAATGTTATGCTTCAGATGTATGACGATGATAGCATGGACACACAAAGTTAATAACAAAGAGATTATGAAAATAGTAGGGGAATACATTTATCTGTGGAAACAAAAAAAAATAGGAGAAATAGAAGGGCAGGATACGTTCTAGGGCTTTTCTGAAAAATAGTGCGGGCCATATTACAAGCGGATATAGGAAAAAGAGAAGTACATGTAGACCTAGATCAGACTAATGCAAGCAGATAGTGAAAGACGCAGACTGTGGGAATTCCAAAGAAATGTGTAGGTTAGCTCAGAATAGGAAATTATTCCGCGCCTAACCAGTTCCAGGACTGAAGACAGTGATGAGAACAGAACAAAGTAAAAACATGTTAACCTATTCAGCACTTCAGCCATTCGTCGCATGAATCCTTTTGAATTAGGCATAACCTGATGCCTAACGGTATCATTGCAATTTATACAAAGAAAATTTTCCCTAAAGAAAACACTTCTACACAGAGCGTCAAAACTATACATTTGAAGACACAAAAAGTCACCAAAGACTGGTTTGTATTTCCGTAAGGTTTTGCAGTAATAGTTTGTAGTCTGAATGTTAGACTTACTATACCGCTAAAATTTACTGTCAGACAAACGAAATTAAAAATATTTTTCCTACTGTTGTTATTGGTCAAATTGAAAACACTCTGACGTTCAATTTTCATACTGCTAAATTTTCCTGCAGAATTGTAAATAAGTGCTTCAATTACTATTTTTGGCTATTTTAAATTGGTAATACTTCTAAACCATGTAGCATTCTTTACTCAGGGTTCTTTCGATATTTGGTTGCTCGTTGATAATACAAGTTCTCTACCTAACACCTGTTTTGTACACAAGTTTGAAAGAAGACATATCTAAAATTGATAAAACGTCATTATTAGAATTGTTTCACTTCCCTTTGTGTTTTAGAAATGAATACACAATTATTCCTTAGTAACATTCTGAAAAAATTCAAAAGAGCAAATTACATAAATACTTTTTTAAAACATTCCTCCTGGTGTAACTATGGTATGTATGCATGGTAGTCAAAAATCATTAGCACTTTGTTATAGCTCTTATCCTACGATTTAATTTTCCTATGAATAAGTTATACGATTAAGTTTGGGTTATATATCTTTCTACATATAAGCCCATAAATTGGCAGAGAAATAAAGTGTTTCCATTATTCCTGTCGTACATGTGATCAATGGTGGCATCATATTAATCACAAGACACTTCCGAATTCTCATAGGAACCCCATTACTAGGCTCTCGAGCATATTCTCAGGAATTACGCAAGTATATATTCTATTTTGTATGAATTTCACGTATGAAAAAATCGCACGTACTTCGTGCCAATTTCTTTAAGGTAAGTAATAACAGTATATTAATTGCACAATAATTAACCGGCATTTGTTAACAATTTTTATTTTTTAAATAATTTAGCTCACGTATAAAGTAAGTCCTAAAGAAACCTCAACATGTAACATGTTTCGATGTTTTGGAGGGTGAAAATATTATTTCCTTTTGGCAAAGTTTTAAAGTCACTTTTACTCATAACAATTGAGGTTTAGATTTTATAATAGTTCTAATTTTGAAAAATTTAAAGTTTCTTAATCGCAAACAATGTTGATAAGACTTGTATTGTTTAAATTATACTTTTGGATTAATTGTGTAGATGGTGCGCTACTGGTGTTTGTAGTAGTTTATGTTACAACATGCGCACCAAAGAACTTCGTGTTAAATTATGCTGTATATTTATTGTGAGCTTGCCTTATACCACTACTATTTATAAATTGTTACTGAAAACTTTACAGTTAAAGAAATTTTCTAAATAAAAGAAATTGCTAAAATCATTACATTTTTTTTATTTCTTTATGTTGCTTTGACTGGACAGACAGACTAACGTCTTGTGATATATTTGTTTTTACACGTACTCTAATATTCTTTTATTTCAACTAGCTAGTTTGTGGTATCGCGTTTCTACTGCTCCCACATAAATTTCCAACCCTGCCTAGCCGGCTGATCTATTTTGTTGCGTTGCGGGTTTTACCGTAACAAGGTTTATTGTAAAGATTAATTTTCACGCGGTTGGTTTTAAAAGGCGCAATTTCACCATTCGATAGAAAATGCGCACCGAAATCTTTTCTTGGTAAAAAAATACGGCATGCGCTACGTAAGATCTTCCTTCGAAGAAGAATAGCCACTGAACTCCTTTTCTGGTGTCAAACTCATAATTACGACAAAGAGACTGTAAGCTCCCATAGATGAAGTAGCAAGACGCAGTTCGTAAAGAGTAAAAAAAACATGTTTTTTTTTTCGCGCAAACTATTCCTTTCGAACAATCATTCGATAGAAAATGAGCGCCGAAATTTTTTTTGTGGCAAAAATACAATATCCGCTACGTACGTACTTCTTCGAAGTACCCACTGAACTCATTCTCTTGGGTTAAACTCATAATTACGACAAAGAGAAAGCCAGCTCCCGTTGATGGAGTACAAAAACTCAGTTCCTAAAAACTAAAACAAAGCATGTTTTCTCGCGCAGACTATTCCTTTCGAACCCTTAAAGTAAAAAAGTCATCACTGCTGCAAAATGCATTAGAATTGTAGTAGACAGGCGTGACTACTTCATAACCGATCTATCGGACAATCTCAAACAAACCGTACTTTGCACATATAGTTCCTACTGCGATCTACGTCTCTTCGCACTACGTTATCATTTGTGGTTACTTGCATGCGTGTGTTTGTTACTGTTTCTATCTATAATAATGGTTAAAAATGCCTGTGCCATGATTAATAAGTGACAGATTTAAGTGACCGTAATACGCAGTTAAATCAAAATTTTTGTTTTCTTCCTCTATTCAATATTGTCTACATTCTTTTACTTTTAAGACAAACTGATATCTTTTATTATTTGTAAGACGCGCCTTTTTTATCTGTAAATATATAATACTTTACGAGTTGCCATATTGTATCTGTTTTTCATGACTATTTACGAATTTCGTACCAGCATGTTACATACTGGAACACGATCAGAATATCGAACTATAGGTTTCATTACCAGTTATTCTTCTTTTTCTTTTAAATTATTGTTGGCTTTTAGAAGTAATATATAAATTATATTTTGTAAACATTATAGTAGTTTGGTGAGTTGGTGGTTTTTTAGAAATAAGACTTCCTGTATTACTAAGCGCATGTTTGCTATTTTGTTGATTTAGAATTCTACGTAAATTACGATGTGTGTGTGTGTGTATATATATATATATATATATATAGTATATATATATATATATATATATATATATATATATAAAACTGAAAAACAAATGTCATTTTGGTCTATAAGGACTTAATCCCGACTCAGAGTAATTAATTATAAAGAAGCAAACTTTTATTAAGAACGCTTGGTATTTGAAAATGCGCTTTATAGTAATGAAATTGATACATTTTATCCACATCTTTCATTTATTTAGCATCGAAAGTTATTAATGTGATAGACGGATTTATTCACACTGCAAATTGCGCTATGTAGAAAACGTCAGGCAAATGTTCAGATTATATGGAGACTAATTCTTAGCATTCAGCAAATAAAATCTTTTATTTTAAAAAAGATGGTCGCTCATTGGTCAGGAAGTACGCGCCTTTTATTAACTTTTGCGTGGAATGAGAATTTCCTAGAATAAATGGCTCTGTAAGCTGAATCAAACACTATAAGTCAGAGTAGAAAATTAGTTGCTACAAAATAAGTAAGAATAAAAATATCTTATTTGAAAAGTGTAGTAAATTCAAGTTCGTTCATTTGAAAATCGGCTCTAAGTAGTACCATCTACGTATCACTCTAAGTACCACTAAGTATAACTCTAAGATTTCAAAATAAATTTCAATTGAAAGTTTTAAATATTAATGCAAATATTTCTTCGAATATTAATGCTTTCATAACTTCAATAAATTATTTCTAATGTTGCTGCAAGTATTAGTTCCTAAGCTATTTGGTTTAATGCTGCTGCAGTAGAACTTGTTGCAAAATGGGTTTTGGATTTAAACTTGGTGTCAGTAATTTTATTTGAAGATCGATTCTGGAGATATACGTTTGTGTTGGGACGCTGTTTAACACGAAATAATTCAAGAATACTGTAATCAAGGTCAGGTTAATTTAAGTTTTATGTAAGGACTATAGGAAAAGGGCATTGTGCATTCACTAACTTTAGTGTAACTTTTTGTAGCTTAAGATTTAAGTAATTGAAAGATTTATTCCGGAATTATTTATATCGAAGCGCAAATTACATTCTTTTCTATTCAAACGTATAATTTTACAAAATAACTACGGAAATGAGAGTACTCTGATCCTGAAAGGACAATGTTAGTCTATGTCAGGTGTAAGTTGATGCTTTGGTAAACATCTATGCAGCTTTCTAGGGTTGTATATTAACTATAGAAGATTCGTTTCCAGGTTTGCGAATATAGCCAAGTCCTTGCCCAAGCTGGGTGTGATTACGTTTGGAATGAAGATTGTCAGAATGAGTTCCAACAACTAAGGCATTTATTGACATCAGATCCGATCTTAAGTTATCATCCTAGGTCGGAGGGTAAATTCAACCTGGATGCAATGCAAGCAATGTTGCCATCGGAAATATACTATCCCAGATGCAAGACGAGCAAAAAGGAGTCATTGGTTGCCTTAGCAAGATGTTCTCGAAATAGGAACGGCATTATTGCGTTACAAGACGGGAACTGTTGGCTGTGGTGAAATCCGTACAACTGTTTTATGAGTATCTCAGTGGGAAAAAATTCCACCTGAGAACCGACAACGCCACTCTGAAGTGACTATTACAGTTTATAAACTCCGAAGAACAAGTCGTCAGATGGACAGAAACGCTTGACACGAAACACGGTGCTGGTACAAGTCATCGTTATGCGGATGCGCTTTCGATACGGCTTTGCCCCGAATATGGTAGTCGTTGCTCACAGTTAGAAACAAAGTGTGATCTACTTGGTCAGACTACCGTGACCAACGACTATTGGAAGCCTTTACAGATGCGAATAGAACAAGAGAATGATAAGACCTAAATGTTATTTTCGGTTGGAAAGCCAGAGGAGAACATCCATCCTGATAGGACATTAGCCTGTTAAAGAGCACTTTGAAGTCGTACTGAGCATAATGTGATTCCCTGAAAGTAGAGAATGGATTCCCTATGCGATCCTTGGAGATAGTCATAACAACATTTTACTAGGTAGGCTGCAAGGACGATGTAAAAGAGTGGTACCGAAGTGTCAACTATATCCACCATTGGAAAACCGTAAGGCTCCAATAAGGCAACACAACGTGGTGAGCACTTTTGAGAGACTGACAATCGATACTGTCAATCCATTCCCAGAGAACGACTCCGAGATTTAGTACATCTTGGTAGCCATGGACTACTTTACGAAGTGGACTGAAGCGTATGCTAGCCCAAACCAAAAAGCTGCAACCGACGCTGACGTGCGGATAAAGGAAGTGTTCTGTCGGTTTAAAGTTCCTATAGAGTTGCACGCCGATCAGGACAGAAACTTTTAGTCTGCGTTGTTCCAGAAAATTTGCCGGATATTGAAGATGATAAAGACTGGAACAAACAACATTGCACCCGCAATCGGATGGCATGGCAGTACACATAAACGGCACTTTGGGCAAGTACCTTTCCAAGGTGGTCTCTCAATATCAGGGAGACTGGGACCAATATTTACATTTATTTTTATTGGCCTACCGGTCTTCCGTTCATCAGAGCACTGGATAAATACCTGCATGTGCTATACTGGGACGCGAGATATGTCAACCCTGTGATCTTGAGTTTGGGTGTAAGTCCTGGGATGACATGGTGAGTGACAGCTTAGTCGAGAAACTCAAGCGCAATGCACAACATTTATGGTGACGTTAAGAAAAAATCCAGATCGCAAACGATCGTATGAATACCAAATATGACATCAAGTCGCAAGAATCTGTGACTATACAACCCCAGACGGAAGTGTCGCCAAAGTTACAAAACACATTGGGAGTATCCGTACGAAGTTGTAAAAAGAATCAACGACGTGGTCGGATCCGTAAGCTCGCAAAAGGAAGAACAATGGTGGTGCACGTTAACCGATTAGCACCCTACAATAGTGATGACGCCGGTAATGACGAAGAACGGCAAGCAGCGAGACGAACAAACAGTTATGGCTCGTGAGGATGAACGAAGATCTGGACCGAGCAATGATTGCTTCATTTCTTTGTGCAGCGGTATAGGCAAAGCGATAGTATTCCAGCAGCCTATTCAAACACATTTCCATTCCCAATGAGTTAGTCGGCAACCATTCTTGTTTGTACATACAGGTTTTTGGCACTATCGAAATACAGAATTTTAGTGAGGTATACCGAGTTTCTCTGTGGATTATCGGCTAGATTCCCTGGGTCAAACTGTACGTAACGAACGGTTACGTGAATAAACAAAATTGTAGACATTGGGCGTCCGAAAATCTACCGGAAGTGTACTAAAAACCATTATACTCGCCTACGGTTGTCTTTTGCGCTGCCGCATCAAGTCAAGGAATTAGGTCCATATTTTTTTTAACGATAACCGTGGTCGCGCTCAGACCGTTAATTCGGCTACAACTGCAACAGATTTTTCAAGGCAGGATGGAGCCACTTCCACGTCACAAATAACTCCTTAACTGTTCTTAAAAATTTATTTCCTAAAGACTAATTAGCCGCCGAGGAGACATCAACTAGCCACCGAAGAGTTCAGATTTAACGCCTGCTGATCTTTCCTATAGAGCTATTTAAAAGTAAGGTTTGCGACCCATTACCACTCAACTTAAATGTTTTAAATCAAAGAATCACAGACGAAATCAATGCTATTCCAAGAGGGATGCTCCAGCGAGTAATTGAAAATTTCTGTTCCAAGCTAGATGTGCGTGAAAAAGCGGATGGTGCGCATTTACAAATGGTTGTTTGTCATCAATTAAAAATTCAAAACCTGCTCTTTAATTTAACAGCAATTAAAACGAGTTTGAACTAATTCTGCTGTTTTATTTTCAAGTATCATAAATGAAAAACATTCTAGGCGCCCTTTATTTGTTCAAGGGTGAGCTCAAAAAATTGTACGAACCTATGTCAACAAATATGTAACATATATTTAAGTTCTTCCAAAGTTATCTGAAGCAGTGCATTAACGCAAGACTTCACTTTTATAGGTAATAGAAGGGTACACCGTGGAAAAAAAGATAAGCGATAGTTTGTACCAGACTACCTTGCCTCCCTACAATATATTATTATCTAAATTACACCTTGTAAACGAATACGTGCATGACTGCTGGGTCTGCTTGGATATAATATAATGCAATCAACTTCTTGTGTGTAGTACTTTTATTCGTCCTTGTATAGAAACTGATCTGAATTTTATACGCCAGGTACATCCATCAATAGATTCAGTTCAACACGAAGCAATATAATTTAATTAACTATCTTAGTCACATATGAACTTTCGCAGAATACTAAATGAGCTTAAAAATTAAATATCATTGCCAGTCTTTCTTAGTTCGAATGGGGAATAAATCGATATTAATATAGCCTACAATACGTTCTCAAAAAATATTCTTTACTATCTGGCAGTACAAAAACAAACAGTAAATTGGGCAAAGAAAAACAACAAGCAATTTAAAATAAAAATGATTGAATACAGAAAGAATCACCTGGAAAACTGAAAGATTTCAGGTTTGTGGAATATATTCTACTTCACTCCGAAAAAAGAAACAAAATTACAACACGTGAAATTAGCTTGTTCACTTGGGGAAAGTGATTTTAAACAATTTTTAACCGTTTTTCTCAATTTGTAAATTTTTATAACCTATTATTAAATTTTTTTAAATTCAATTGAGATTTCGTAAACTATAAAAGTACGAAAGTGCTTGAAATTGGGGCAAATCGACCAATATAGGGTATGTGAAATTAATTCAAATCTAAATAACATAAAATGAAATGGATTGAAGTTTAATTTCAACACTGTCCATATTACGTTGATTTAGAATTAATACGTACACGAGGCAACAAGACACAATCAAACGCAATAGGGAGTATCATGAAAACGACAGTAGTAGTCCAATTTTGCTCACCGGTGCGACCTTTTGGTCGACTTACCCTAAATATTAAAAGAATTTCTAACTGTATGTCAAAGATTTCATTTTAATTTATAAGTTAAGCCGAGTAATTTATCTCTGTTCATACGTGTAGCTTCTGTATAAAATTTATTCGATATCCCCTGCCACATGTTAGTCTATTATCGAAATTGATTTCCATTCTGCTGTAATTCATTGTTTATACACGTGTTTCTTAATGGGCCGATTATCACGACTGGCAGGTGTAGTTGATTTGATATGATGAACGTCATTCTGTTTGTGGCTATTAAAAGAAGAATAAGAGTGATCTATTTTCTGTCGTATGATCTTTAGAGTGTGTTTGATGCTTTTGATTTTTAGCAACTCCTTGGGAGGATTTATCGTTATCAACGTTAGTTAATGGTGTTTGTGCACTTCCGTTTGCGGAACTCTTTGAGTCACCGATTCTTTTCTATGTCAATAAGGCCGACCAACGTAAGTATTTATTAGGTACCGTATTTGTATTCTAATTTTCCTTTTTTGTTTTAGCAGTTTTTCTCGTCTTTTTACTTCTTTTCTTAGTCATACTTACATGTTTATACCTTACTTATTATTTACAGTTGCACCCCTGCCCGTTCTACCATGGGAGAAGCAATAGTCGCTTGGCTGTTTATAAAATCCAGTAATTGTTGCTGTTAGTAACAAGGCCGCCCACAGAATAATTTGTAGAGGGGGTCAAGACTACTTTCAAAAATATTAGTTATGTTACACAAAGGCTGAACACTGTTAATGCAACCCCGTTACCGGACGTATTGGAAAGTAATGTAAGGCATAAAATCTTATTTCCTTAGAGTAGCTCAAAAGCAGTTAGGACCATTGATAATGCAGCGTTTTTTAATATTATAGTTGAAATCACGAAAGAATGCATTCACGCCCTAGGTTACTGAATTTAAAAGCGATATACATTAAAAGTATGTCGGTGTTTAATTCAGAAACCTATGACGCGAATGCATTCTTTCGAGATTTCGGCTATAGTATTTGAAATTGAAAGAAAAACGTAGGATTGATAGTTTCTTAATAAATGCAGCATTCTGTAATTAATCGAATTTTCATAAAGTGTAAAGTTACTTACCAATCTGGTAAATTGCTGGTGCAGCAGGTTATCAATTCTTTTGGCTTGATGATGCACAGGGTAGCAAATGGAAAAGATTGGATTCTACATTAACACACACTAATTGAAAATTGAATAGACTTATTCCAATACACAGACACGACACAACCATATTTAACGGAAACAGAAAAGCCACATTGTCAATCAAATGGCCACAAACCACAGATATTAATTAATAGTAAATAAATATCCGACCGGCACTTTAAATAGTGTCTTTAATATTTGTTGCACAAACAAACATGACTAAGAACTAAGAAGGGTACAACAAACTATTATAACTGGCACTGCTGAATAGGACTGTTCTCGCGTTTTATTAATCATCATCATTTTTGAATAAAAATATCAATCTTCTTCGGTCTTGACCAAATCTATTTAGGACTTCATTTATAAATGCTTGTTTCTCCCTACCTACCATGTCCTTATGTACACTAAGCATGCATAAACCTGATAATCTATCCCCTGACATGCTTGATCTAAGCCACGATTTTACCCGCTTTAGCGTACTAAATGTCCTTTCTATTGTTGCAGTAGTTGGAGGTAATGCCAAAAAAATATTCAGCGCAGTTTTGATGGCCGGAAAAAAAGAAACTTCATTATCAAGCAAATGTACAAAGTCTGTATCTTGTTGAATCTCTCTATTTTGCCAAAGTTCAACCCACGTTTGCAACTGTTTTGAAAAGTTATCGATGTTGTAACTTCTGGCTATTTCTTCTTTTTTATTTAACAATGCTCTTTTTATATTGTTGTCTTTTAAGTTATTTGGATGTAATCCAGAGAGTAAAAAAGAAGTCGTAGCATCTTCAGAAAACCTTGTGGAAATAGACTGTATAACAGAATCCAAATAAGGAATAAAAAGGCTTACTCGAAAGTAATCTTCAACACTACTCATATGATAATTAGACCTATGAGTTTGTCTTGGTGCAATACGTGGTGATGTAATTTCCAATCCAAAACCATGGGCATGTTCAACACTTTTTTTATAAACCTCTTTAAAATATTGTTCAGGATCACTACGGTGTGTCTTAAAAAGTTTGAGTAGTTCATCTATGTGCTGTTTATCGGAAAATAAGTTTATACTTTTAGACTGCAGTGCATTACAAACAGGTTCCAATTTGCTAGAATATTTGGCCATAATATGCAGACAAAGAATAAATTTCGACGAAGAAACGCAATTTAAAAGTTGACTGGCCCTATTTCTTGTCTGAGCATTTATTTCACGGTTATGAGCTAAATTTTCCAGAGCGTTCATAGTATCTGCAAAATGTTCCGCAAACAACCTCATTGATTTATATTTGGCGGACCAGCGTGTTTCACATAATAGTGGAATATTAGAAACATATCTACGTCTTAATGGATTATCTCGAAAGAAAGTAATTACTTCTTTAATGGTACCTACTGAATTTTGAATATCCGGAATCTTGTTCAAATCATTTATCACTAAATTTAATCTATGGGACGCGCAGTGAAAATATATCGCTTTTGGATATTTATTTTTTAATAAGTTTTTGGACTCCCTGCTCATGACCTGCCATCGTCGAGCAACCATCAAACCCTAATCCAACTAATTTATCCATACAAAGACCATATTCATTACAAGCGTTTAAAATTGCAGCAGTTATACCTTCTGCGTTCATCGATGTAACGACTACAAAGCCTAAAAATTCTTCTCTGACCGAATTGTCATTACTAACAAATCTTACTCCAAGTGATAACTGTTCTACCCCAGCAATATCTGCACTTTCGTCAGCCAGAATTGAAAATGCTTCACTCAAATTCACATCTTTCACAATTTTTTCCCTAATTAATGTTCCACAAATTGAAATTATTTGATTTTGAGTTCTGTGAGACGTGTATTTTGAGTTCTTCTTGCAAAACTTTAAGTGCTCGTTTAGAATGTGATCCCCACTTTCTATTCTGAATTGTAAAAGATCCTCAAAATTACCTTTTTTATCACCTCGTAATGGCAAATCAGGCATACCACAAAAAATGACGGTGGATATTATCGGTATAAGTTTTTTGCGATTCGATTCAATCAAATCCCGCTCAGCTTCATTTATTTGAGAGGTAATTGATAGACGTTTTCCTTCAATAATTTTTGTAAAACTAGAAGCTTTTATAGTTGAATCACGATGCCTTTCGGTTGTAGCATGTGCTTTTACAGAAGCGACAAAGTCATGATATTTTGTGAAGGGCTTCACAATGAAAGAACCAAGAACCCCTCTTTTAACAGTTGGCCGAAAAACTACGCAATATTTGCAAAGTGCGCCTTTGAGTTTTGGAGAATACGCAAGCCAATCGTATTGTTGAAGCCAGTCATATCTAAAAGCACGTCTTCTTTCTTCGGAATCGTTCTTGAAATTATATTTAGGATCTGGTTTGTAAGGATTTGTTAATAATGAAAAGCGAACATCGTCGGAAAGTGTTTCATTCGAGTTAACAAAATTGCCCAAATCGAGCATGTACTCATTCTTATCAGTTGAAAGATTGGTGTCATATTCACATGTGAGAGATTTTAAAGTATTAGGTGACGAACTACTAGCTTTATTTAGATCATTGACACTATTATGTACTATACTATTACACTCAAAAATAGCATTAGCACCAGGACCGCTACTACTACAGCCTATGCTAGATGATTCTTTTAGTTCATTTCGTTTGAAAAATTTTCTAATATCCATTGTTAGTATTGTTACTGATCTTAGATCTGAATTTCTGAAGAAAAATAACACGCTTTACTTTTCTGATACTTCAAAAGAAGAGATTTGTTAATCAAATAGACTTTAAAGAAAAAAAAAAATAAGAATCTCCCAATTGCAAATAAATATTATTTTTAAATATGTATTCTCACGCATTAGGTACATTAGTACTTACTGCTATCCTATCCGTAACTAAACTGTAACTGCAATCTTCGGCCTTCTTTAAAAACAAAAACCAGTAACTACACTACTTATCAACACTGATAACAATAACTACAAGGAAAATGACCAATCAATATCTATCAACATACACGTCTTCTACTAATTCAACAGTCAGATAAAGTTTCCTAATAATCTATAGGAACACTGTGGCACGATTTAAACAAAACCAAACAAAAACCCCTTAACCACAAAAAATGTGGTTAAGGGGTTTTTGTTTGGTTTTGTTTAAAGTTTCCTAAGTCACAAATTTTTTCTCAGAATAGAACACAATGAGACATTTGTAGAACATTCCAAAGTTTTAGTTGTAGAGTACCTTAACCTGTACAATAAGAAAGAAACCATTATGAAAGCCTTTATTTATATTTCGTTTGAATAGAAACTTTCAGGGTAAAGATATTTAGATATTAAAATAACAGTTTTGTTATAGGCGGTTAGGGTTACTATTGTAAGGTAATCGCATTAATTCGCATTTCCTGCTTAAAATGACATACAAAGTCGGTCTATTTATAGTTAGACAATAGGCATACCTGTAGTGTAATCTCGACATTTAGGTTTACTTTATTTTTAAACAATAGTATAACCGATAGTTAAATCGTAATCTTCTTCAATCTCTAGTGAAGGTGCACTTCGTGTTGCGATTTCTAACGGAAAAAAAACCAAAGAAACATATTCAGGGGGAGTCAGGCGACCCCCATTGACCCCTTTTGTGGGCGGCCTAGGCTAGTAAGGATACATCAGACATCTGGATCTTTCAGGTCGTATACTTATTTATTTTGATGCATTCTTGTCATCGCCTCCTCGACCAATTTAAGCTCACCTTATCAGTGGAAATCAGTCGTGTTTTTATTGCAACTACTTACTTGTGCTGTTATAACAGATTTATATTCACATTTTTGAAATTAGAAGTAAAGTTTGATATTTCACTTCGTCGGGAGGGAAAATTGTGTGTAGTTTCTTTCTTTTTTTTATCCGCATATTGAAATTTTTAGTTAACTTAAGTGTGTTTATAATTTTTGGGGTAATTATTTTTATGAAGGATATATGTATATTTTTGGACCTATAGTATGTTTACAATTGTTGGGGTCTACTTTTCTATTACTTTTGTAGGTTGTATCTATGGGTGAAATTATTATTATTTTTTATGAGGTGTAGATGTTGTATTTTAGTTTATTTATAGGTATATTATTGTAGCCTCCCTCCCCCACAGGTGTCTTGTAAAAGGCCCACACACGAACGCGAGTTATGTATCCCCCAATCTTTATATGTATTATAAAATAGAATCTAATAGGAAATTATTAGAAATCATTAGGAAATTATTAAGTCAATGTAATTCAAGGATAAATATAAAAAGGTTATTAACAGTTATGAGAACGAATGCAATACATTGTATTCCAGACGATAGTGATACTGCAGGTGGCAGGTCACAGACGGTTAAGATACCGCGATTACCTAGAAAGTAAGATTGTTACAATGTATTATGAATAGTATCAAGAAATAAGCAGACATGAGCTCTGCAAGTGCCCACAGACATGTAAGGGGCAGGGACAACATAAATACCCCGGGAGCCCCAAGACCAGGCAGTCAGTCTCAAGTATTTCAGCTTTAACATTGCAGTTTGCTTAGGCTACTCACAATATTAGTTCAATTAGTAAATATTTTTCGACTTAGAACATTAAACCAAGATTGTTCAAAATCCATATTTAATATCTGTTTGAATAGTAAATAAATTGTTACGAAGATTTTGGAAGTAGTTTTTAAAAACACCGCTCCCAATGCCTGTAACGTAACTGGCGCAGTCGGTAGAATGTCAAAAGGTCACTAGGAAACCCAAATTCGAAGAACTGGTGGTCTGGAATTTCAATTCCCAATTTGGCAGAACCCAAACAAAGTTGGACGAGATACAAGCATCGATCAAATCCAACTAAACAAACCTTGGAAGAGATACAAGCACCGATCGAATCCTAACTAAACCAACGTGGACGAAGTACAAAATCGACAGAGTCCATAAAAGCGACGAAGAAATTAATGTAAGTTCATTTTCCTTAAAACCAATTGATTTTTGACAAATTTCTTCATATAAAAATTTTTATTATTATTATTTTATGTATGTACAGAATTTTTATGTTAATTATTGCAACTTATGCCAATTTTTGAAAATAATTTACGAAGAGAAACTATTTTCAAACGAAAATTTATTTTGAGGAAATAGATTTTCCAAGCAAGACAATTATTTTTAAACAAGACTGAAAAGTACAAACAACTATTACAAATTATTAAAATAATACAAAACGAAACTGGCGCACGAATTATTAAAATTAATACGAAATAAAAAAACGAATTCAATTCAGCAAGTCTGAAACATAAAAATAGAATGTAATTTTAACTCTACCATTATCACCGAAAAGCTTAGTGTGCAAAACGCAATTCTTATAAACATTTAATAACAGAAACGATTTATTCCAGATTTAAACTTCATCAAATTCTATAATTAAAACACCTCAGTTATAGAAACGAATTATTCAGAACTCAACCTTCAACGCAACATATTGACTAAAGTGCGTAATTGTAGGAACATCTTTCAATTATTATTAAATTTAACTCATTATTAATTAAAACAAGCGTGCAATTTAATAACGCGATTCTCTCATCATTAAATATAAACCATTCAGTGCGAATATCTAATTATTATTAATAACTAATAATTATTAATTAGACAAAAAAAACAACCTTCTGATTAAAATACAAAGAAGACGTTGATGCGATGCACATATTGTAACAACGTAATTAACTGAAAACTTGCAACTTTATAAATTAAAACATTCAAGGTAACGAGACCGTACAGTTGACAGGAAACATCTTATGCACTTATAAATTACAACACCCACAAAGAAGAGATAATTGTAACAGACTCTATTAATCAGCAGAACTGAGACAAAGTAAAATCACAACTGGCGCAAAAACATACAACGTAAAGTAATTACTGCGAGAAATTATTAATTCACATCGAAACCTTTTAGAAAGTAAAACTCACGATACATTAGCATACCCGAAGTATAAAAATACACAAATTTAAGACTACAACAACTAACCAAAACATTATCAAGCACAAACTCCGCAATTTAATTACAAAAACCGTATAACTACGATTCTTTAAATAACCCAATACACTTCAAACTGAAAATTAATAAACCAAACTAAAAAGTAACAGTACAAACCGCAAAATATCTCAATTTTTACAAAAATTTGAAATTAACTAAAAGCGAAAACAAACCCTTAACAATCATGAGTTCAGACATGAAAATTTATCTCGAAACCATCCCTACTTTCAATGAAGATTAAGCTTTGTTAGGAATTTTCACTGCAGCGTGCGAAATATTTTTGAAAACCTACAAACCCGGAGATAGCGAAAGAAATGTATTACTTTTACGCCTGATAAGTAAACTGACCGGACGGGTACTAACACTAATAGACTGTCGAGATGACTTGAAACAGTGGGAAGACTTTAAACGCATATTGATTGCATATTTTGGCGATCAACGGAACATAAAATGCCTCATTCGCGATCTGATAAACCTAAGAATGGAAAGTAACCAATCCCCGTGCCAATTCGGAATGAAATGCCAAGACGTAAGTTTAATCTCAACAAAATTAAAAATTGAAGAACCCGACCAAAATATCAGACTTTTAAAAACAAAAATGTATGACGAAATGGCACTAGACACCTATATAAACGCATTACCAAAACGACTATCAGATAAAATCAAATTTCAACATCCCCAAAATTTAGAAAAAGCCATGAATATGATAATAGAAGAAGAAAACGTAATGTATTACCGAAACAGACTATATAACCCCAACGCGAATAAAACTATTTACCAATAAAAACTATACAAGTCGCAAGACAAACAACCCCCCAACAAAAATTCACACCATACAATGCACAAACAAATCAACCACGAATTATCAACCCAAATTTTAATAACACGAATTTTAATAATCAATTTAAACAATTTCCAAAACCAATGTCCAACTCAAATTTTACCAAACCCGCATTTCAAACAAGATTCAACCAAAACATAAACCAACAAAGACCAGCATTCAGCGCGAACCCTATTAGAAATACACCAATGACAAATAATAATAACAACCCTAATAGTTATTATAAACCAACACCTATGGATACCTCATCTGGTAACACCAGACAAAATACAAAAATAACACACATCCGACAAAGTCACAATCAAAAACGCAACTTTACATTGGAAGAACTATTTCACCAAGAAGTAGAAGAATTTGACAATGACCAGAATAATTACATTCATCCCCGTACGAACGATGAATCAAACCATTTAGAAAATTACGAATACGAGGAGGACGATGAAGAAAACGCGTGCTCAAATTTTCAGATAGACCAATTTATAAACGACCAAACCTAATAAATTTAAATAATATTAATCATCTAGTACTACTATATATAGAAATACCCCATGCAGAACTTAAACTATTAATCGATACCGGATCCTCAAAAACACTAATTAGCCCCCAACCGTAAACATTATTTAGATTATGTAGTAAGAGAATCCTTTAAAATTAAAACGGCCCATCAAACGACCCTACACCAATTCGTAGCTAACATACTCTTACCAAGAACATTCAATGTAAACATGAAACACAAATTTTGTATTTTTCAATTCAATGATAAATACGACGGACTAATAGGAATGGACCTTCTAAGAAAATAAGGAGCCAAATTGACATACAAAACCGTTTATTGAGAACAAAACACGGACTAATCCACATTAAATTTCAAAATACCCAAACGGAACAAATATACACGATAGAATCCCGAACAGAAAAAAAATCCCAGTAAACTCAAAGAACGAATTATGAATAATAAATCACATAACATTTCAACAAGGAGTTGAAACCCCTACAGCATTAGTACAAATAAAAGATAATTATGCCACTACGACGATTCTAAACTATCATCAACAAATTCAATTAACGTAGAGGAATTAAATTTTAACAGATGGAAATAAATAAAAATTTAGAAAGCAATTATAATCCCGTAGAAAACGACAAACTGTTAAGAGAAAATATAAGTAACATTCGCTTTCACACCGACATTAACAAAGAAGAACGGAAAGCAATTAAGAACTTATGTTTTGAATACCGCGACATTCCATTGTAAAGGAATACCATAAACCTTTACCAACACAGTTAAACATAATATCGAACTAACGGATAACGAACCAATCTTTACAAAAGCATACAGACTACCTCAGGCAAGTCAGGAAAAAGCCGACAGACAAGTAACAGACCTATTAGAACAAGATATCATACAACACTCCAACTCACCCGTATTAATAGTACCCAAGAAATTAGACGCCTCGGGCAAGAGAAAATATCGAATGATAACAGACTATAGAAAACTAAACGAAATAACGGTAGATGACAAATATCCATTACCCAATATAACAGAGATTTTAGACAAACTAGATAAATGTCAATATTTTTCAACACTAGACCTCGCCTCAGGATACCATCAAGTAGAAATGGATGAGAAAGACACACCAAAAACAGCATTTAGCACACCTAGAGGACATTATGAATATAAACGGATGCCATTTGGACTAAAGAACGCCCCCCTACTTTTCAACGAGTTATAGACAATATATTACGGGGAATACACAACGAAAAATGTCTTGTGTACCTAGACGACATCCTAGTTTATTCAACAACATTAGTAGAACACATAGAAAGATAAAGAGAAGTATTTACAAGACTAAGACAGGCACATCTTAAAGTACAACTAGATAAGAGCGACTTTTTACAGAAAGAAGTATCATTTTGAGAACATATAATAACACCCCAAGGAGTTATGCCAAACCCCGATAAAACAAACGCAGTACTAAATTACCCCCTACCAAAAACAAACAACTGCAGAAAAATAGGGTTGCGGTGTTCAGTAGTGTGTAGGTTGTGCGAAGGAAGAAATTGTTGAAATCCGCAACCATCATACAAGGCCTAGACGATAAAAAAAGTAATGCGCAAATAGAAGAACAACCAGAGGATGAATTAATTGATGAGTTTATTGACCAACCTTTTACGTCAAAACAAATAAGAAAATTAAAGTATTCATCGTGGACTGTAAATATAAGCGATATTTAAAAAGAACACTTGAAAAAAAACGACGTGCCCTACCGCAAAGTGATGAGGAAACAGGCATAGAATTTTATGAAAATAAAAAATCGTGAATAATAAAGGATATCCTGAATTTAATAGAAGAAAGACGAAAATACAAAACAGACATGAGGAAGCAGAAACAGAGATACAAAGCCATAAAATGGGAAATTATTCGCAAATGCAGAAAAGCTAATGAACAATGGATTGATGAAAAGTGCAAAGAGATACAAACTAAGATGGAAATAGAAAAAACAGCGAAGCATAAAAAATAAATAGAATGAATTTTATTGATACAAAACAGCTTAGCAAAATTATAAGGGGCGTGGAAGGAGACATCATCATACAAAATGTAGAGAAAGTGGTTAGATGGCAAGAATATATAGAAAATTTATATGCAGGACAGTAACTAACAGCACTAGAACAGGAATCAGACATTGAAAAGGATTACTTGGGATATCCTATACTTAGAGACGAGTTTGAATTAGCATTAAAGGTTTTAAAAAAATGGTAAGGCATCAGGTATAGATAACGTACAAGCAAAAACTCTAAAAGCCGCTGGACAAACAATAACAGAACGTCTCTTCCAACTAGTAAGCTATATGTATGAGACAGACAGGCGAGATACCAAAATATTTCAAACGTAGCATCATAATCACTATACCAAAAAAGAGAGGCGCTGATAGATGTGAAAATTTTCGAACAATAAGTTTGACAGCACACGTATCAAAAATATTACCTAGAATTGTACAAAGACGGAAGAAAAAACGAGCAGAAGAAATACTAGGAGAAGATCAAATTGGATTTAGGCGTAACGAGGCAACACGGGAGGCTATTTTAGCTATAAGGGCGATAATGGAGAAGACAATAGAAAAAGGATTTGACAATGTAAAATGGAAAAAAATGTTCGAAATACTCAAAAAGATTGGAATGAGTTTTAGGGATAGACGTATAGCCCATAGCTTATACAAAGAGCAAACAGCGGTAATAAAATTAGAGCAGGAAAGTAGTAAAGTAAATATTAGGAAAAGGGTGAGACGGGGATGTACCCTATCCCCGTTAATTTTAAACTTGTATATCGAAGAGGCAATGAATACTGTCAAATTCAGGAAGACATTTGGAATTACTATGCAGTGACAAAAGATTGATATGCTTAGATTTGCAGATGATATAGCGGTATTAGCAGCCAGCAGGGAAGAGTTAGAAGCTGCTCTTAATGAAATGGAAACAGTTCTAATAGAGAGGTACGATATGAAAATTAACAAAAATAAAACTAAAGCACTAGTATGTAAAAGAAGGGAAAATAAATCAAAAACCACAATACAAATACGAAATTAAAACTTACAAGAGGTTAAGAATTTCTTCTACCTAAGAAGCCACATAACGCAATATGGGAAAAGTGCAAAAGATATAAAACAAAGATTAGCACAAAGTCGTGCTGCATTTAACAAGAGGAAACAACTACTATGTTCAAATACAACAAACATAGAAACAAGGAAACGATTTTGAAAGCATATATGTGGAGCACAGCACTGTATGGATGTGAAGCCTGGACAGTAGGAGAAGCGGACAAGAAAAAGGTAGCCTTTGAAATGTGGTGCTACACACGTATGATGAAGATATCACGGACAGACAAAGTTAAGGACAAAGAGGTACTAGAAATGGTAGGGAAACAAAGAAATATGTTGAAAACAGTAAAAGCAGGAAAGATGGATGATAGGTCACACAAGGCATAAGAGAATAGTGTGAGATATATTAGGAGCAGAGATAAGAAAAAGATAGGTAGAGGTAGATCTAGGTTAGACTATTGCACACAGAAAGTCAAAGATATAGGCTATGGAGATTTCAGGGAAATGTGTAGGCTAGATCAGAATAGAAATCAATGGAGGTACGAGTCCAACCAGTTCCAAGACTGAAAACCTCATTGCGAAAAAATAATTATACTCGAACCAGATGATTATTGGTTTTACAATATTTTCAACTAATGTTGATTGTGTGAAAGGATTTATTCGAAAACTACTAATTCGTCAAATGTATAAGTGTGAAAGAGATCTTGATAATCGCAGGTTGCTTAACCCCCTTTACATACCATTAAATATCGGTGAAATAGGGTATATGTTTAGAAAACAATAAAAGTGGAATCGAGCTGTATCTAGGCTTTCCCAATGTAGTACCTTCGGGTGGAGCATTGGGGACGTGGCCGCAAGCATAGCGACGCCTTAATTACATTTTAATGTATCTAGGCTGTGGAAATTTCAGGGAAATGTGTAGGCTAGCTCAGAATAGAAATCAATGAAGGTATGCGACCAACAACTTCCAAGACGAAAAAGATGATTATTATAAACAACTACAGGTGTTGGTTTTGCAAAGTTCTCAACTAATGTTGATTGTGCGAAAGGATTTATTGGAAAACTATTAATTCGTCGAACGGTTAAGTGATCGGGGATCTTAGTAGTCGCAGGTTGCTTATCCTCCTTCACATGCCACTGAATATCGGTGAAATAGGGTATATATTTAGAAAACAATACAAGGGGAACTGAGCTATGTCTAACAAGAAAGAACAGTGGCTATGTTCGAAAACAACAAACATAATAGAAACAAGGAAAGAATTGTTGAAAGCGTATGTGTGGAGCGCAGTACTGTGTGGCTATGAAATAGGAGCGGACAGTAAGAGAAGCAGACAGGAAAAAGGTAGAAGCCTTTTAGAATATGGTACTTCAGATGTATGATGATGATAGAATGGACAGACAAGGTTAATACCAAAGATGTTTTAAAAATAGTAGCGGAAGAAAGATATCTGCGAGAAAACAAAAAAATATAGGAGAAATAGAAAGACAGGATACGTTCTCAACCAATTGGGAAATAGTGCGAGATATATTACCAGTAGAGATACAAGAAAGAGAAATAAAGGTAGACCAGGATCAGACTATTGCACGTAGATAGTGAAAGATGTAGTCTATGGGAATTTCAGGGAAACGTGTAGGTTAGCTCAGAATAGAAAACCAACAGAGGTACGCGTCTAACCAGTTCCAGGACTGAAGACCTGATGATGTTGAGAATTTTATAAACCTTATTTTTGATAAACTGAAAATTTTACATAAAGTGAACCGAGATATTTCTGAAAATCGTAAAAACAACACTTTTTAATCCTTTTTTCAATACAACGACCAAATCCTGGATCGACAAGCAATAAAAATTTAGTATACTAAAATGTTTAGAAAAAGAATTCAAAACTTATTGCAGCTTGTCACCATTTATTTCAGCTAAAAACATCTTCCTGACTGGCCTAAAACTAGCCCAAGAAAAATTGTTGTCTTGAACAAATTATGTTCCGGATTACATTTTGCCGAGGTTGATTCAAAGTTTGTTTGTTCTTATTTGAAAACTTTGCATGTTTGACACGTGACTTTTTTGTATTACCCATCCATCCATCCATTTATATTTCATGACTTTGAAAACTAAAGCTTTCAATACCAATGATAGGTTAATGAACAAGAACAACATTGCAAATTCATATTTGCAAAACCACGTTGACACAACTGCTCAAATATTTGCATAAAACGGTTATGGCATTTCAAACAAGGCCCACTACTCTATATGAGGACTGAAGTTCAACAAATATTTGATTAAGATATACACAAGTCTCAGGCGTTGTATTTTAACGATCAGTATTAACTTTTGCAGAACTGACAGATTCAATGTTGCGTAAAATTATAGCTTACTCTGGATGATGAAGCACAAATTTTATAGATTGATAAGACACTATTATTATATCAAGCACAACATATACTCCAATATACCATTCACTGGTAATAAATTTGTTATTATAGTCCAATAGTTCTTTTAAGTAGTAGTAGTAGCATACGATCATGTTTCAAGGCTCCAAAAAGGTTAGTAATTTATTTATGGATTCTTAAAATCAAGAACCATAGACAAAGAAATTACAACATCAAAAATACTCACTAAATTCACGGCATTTAACAGAGTGTAATACAAAAGTAGCTGACCTTTAAAATCAAAATGTTCAATTCGAATCACAAATCGAAGTAGATTGCTTGCCCTGAACCTTAAATTTATACGTTTGGTAATTTCAACATATCACACATTCGTAGTTCATTCTGCCTTTGTTATAGGCGGATTTTGCAACACCACAGTTAACATTAAGCTTTGTTCAAAGTAAATGATCATTTTAAACTTGAGATGACAAGGAAATATTTTTAGATTATGTAACTTTTAATGTTGTGGAATTAATTGGCTTGCAATACGCAATAAAAGTTCAATCTTGCAAATGGCAAATAAATCGAAATGAAGATTGAAATCCAAGACAGTAAAGAAATTGCTCAAACAAATTCATTTGTTACAGAACTTCCTGACTTCGAATGAGATTGCTCAGGGTCAGTTCGATATAAGGAGTGTACGAGTTTCAAGAAGTATCATACGAGTTGCATAAATATGATTTATACATTTCTACGAACACCACTTAACCTTATCATTGATAAACACCTTAAAAAATAAAAAAATTGATAATTTAGCGGTGAAAAACTAAATGTATACGTAAGGATTAAATACGAATATTAAGTGTTGTTAACCCCCTCGATCATAAACTGCGTGAAGATTGCGCCACAGCATAAAAGATATTTTTCAAAACCGGTTACATTTTTGCGCCCTCAATTTAAGATGTCTAGTATTAAGAATTAAAACCAGGTTCAAGCAACAGGCTCTGTACTAAGCTAATTAAAGTATTAAGCTTTTATAATGCGTTGGTGTTACGTTAAATAGAAACCGGATGCAAAAGGAGAAATTAATCTTAAACGGACAAAATTAATATTGATGTACCCTGTATATTCTGATTTCATGAACAGTACTGTTCGTTAAACATGGCATTTCAAACAATTCTAGTTCTATTAAAGAAATTTCCGGTCATAAACTTAAAATCACAAAAACCTAGTTTTATTTCTGTGTAATACATATTTGAACGTAACTCAGGCCCATAAATTATTTTAAAAACCGCAAAAAAAGGGAAACAGATTGCTGTATTACGTATTATTAAGTCAAATATAAAGATATAAGCGTGAATAATCACCCGAGAAGTTGTGTAAATAGACAATTACAAAATCAAATTATCATAGTGTCATTTTAAGAAAGCTTTTAGAATTATTACAAAGTTAATAACAGTGAAATTATTAATAGGCATGTTCCATACCATAATTATCCCAAATATAGAGCTTTTTATAAATTTTAGTAAAACAAAGTGGGATGAACATTACAGGGACACACGTGCAATTATAATACAAAGTAAACGCCAAAGAATATAATAAATATATCCGTACAGTGTAATAATTACTTAAAAATACAGACGCGTATTTAATAAAACTTACAAATATCGGGTTACAGATAATTTAATCACACCATTCAAATGTTTTCAATGTATCTATTCAGACTGTTGAGAAAATGAGCCGTGAACACGTGACCTTTACGTGATGAAACCATTGGAGTCAAGCAGATTCACATGATTCCACACAAGCAATAGGAGCGTTGCATAATGACATAACCCGCACGGAAAATATGACGTGGGAAAAAATGACGAACGCTAGACAGTGAACGGAAAATTATATAAGTCATAAACGAGATTACATGTGAGGGCGACTGTTGAGAAGTTAGTGAGTGAATGTGGTTAGATCCGCGAATTTTTAACAGAACCCAACAACCACAGAGTTGGAACGGATTAGTTCTAAAGCAGTAAAGATGGGAAATAAAAAACTCGATGGCACATTAACTCAATCCTGACTTATAGAATTCTTTATCCACAATACGACTCAATTTTAAGTTAATAGCTAATTAAAATTTTCTTTCATTGTTTTGTTGGTGGAATTTATGCATAACGCTGGTTCGAATACATATTGATGAAATTATATAACGTCTAACAGTAGTGTAAAGTAGAGTGTTAGATACAAACTTGGACATTGCAAGTTTAATTGAAAAATGTAGACGAGTTGTAAATTATTATAGTTGGAGCATCAACGTTGTGGTTAATTGAATATGAATTGATTTATGCAGTTTCACAATTTTGTGTGTATGTGCGCGCGTGTGTGCGTACGTGAGTACGTACATGTGCGTACGTACAAATGCGTGCGTGCGTACATGTGCGCGCATGTGCATGTACGTATGTATGCTTGTGTACGTGAGTGCGTGTGTGTGAGTGTGTGCAAGCATGCGTGTATTTGTTTACAGATATTGAAATTGATTTAGGTAACTTCAAAATTTTGTATGAATACCTGATTACGGTAAAATCGAGATGATGCTGTATTAAAATAGATTTAGATATCGCAGTGAGCTGAAATTTGTTGTTTTCTTTGTTTAAACACATATAATGTAGTATTTGTAAAAAGAAATCCATTCCACCAGGAGGTCGACGTAATTAAAATCCCCGGGATATTCGTCGTCTAGAGGATTCTAACTAAACTAGACTGGACGAAACGGAATCTATAATTTAAGACTGGTTAAAGGCCTTTCAATGTAAGTGTTATTGATAACGTAGCTTGAAATTGCACCTAGTTAATTGTTACTTTTTTCAGAGTATATATTTGACAAACACATGAATCAATCGTAGTAGAAATTGTGTCTCTACTGCCAAATTCGTGTGCATCACTGAATTCTATAAATGCTTCCCGATATTTCTTCGATTTGGAGAGTAATTGGAAAAGTTTTTTCTTGCCTTTTCTAGAGAACGGCGAATTATAATCACATCCAGTTAAAGGTGGAGTCCTGGCAAACTCTGACACAAAGATGGACTCAATTTCTTGCAAAGATCGGTGATATAAACACATTGTTTATTGTTGTCAACGCCGATTTCCATAAAAATCTTTAAAACTGCCATTGATTAAACGATCCATATTAGCAAGCATTATCTCTAACTCGTTAGTATCAGAGCATTCAACTAATACAGGGTTATTCTAAATGATGAACCCATTTTTAAAAATTCGTATTTATTAAAGTACACATCCAAAATGAACAATCGGTATATCAATGAAAAGAGGAAGTTTCAAAAATTTTTTAAATACAGTATAAATGTCAATGAGTCCACCATTTGCTGCACGGCAAACATCTACGCGGTAGGTAAACTCATCGCACACACGAGAAAGCGTATCTACTGTTACTGAGTGCACGGCAGCAGTGATACTGTTCCGCGGATCGTTCAGATTTGTAGCACATAAACACAAAATTCGAGACGCTTCTCTTTGTCATTAGGCTTGAGAGCCTGCAGATACTGTAATCGGTAGGGCTTGTACAGCAAACGCCGTCTCAGAACTTTCCATACAGTTGGTTGTGGTATTCCAATTTCTCTACTAGCTCTATTGGTAGACTTACGTGGACTACGAGCAAAATTTTCTTCAATCCGTCTGACATCATCCTCTGACAAACGCGGTGGGCTTGTGCTTTTTCCTTTACACACACATCCAGTCTGTCGAGCTTTAACCATTGGCTAATGTTTCTTCAAGTTGGTGGTTCAATACCGAATTTGGTACGAAATGCCCGTTGCACTACAATTTGTGACTCACTTTTTGCGAACTCAAGAACGCAGAAAACCTTGTGCTCCACAGTAGCCATCTCACTCACAACTGACAGTGAAACGAAATGACGGCCGCTTATTACCGTGTGAACTCTACCGATCGCTTCTGGAACCATAACCGACAGCCTTCCGCTTTTCATTGGTATGTGGAACCGTATCACTGCTGCCGTGCACTCTGTAACAGCAGATACGCTTACTCGTGTACGGGATGAGTTTACCTTCCGCGTAGATGTTTGCCGTGCATTAAACTGTGGACACATTGAACATCTATAATGTATTAGAAAAAAACTTTGAAACTTCCTCTTTTCATTGGTATAACGATTGTTCATTTTGGATATGTACTTTAATAAATACGAATTTTTAAAAATGGAGCTATCATTTAGAATAACTCTGTATATTAAAATCTTATGTTTTGCAAACATGGCGAACTATTCTTGTGTCTGCTTCTTCGTTTATTTCACACGACAGATCTTCAACTTGTTGATCCGTTACTTTTGTAAGTATAACGAGCAGTATGCGCTCCTTCTTGTGCTCACGTGTTCACGTCCAAATTTCTGTGTATGATAATCATAAAAGGTACGGTATAAATTCTTGTTACCAGTCCTTTCCACACAGAGAGGGTACTATATTGCCGGGAATTAAAAAAAGTATAAGGTCATTTGCGTGTTATATTTATCATTGTGAATTATTAATAATTCGCTTACCTCCAATTATAGCATAACAGCAAGCTGTTGAACTAATGCTATTATTGTTCTTAAGCTCCAGTGGTTCGTCGTAGATTCTTTCAACGCATGTTCTATATATATATATATTGCTGTGAAACCTCTTGAATTACCTGGTGTGTTGATTTTCCTCTGTTAATCGCCTCGGCTGCCCCTCTAGATAGCTTTCATCCTCATACATAAAAAAAACAAACACATTCCTACCACAAACATCAACGTCAACTCTATTTACATCAATATTCACAATACATTAAAATTTCAAAATTAAAATTCAGCATAAATTTTAATATCAGAGAATTTCAAAATTAAATTTATTATCATTTTAAAGTGCATCCAGAATTAAAGTCCTTGTAGGATGCCTACTAATTACTATAACAATATATGCAGAGTACAAAGGGAGCATCTACCACCCCTTTACGTTAATTAACCAGGTTCGTCTAATTGAGCTCAAAGACATACCCATATTTTTATCGTAATCCAGAACATCAATACTAAATACCCCTTTCTACTTAAGCAAGCAAATTTCACCTTAAAATTAAAATATTATTGTTAGTACAATTTCACTACTGTCCATTTTAAATAAACAAATTAGAAAGTTATTCAACACACACCAACATCTCAAAGTTCAAACAAAATAGTATAATTTACCTGAAGGTTACTTGCACTCGTAGCTTCAATGTACATCGTCCCTTTGTTAATCACACCATTCCAACTGGGTTATATTTATGGCTTCTGATTCTCAACGCTTTAAAAAATTTTTCTCCATCACCATTTATTTAAAGTTGTTTCAGGGCTTTTCCGGAACTCCTCTGTGTATATCTGACCCTTGTTTCGTGGATCCAGACACGTTTATGCACCATTTAAGTATTAATACCCCCGAAAAATAACAAAGAAATTCATACTTCTTTCACCAAGATACGCCAAAACTGCCTACTTTTGTGTATTTATTTGTCATAGTAAATTTTACCAATTGGTACAGTGATACTAAACTTTATTACCTTGTATCTTCTTTTCTAAGTGCACTAACGTACATACATTGTAGTACGTAAAGAACAAGCTGTTTAAATCACATAATATTCGAGCAAACTGTTTAAATTATTTAATATTAAAACCGGAAAACTAAAAAGCACTGTATAACGCGTTCAATCAAGTCGAAGATCTCAGAGAGCTTTTAACGCATCGAATAGTCAAAAGTCTAAGAGAACGAAATTCATATTACCACCGGTATATATAGCGGATAGCCGGCACGTCGCTTTTGTCCTCAAAACAGACAATTCTTAAGAATTTCTCATGCTATGTTCCCATTCCGTCGCTCGCGCGTCGGTTTTACAATTTAGTACTCACCCCAGTTAAATCTCAGAAATTTCAACACGGCACGCAAAGTCTGGAAATAACTAATTGACTTTTATAAAGAAATGTTATTTTACCTCTCAAATTTTGCATTTACTTTCAACCAATCGCAACCCCATGACGTTGCTCTACTCACGCCTTTTACTATATGTGTCTCGGTCTTGCGCATATTATCTGTCTCTATCTAACCTGTTCTTATTGATGCAAATTGATATTCTTTATTATCGATTATTTTAGTCCATGTGGAGTGTGAAATAACCCACCTTTAGCATTTCTCGTAACTATTATGCGACGGTTTCTACAAGATTCTCTGAAACCATTTGTTATCTACAAAATTTTCGCCGTACGTGATATTTAAACTACGCAGGTGTTCAAACATAATATTAATTCTCAGAGCTTTATTTTATTGGGTTTTTACAAGTTTTTATAGATATTTACGGTTCAATTAACTTCAATTAAAATTAATACCCTTTAAATTTTAGTGAATCCTAACTAAATATTAATTATTATCTGTACGTTTTAATACCGGTTACTTAAAATAGGGTTAATTAATATAAATTTTGCACGTAATTTCCATTTGTTTCTTTCCTCAGAATAATTACATTACACGTAGAGCTTGTTAATACTGTTTCTTTTGATATAAAGCGTCTTGCACATGATTTAAATCTCTTATTTTTACTGAAACTAATACATTTTTATGCTTCACGGTTTTAATAACGCGTATTATCAAATAATATTCATTATACACGGTGATTAAAATTATTTGATGTGATTATTTAATTTTCTACCCTGGTCTAAATATGAGTAATATATATATAAGATAAAAAAGGTAACGAATCATGTAGGTATTACGGGTAAACTTCAGTAAATTATTTTATAAAGCACTCACACCAGTTTTCAAGGTAAGGCTGTCGCGTTTAGAACGCCATCATTCTTGCGGTTTCAACACTTCATCACCGCTTCTATGTAGTGCGTTCTGATTAGTCAGGAAAACAACATGTCGGTTCCAGAACCGTGGGAAACGTCTACATTATATAATAATAACGGGCTATTTCCCCTGAACATAACCAGAGAAAAATTAGACCATAATAATATGCGTAAATACCCTAGATTCTAAAACATTTTACACAACTATGTGTAATATAATTAATGATTAGAAATCCCCTAACGTAATTATTTACAAAAATAATATGTTACGCGCTTTTTAACGCGTAGCACTTGTTGCACTAACGCCAAACACCTATTTGTCTTTTTTTAAAAATAAAATCATTGTGTTCGCATGGCTCGCAATACATATTATTTCTCTAGTGTTCTAAATATACTGTTAAAGATACAGTCGGTATAAACTATTTTGATTGCAATATAAAATAATGAAAGTTTAAACTCGCCTGGCAATGACTAAAACTTTACCAGGACGACTGACAATTTTTCTTGTTACTAATAAATGTATTAAAAAACAGTAATGTGTAAAATTTCAACTAGTATATTTTTATTTAACTTGGCTATTTTTTGCAGTTTGAGAAATATAGAGTAGTTTCAGTGCCGGAGCAACTCGGCCAGGTTGTTGACATGTAGTTTGCACTGGTACAGTGTATTTGAGAAGAATTTGAAGCGATATAAAACACTTTGAACAAATCGTTCACCAGCTGTTAGTCTATATGATGCGTGCTATTTAAGAAAATGTCTTTTTGAAGTTCTTTTGAAGTTCTTTTAGAGAGTACGTATGCATGTTCCATATCATTTTCTATCTATTATATATAGGACTAGTTGTAGAAGTCAACTTCACCGACAACTTTTTCTGTCTTTTGTTCTAATTTTATTTGTATCGTATTCTTGAATATGTGTGGATGAAAACGGACAGGCTAAATTTCTGAAAAATGTTTCCTTGCAGCTATAATACTGTTCCACACAGAAGAAACCATTTTTAAAAAATAATAGAGGACATTATTTTGCTGCTAAGAGAATTTTCAAAAATTCAGCCTATTCTCATCTACACACGCACAGGAACACGATACATAAAGAATTGGAACAATAGACAATACAGAAAAAAGTTAAAGCGTCCGCACAGAAAAAAATATTCCCAAGAACTTCTCCAATATGCAAAAATACACACGGTTATCAAAATATAACATTTTTCAAAAATTTAACCTGTCCGTTTTCATCTAGGCACACCCAAGAATACAATACAAAAAGTATCAGAGCAAAGAACAATTTTCAAAAAAGTTTGGTCCCCGCACAGAAGAAATCAATCTTATAAAGTTAGTTTTCTCCTTTGCGGGCGCTGTAACATTTTTGTGTTTTGTTTTTGTTCTAATTATTTTTGTATCGTACTCCTGAATATATGCGGATGAGAATGGACAGACTGAATTTTGAAAATGCCCCTTTGGCAGGCAAAATACTGTTCCGCACAGAAGAAAGCATTCTTAAAATAATAAAAGGACATTACTTTGACCGTCAGGGCATTTTCAAAAATTTAGCCCATTCTCATCTACACACGCACAGGAACACGATATATAAAGAATCAGAACAATCAACAATACAGAAAAAAGTTACAACGTCCACACGGAAGAAAATATGCTTCAAAAACTTTTCCAATATGCAAAAATACACATCCATGACTAAAAGTACCAGAACAAAGAACAGTATACAAAAAAAAGTTACAGCGCCGCACAGAAGACATCCGCCTTAGAAAAAACATTTTCTCCTTAGTGGGCATTGTCATTTTTTTGTTTTGTTCTTTGTTCTAATTCTTTTTGTTATCATATTCCTGGGTGTGTGTGGATAAAAATGGACAAGTTGAATTTTTAAAAATGCTGCCTTGGCAGGCATAATACCGTTCCTCACAGAAAAGAGCATTATTAAAAAATAATAAACTGACAATATTTTGGCTGTCAAGGACATTTTCAAAAATTCAGCCTGTCCATTCTCATCTACACACACAGAAATACGATACATAAAAATTAGAACATTAAACAATAAAAAAAAGTTACAGCTCCCACACGGAAGATTCCTTAAAAACTGGTTCAACATGCAAAAATACACCCAGACACAAAACTGAAACATTTTTCAAAAATTTAGTCCGTCCATTTTCATTTACACGTCCAAGAACACAAAACAACAAGTATCACAACAGAGAACAGTATCTAAAAAAGTTTCAGCGCCCCCACGGAAAAAATCAGTCTTATAAAGAATATTTTCTCTTTCGCGAGCGCTATAGCATTTTTTGTGTTTTGTTTTTGTTCTAATTCTTTTTGTATCGTGTTCCTGAATGTATGCGGATGAGAATGGACAGGCTGAATTTTTAGAAATGCCTCCTCAGCAGCCATACTACTGTTCCTCACAGACGAAAGCATTGTTCAAAAATAATAAAAAGACTATTTTGGCTGTCGAGGGCATTTTCAAAATTCTGCTTGTCGATTCTCATCTACACACGCACAGGAACACGATAGAAAAAGAATTAGAACAATAACCTATACACAATAAAAGTTACAGTGCCCGTTCTGTAAACATTCTAAATCATGTTATGAGTTGATGTAAATTTCGAGAGGAGGATCCCTCCCTAGCTACAGTCTTGATGGATAAATAAATACCCCTCGTATAATTGATGTTCCAACGCATAATCAAACACAAGAAGTACCAATTTCGCAAACTTGAAATACGATGCCATACCATGTTATTAAGTGCATAACTGAAGTAATGTAAATCGCCGTTCAGGGTGTAATGCATTTTTGATGAGACTCCAAGCCAGAGCCTGATTTACGACTGATTACTGATTAGTATTCACATCAACCACTCACGAGTTTGTACGAAACGCATTATCAATACCAAATATGTGCATCCGTTGTTTTTTTTTTGCTCATTTTCAACCTCATTGTAAAAATAAGCGCTCCTGGTTTCAGCTAACCGTACATTTATTTACTACAGAGGTTATAAATTGCTAATAATGATTGACCCTTTTAATAACGGCACTTATCCTTATGAAGTACTATCTAGTACGATGTAATACATATGGGAGCATAAGTGCATCTTCTTTAAACGAAAGTTGATTGAACTTTGCTCATATAAAATTTATATGCCAATGAATCATTTATTATGTTGGCTCTAATGTAGGTTTCCTTGGGTAGGACGAGTTCTATTATGTATTTCAGTGCTCTAATTTTTCTAATGTAACCTCCACGTATACTACAGAAGAAAGTACTTTCCTACGAAAATACATAACAAATGAGAAATAGCAGGAACTCGATAAAGGAAAACGAAATAAATTTTCCTCTAAAGCATTTCTGCCTGAAAACACCTGCTTTCTTTTAAGTAATACGCCGCTTAATACAATTAATTTCGCTCGAAGTTTCTTTTAGTGGGAAAATTGCTTTAGCTGGAAATTGCCGCCAGTTCACCAAAACTTCGGTCGATTTAATTACCTTTTAGGAAAGTAATTGATATCCATTCCTGAAATTGAATCCTTCAATTACAGTGTGCCATTTCAGGGTAAATAAATTTAAAAATTAAAATCCAATTTGAGGTTCGATTCAATTCGCTCGTGTGATTATCAGTTTTATTAGTTGCTTGCGTGCAATTTTATCATTTAAATTATTTAATTGGTTTTCAGAACGTTTGGAAATAGACTTTATTCGGTGAAAACAACACGAAAAACACATTTCGGTACATGGGCGATATTGACATCTAAGTTGGCTTGAATGACTTGTGTTCATAAAAATAAAGTTGTCTGTTAAGCTGTGCGATTCTTAATAGAATTTTGTTTCGTTCCGTTTCGTACTTGAACGCTTCCTTACCCCCTTGATTTAAACACCATTTCGGTTGCTACTTTTAAATATACTACCCATTCATTGTTTTAAGTTTGTAATAGTTCAGTTAAGCAACCAACTTTGCTAGCCCTTTTATTTAATTTACGAGTTCGCGTTTGATATATTGTACTTTCTAGTTCATTTCATAGCCATGTGTTTGAGAGTTAAGAATTTCCTTTAAATAAAATCGACAATCGCTTTTTGATTCTGCTGTCATTATATTTTCGAGTGTTGATTTTGCAATGACGCTTTCTACTAATACGTTATTAAAAATTTTCTTTTATATTCTTTTTCAAGTCTCAGACCTGAGAACGTCACCGATATTAGTTATTTACATTCGAGTATAGAGGGCGCATGAAAAACGTTTTGTACTTATTAATACACCACGATTTGTGTATAATTCAAGAACTTGGTTAGTGGTTTTGCAAAGAGAAATACGCCAGTCTGACGAGTTGGCTTTTCTGTTTTTCAAAATAACCAACAATTTAAATTAATTTTCGTTCACTATACTTGAATTATTTTCCCAATATCAGACAAAATTATTCAAAACTAAGTATATGTAATTACAATTGGTTACAAATCGCCTTTAATCAGACGTGCATCAAAGTACAGGTTTTCTTAAAAAGTACTTGTATGCAATCAAACATAAAGTAACGGTTTGAAATATGTAGGAGGTAGAAAAATTCAATGACTTACAGCTTGTTTATACAAGGCTGAGAAACCTTGTGCAAAACAACAATGGGGCGTCATTAATCTTCTGAATTCAAAAAGTGTTGAAGAAAGCATCCACTACCGGACCAGTTTCACTGGTAACCGGAAATTTACGGCCACGTTCATGTTGAGAAGCTTTTTTCACTAGCAAGTCCAAATTTATAAAATTACCGTCACTTTGGATTTCTGGTATTCGCTCGTCAATTGAGTTACTGCACTACACTTAATTTTCCAATGCTACGTCCGAAGGAACTATATTGACCAGGAACCGAATTTTTCTTTACCTGGAAATTTTTAATTTTTTCGAACCCTGGCTATTCCAAGCAAGGTAGGGATCTTTAACGTGTGTGGCAACACACACACGGAAGCTAGATTTACCTCTCGTCCGAACAAGGGCATATTTTTGTGAAAAATAATCGCCTAACATTTTTCAACCGGCCCGTGTCGGGAATCGAACCCGGGACTTTGAACTTAGTAGTCTCACGCAAACCAACCAAGCCACGGAGCCGCCTCAATTGAAATGCATGAATGATCGACAGATTTGATTTTCTCTCATCTATTATGAGCCGAGGGTATTTATAAATTAAAATGCTCTGGAAGGTTAACACGATTTTCTGTTTTTTTTTCTTAATCTTCTTTGGGAATCAATCCACTCATAGTTGTTAAAATCGTTTTTACTTACGTTTCCATCCATGACCTAAAATCGTTGTCAAAATAATAAAAATTTCAAGTTTGACATTTACGACATAAATTGAAGACGACTTTCATTTATTAATGTTTAATATATTTGACTCGAATACATTAAGTGAAAAATTTAAAGTTTAAAAGAATGAGTGCCTTCAATTTGTGTTGCGCCCTGGCAGCGACTTTGAGGTAGCCAATTCGCTTAACGTGAAATCAGCTGATTAATTTGTATATAGTTAAATTTCATATAAATTCAATAACTAGAGGATTGGAAAACATCTTTTGACATGTCTCTATTTATACGATTGAGAGGATAGTTATTAAAGAAGAGTGCGATTACGTTACCGTAAGGCTTAAACAGCCGTTTTTTATTATATTTATCTTGACAAGGAAATCCCATTCTGGTTTAAGCTACCTCTTTGGTAGTGCCGGACTATCACCGACTAAAAAAACTTTCTTTGTTGTTACATGGTTCTGAGGCGACCCTAAGGAGGACTTACACTTGTCAGATATCAATGTTGTTCTACGAATATTTTATATGGTTCTGAGGCGACCCTATGGGGGGTATACATTTTTCAGATAGATACCAATACAGTTCAACGACGATTGTATATGGTTCTGAGGAATGGCCCTGAAATTTGTATTTGTTTTAGATACTTAGACAATCTAAACCTAAAGCTATCGCACTCCAAAAATTTGTTCACGTTCCTAATAAAATGCTGAAACAACGAAATAATATCTAAAGGATTTAGAATCAAATTCGGCCGGACAAGTAATAAACTATCAAGGATTCTTGAAAGAGCAAGTTATAGTATGATGAGACAAAGACTACAGAGCAACCGACACATTATTTATCAGTTAAAACAAGATACTGAGGGCAGTATAAATTTCATACGAATAACGGTAACAAAAATGATTTTGATAAATTCTCGTTAGTGCAAAAACCTTCTACGAATCGGAATTTTCCAGACAAAAAGAAATTCACATAAAAAAGTTTAATAATCTATTTATGGAGATAAGTAACACGCACACTTAAACTTTAGAAAATAGCAACACCATGCTAAACACCGTCATAAATTTATCGAACAGAACTATTAACGACACAGAAAAACTAATTCTATCAAAAGGCCTGAACTTTGCAGTAACACCAAAATCAATACCGACATTTGAAATAAATAGCTGTATTGAGAAAACAGCGAACTCGAAGAAGATCAAGCAAACAAATTTAGAGTACGATGCAAAATCGAAATAGAAAAGAATCACAAAATAAAACCAAATGTAAGTAGTAACGAAATAAAAGCAATTCGCAATCTAAAAAACGATAACTCAATTATAATTCGACTTGCTGACAAAGGCAATGCAACAGTAGTAATGGATAAAAACGATTAGAACGCAAAAGTCAACGAACTGTTGAACACTGAGAATTACACTAGTTTAGAAATGGACCCAACAAAATCAATTGAAAATAAAATATAAAAAACACTATATAAATTTAAAAATGCGTTCGAAAACAAAGAAAGAAGCAAACTGGTCCAATATTACAGCAAACCACACCCCACTTTTACGGTCTACCAAAAATTCATACAAGAGACATTCCTTTGAGACCTATCGTAAGCTCCGTAGATTCACCGTGCCATAATTTAGCAAAATTTCTCCTAAAAATTATAACGAATTCTTTCATAAAAAACAACCAACACTTTTTAGAAAAATTATCAAACATCAAAATTGAAAATACACACACAATGGTAAGTTTTGATGTAGTAAATATCTTCACAAGTGTCACTGTAAACAAAATATTATAAAAAACTTCAAAAAGATGACAACCGTAAAGAAAGAACAAAACTAAGTATATCATCGATCATGGAATTACTTGATGTATGCCTCAATATCACATAATATCAGATAAGTGACCAATTCTACAAACAGAGCTTCGAAATGGCGATGGGAAGTCAACTATCGCCAATCTTTAATAATATATTCATGGAGGAATTCGAAAAAGATGTAATATTCACACAAGAATTGAAACTACAAATCTGGTGGAGATACATAGATGACGTCTATGCTATTTGGCCTCATAATACAGAAATAATAAAAAACTTTGTAGATTCAATTAACAAAATAGAACCAACTATTAAATTCAGTTATGAATTAGAGCAACATGGAAAACTTCCATTTTTAGATATTCTAATTAGCAAAAACGATACAACAAGTAATGCATCAGTATACAGAAAACCAACGCACACAAACAGATACTTAAACTTCGATTCAAACCACCCACACTGTGTCAAACGAGGAATTATCAAAACCATATATGATACAGCACAATTAATATCATCAAACGAAGAAATTTTAAAGAAAGAGAAAGATCCAATCAGATGTACGCTGATAAAAACAAGTATCCTAAAAGAATAATAGGGAAAGAAACGAATAAAATTCCAAAAAATAAAGAAGAAAAAACAGAAGCAACGATACGCATCAGAAAAAGCTCTCAATACCATATATAAAAAAATTCCCCGAAAAAATTCGAAGAATAGAAAACAAATTCAAAATCAAAACAGTATTTAGAACCAACAATACACTAAAAACACAATTAACAAAAACAAAACTCAAAAACGCAATACAACGTTCAAAAAACTGCATCTACAAAATACCGTTTGAATGTAACAAGTTTTATGTGGGGGAAAGTTTCAGACCATTTGAAGTTCGATTAAAAGAACATAAATCATATATAAAAATATAGAAAATTTGAAAAATCCATGGTTTGCCAACATGCATAAGACTCCCGTCAAAAGATAAAATGGGAGGACGCAAAAATTATTGCCAAAGAAGAAAATCACCACAAACGCAAACTCACAGAAGCTATTTATATAACCCTACATAAAAATAACTGCGTAGCAAAGGAATCCGCGACTTTCAGTAAACAACGGATGCCATTACTAAAAAAAATATCAAATGAAAATCAAATGCCCCCAATATCTAGGTAGCATTGTAAGTTTTTCCTGGGTTTTCCTTGCGATATTAACATGAAGCACAGCATACATACATGATTTCTATTTATACATACAATAACTAATTAATTACATAACAATAGACATATTAGCAACCCCCATAGAACAGCATTGATATCTGACAAGTGTAAACCCGCCATGGGCTCGCCTCAGATCTATATAAAATATTTGTAGAACAATATTGGTATCTGACAAGTGTAAACCCGCCTTAAAGTCGCCTCAGAACCATGTAACAACAAAGGAGGTTTTTTAGTCGGTAAAAGTCCGATACTACCAAAGAAGTAGCCTGAATCATAATGGGTTTTCCTCCTCAAGATAAATATAAAAACGGCTGCTTAAGTTTTATGGTAACGTAATCGCACACTTCTTTAACAACCATCCTCTCAATCGTATGAATAGAGACATGTTAAAAAATGTGTTCCAATACCCAAGTTATTGAATTTATATGAAATTTAACTATAAAAATTAATCAGCTGATTTCACGTTAAGCGTATTGGCTACCCTAAAAAGCCGCTCCCAGGGCGCAACACAAATAGAAAGTACTCATTCTTCTAAACTTCAAAATTTTCACCTAATTTATTCAAATCAAAGATTAATACATCAAAGTCGCCTTTTAGGTCATAAATGTCAAACTTGAAATTTTTATTATTTTGACAACAACCCCAGGTCATGGATTGAAGCGTAAATAAAGACGATTTTAACAACTATGAGTGGTTTAATTCGCAAAGACGATTACGAAAAATACAAAACAAATCACAACAAACATACAAAGAGTATTTACGATTTTCTGGTTCAGAGTTTGAACGACTTGAGCTATCTTGAGGTCGAGGTCAACGATGCTTGGGTGCATGAGAATAAATATTGGTATTTTCACACTGCCCATTTAATTCCACATCTACGTCATTAAGTAGTTCCTACACATTGGCGATTTTAGCTTTGTGTCTATTTGGACAATTTACAATGATTTCGGTGTCTTTGTAATGCGTTAGAATGTTTACGAATACACGTTCGTAGGATGATTAATCATGGAAAAATAGGTCGGCGTTTTTCTAATTTGATATTCAAATTGTGAAGTCCTTTTATTGCTGGTTGTAAAGGAATGTACTAGATACTTTCCCTGTTTATTTCGGTATTTTATTTTAAGCCCCTTTATACATTGTAAATAGGGGTGGGCGATACGGGATTTTGCGTATCGAATATCGATACATATTCTATATCGATATGTATCGATATATCGAATATCGATACGTATCGATACGTATCGATGCGTATCGATACATATCGATGCGTATCGATACGTATCGATGCGTATCGATGCATATCGATACGTAGCGGTATGTATAGATATATATAGCGATTTGTATCGGAACGCTTAGACGTGTAGATTAAGTATACATATCGAGACGTAGCGATACCTATCGGCACGAATCGATACGCATCTATAAATTTTTCTACTCTTTCTTTGGAAATAAAATCACAAGATCGTTTTGAAATAATGTATTTACTGACAATTCGATCTTTCACTTAAGATTGTTTGTTATCAAAATAATTAAAGTTTCAAGTTTAATATTTGTGACATAAGTATGTATATAGGGGTGGGCGATACGGGATTTTGCGTATCGAATATCGATACATATTCTATACCGAATATCGATACGTATCGATACGTATCGATACATATCGATACATATCGAGTATCGATATATCGATATTTATTTTTTGCTGTATCGGGGGGGTCGATACGGGTGTCGTATCGATACGTATCGATATATCGATACGCCGACCCAGCCCTAATTGTAAACCCCAAGTTCTATAAAATTTTAAAAATATTTTCGCGATAAAACTTATTTCAACCAACTAAATGTTTTCCTATAACAAATGCATGCTTAATTAACGCATTAGCGTTACAAGACTTTCATTTTTTGGATCTTTTGGTAAAAAATGGCGGACGAAAAAGTGAAAACGGATGAGTAGCAAATCATAAAATTTTTCTCGTGAAATCCAAGTACTTGGGAACGTAAAAGTCACACTTGCTTAGAGGTTTAGGTTAAGAATGAAGGTGCAATTTTATGTACATGAAATAATATTTTATAAAAAATAATTGAAGACAACTATTAATTAACTCTGCTAAATGAAACCTTATAAAAACTAGTAAATCAGCACATTGTCAATGTTCCTAAAATTTAAGAAAATGTACTAATACACAAAGCTACAGTAACCACAATTGATTTGTTATCAAGATTTTTCTGTTAACCTAGTTTGTTGTGTTTACATAATATCATTAAGGTGTGTTAAATTGCATCTAATTCTACTTGATCGTCTCATTATTATTGACATCGCTATTCAACGAATTTACCATTACAGTTGTAGCAATGCACATCCATGTTGCAACAATAATAAATTTATAGGAGCAGTTGATTGCATTACAACAAATGCGCTGCAATAGAATGTTTGTCGTTCCTTCATTACCTATCTCCAAGCACGGCAAGATGTCGAAATAGAATCTTGTTTAATTAGCGAAAGTGCACAGAAAAAGTTTAATGTCGTAACTTAACTAACTCACCGAGTAAATCATCAATACGTCAAAATTTTAACTGATGGACTAATATTTTTTTATATGCTAGGACATCTTATGATTTTATTTTTATATTCATGCCCTATATAGATGCATGCAGGCAAGAGGAGTTAAATTGATTAAAAACTGCGGTGGTTTGCATAACAAATTATTAATTCCGAAAATATACAATATTATCATAAAGTAAGATACTTCAACTTATTGTATTTTTACCTAATTATGCTAATAACAAAAGTGAAAGAAATAAAATAACTCAAATCATGGGGTTTCTGTCTTGTTACTACAAACGCTTGATATGACCTCCATTTTGATGTCGTATATCACTGATCGATTTTCACGTTGTACATAGAGATAAGGCGGCTCCGTGGCGTAGTGGTATGTGTGTGACTACTACGCCCAAGGTCCCGGGTTCGAATCCCGACACGGTCCGCCTGAAAAATGTTAGGCGAGCATTTTTCACAAAAATACACCCTCGTTTGGATGAGAGGTAAAATGGAGGTCCCGTGTGTGAGTGTTGTCACGCACGTTAAAGATCCCTACCTTGCTTGGAACAGCAAGGGTTCGGCAAAATTCCAAATTTTCCAGGTAAAAAAAAAACTCGCTTCCTGGCCAATGTAGTACCTTCGGGTGGAGCATTGGAAAATCAAATGTAATGTACATAGAGATATACATCAGTAGGACTCTCCCTATCGAATATGTCGTTAGGGAGATTAGAAATAGGAGATTAATAAATATAGGGAAAGGGCGCAAAATTATCGAAGATATTAATCTTGGTAATAGGGAGGTAGAGAGAAAGATCGTTGCATCAAAGTTGGGGTACTCGGCCGATATTAGAGGAATCAAGTTTGTCAAATGTGATGAGGACGCGACGGGTATCAGAATTTACACGGACGGTTCACGTATAGATGACGGACAAGCAGACGCGGCGTTTGTCGTGTTTAAGCAGGAAAGGGAGATGTTTCGGTTTTAAACCAAACTCGCGACGAAGCACTATCTCCCAATGCGAATTGGTAGCCATACGAGAGGCTATCGATTACGTAATAAACCATACGGGCAGAGACGAGTATTATATAATCAGTGATAAAAAAAATCGGCGCCGACGGGTTTAATAAACATGAACACCTACCTCGACAGACCTCCAAGCGGCGTCTGGAGGATAGCGCATACAGCACTCGAGTTTCGACGTTTAAAGTGCTGTTGGTTTAGGTTGTACGATGGTAACGTAGGAAACGATAGGGCTGATGAATTAGCTAAAGAGGCCGCGACGGGCGACTTTCCGATATCACATTCATCGATACCGAGGTCTATAATTAAAAGAAAGCTGCACGAAAAGTCAATCCGACAATGGGAAGAGAGGTGGAACAACGCTGCCACGGGCAGGTTGACCCACAAATTCATACAAAGCATAGAAGCTAGAGGTAAGATCGAAGTGAAACTCGATCATAAAATGGTGCAACTGATAACAGGGCATGACGCCTCATAGCGTATTTACAAAGGTACGGTTTAACCGACAACGACCGCTGCGAATGCGGCAAGGGCGCAGAGAGCGCAGAGCACGTGGTCTTCGACTGCCCACTCGAGGTGGCAAATCGAGGGTTAGCTTATATAAAATTAACTATCGCAGGACTAGCATGGCCAAAGAGCTTAGAGGAAGTCAGGAAAGTGGCTAACCAGAAGGCATTCTAGACAATCTTCAAAGAATTTTCGGGAAGGGTCGCGAGATTAGACGGTGATAACCGCGCGTAAATCAGAGGGGGTAGGGAAGGATTGAAAATTTTTGATTTTGACTTGGCATGAGAAACGGAACATGAGTATGATATAACCAAAACCTATATAAAATTAAAAAAAAAAGAAATTAAAAAAAAATACAAAAAAATGAAAAGCAACAACAAAAGCAAAAATCAATCACCAAAATCTAATATGTACAACAAACCCCACACCACTAAAACAATCACTGTCCCAGCTTATACGCGCGAAAAAATCGGAAAAAATAACAACAAAATAAATCAGTAAACCCTAATTAACTTAAATCAGTAAATAAATAAAGAAAATAAAATAGAGTGAAACTGCACATCCCCCCCAGGACTTAACAACGATAGTGATTGTGATCCCCACCTAGAACGTTTAGTGCATACCCACCAGAACTTTAACGCTGTATCATCTCCCCTTAGCAGTTGTAGTTGCTTATATTAATTTTCCCGTTTAAGTACAGTTATCTTTTTCAGCATTAAGTATTCCGTCTCCGTACTGGTTGAACGCGTACCTGCATTGATATCTATTCTGAGCTAACCTGCACATTTCCTTGAAACTCCCACCATCTTTGACTATATGTGTACAATAGTCTAACCTAGGTCTACGTCTACCTCTCTTTTTTGCTATCTCTGTTTCTAATATATGCCGCACTATTCCTTCATGCCTCAATATGTAACCTATCATCATATCTCTCCTATTTATTACTGTTTTCCACCTATTTCTTTCTTCCCTTATCATTTCTAGAAACTCTTAGTTCTTAACTTTGTCTGTCCGTGATATCTTCATCATACGTTTAGCACCACATTTCAACAGCTTCTAACTTTTTCCTGTCCGCTTCTCCTACTGTCCAAGTTTCACAGCCGTTAAGTGCTGAGCTCCATACATATGCTTTCAGCAATCTTTTCCGTATTTCTATGTTTGTTGACTTTGATCATAGTAGATGCTTTCTCTTAATAAACGCAGTACGGCCTTGTGCTAATCTTTGTTTTATATTTTGTTGTACTTTTACCGTCTTGCGTTATTTGGCATCCTAGGTAGCAAAAATCCTCAACCTCCTGTAAGTTCTCGTTTCCTATTTGTACTCTAGTTTTTGATTTATTTCCCTCTCCTTTACATACTAGTACTTTTGTTTTATCTTTGTTAATTTTCATACCGTATCTCTCTGTTAAAACTGTTTCCATCTCATTTAGAGCTGCTTTTAACTCTTCCTTGCTAGATGTTAATACCGCTATATCATCTGCAAATCTAAGCATGTCAATTTTTGTACCTGCATATTAATTCCAAATGTCTTCCTGCATTTGACAGTATTCATTGCCGTTTCGATATACAAGTTAAAATTTAACGGGGATAGGACGCATCCCTATCTCACGCCTTTCCTAATATTTATTTCCCTACGTTCATGCTATAATTCTAATACCGCTGTTTATTCTTTGTATGAGTTATGTACTATCCGTCTCTCCTTAAAACTCTTCCAATCTTTTTGCGTATTTCGAACATTTTTTTCCATTTTACAGTGTCGAATGCTTTTTCCAGATCTACAAACCCTATATACAGGCTTTCACTTTTTTTCCATCACCTTCTCCATTATCACCTTTAGAGCTAAAATAGCCTCCCGAGTTCCCCTGTTTCGCCTGAACCCAAATTAATCTTCTCCTAGTATTTCTTCAGCCCGTTTTTCCTTCCGTCTTTGTACAATTCTAGTTAATATTTTTGACACATGTTCTGTCAAACTTATTGTTCCAAAGTTTTCACATCTATCCGAGCCACTCTCTTTTGGTATAGACTATGATGTTACATTTGAAATCTCGTCTGTCTTATACATATAGTTTATAAGTTGGAAAAGACGTTCTGTTATTGCTTGCCAGCGGCTTTAAGAGTTTCTGCTTGCACCTTATCTAGATCCGGCGCCTTACCATTTTTCAGACCCTTTAATGCTAATTCAAACTCATCTCTAAGTATAAATACAGTATGCAAGCATAAAAGATAAGTCGACTAGTTGGTGTTTTGAAAAAGTAAAATGGAACATTAGAGCACTTTAGAAAGAAAAGTCACTCCCGTCAGAATATCATTTGGGCCAATATAAGTTAAACATCGCAAGACTACCAAGAAAACACGTTTTGGTGTTAGTTAGAGTTAGTGAAGGTGTACTTTCAGTACATTTTTTTATAAAATATTGTAGAGTTATTATACAGGGTGAATGGTATCGTTTGTGCAAAAATGAACTGGGAGATAGTACACTTAATTTGCAACAAAAATTGTTAATATGACCCCTGTCCTATCTCGATTGGTTTAGGAGATATGGTTTTTTTTAGTGTTTCTTAATAACGCGACTTTTTGCAGTAAAAGTTAAATTTCTCGGCTTCTGTTGCAAATAACTAGATAAACAATCCCATTTTCATAAACTACATTAAATTTCCTATAAAAAAACAACTGTTCCGATTTTTTTAATTTTAAAAGAAACATTTATTATAAAGCATTAAAAGGTAAAAAATTACAAAAGAAATTTTTTTAACAAAGTTTAAAGTAATATTACAGCGAAATTATTTTATCTACAAATGAGCAAATGTCACAAAAACAACCTCACTTCATAAGGTATTCAACAGTGCGAAACACTTTCTATTTGATTTTTAATTTATTAAATTATTGCCTTCGTAATGCCGGAAAAACCTTGTTCGATTATAAGATAATCAAAGCAGTGCGAATTGAAAACAAAAATGTACAGTAGTTTTAAGAGCACAGATACGTTCACAGCATGTAGTTGTCACATTGACAGTGTGAAGCATTGTCATTGATTAGGCAGTTGTATTCGTATAAATTTTTGATACGTACTAAATTACTATCCAAGATGCCTGCTCCTTATAGCAATAGAGAATATGCAGATATGCATTTCATTTATGGTTTTTGTAATGGTAATGCTACAAGAGCACGGGAGGAATATCAACGTCGGTTCCCAAATCGTCCGATTCCCAGTCGCAACGTGTTTGCAAGAACGTACGAATGGCTCCTTGATGGAGGAGCATTTCAAGTACCTAATGAAAGGGGGCAAGATCTGGACGTAGAAATTGACGAGTTTGTCTTGGATCGAGTGGAACAAGACCCTACAACTTGTACACGTCAAATTGCAAGAGAGGTTGTAGTTTCGCAATGGAAAGTAGTAGATGTTCTGCACAAGAATAATATTCGTCCTTTTCACTTTACACCTGTTCAAGCTCTGGAAGACGGAGGCGAAGATTTTCAACGAAGGTTGATGTTCTGCCGTTGGTTATTAGCACGGGACATTGAGGAGTCCCATTTCTTTCGAAAAATACTGTTGTCTGATGAGCCCCTCTTTACGCACGCTGGCATTCTAAATCTCCACAATTACCACTATTATGCCAATGAAAACCCTCATGCAACGCAGATTCAGCCTAAACGTGTAGGCGGCTATGATAGGAAACGCCCTTATTGGCCCCTATATTTTCGAAAAGAACCTCAATGGAGAAGTGTATTTGGACTTTCTTCAAAATCAACTACCCCTATTGTTGAAAGATGTCCCTTTAGAAGTTCGTAGAGATATCATTTTTCAACATGACGGGGCTCCTCCTCATTACACACGTGGTGTCCGCCAGTTTTTAAACGAACAGTACGCAAGGTGGATTGGTAGAGGAGGACCGATTCCGTGGCCAGCAACATCGCCTGACTTGAATCCCATGGATTACTTTGTATGGAGCTTTTTAAAAGAATACGTATACAGCACGGAGGTAGTCAGTTTGGTAAATTTGAGACAAAGGCTCGAAAATGAATGTCAACTCTTAAGAGAGAAGCTATCTATGAGCGTGACCGTGGTAGGTATGCGGAAAAGAGCAAGAACCCGTATCAGGTGCGGTGGTCACCATTTTGAACAATACAAATAAAATTTAATTTATCAAATTATTGCCTTCGTAATACCGGAAAAACGGTGTGGGATTATTAGATAATCAAGGCGGTGGCCGAATTTTAATGCGAATTGGAAACAAATATTTGTTTCCATATTTCCATACTTGATAAATTAAAAATCAAATAGAAAGTGTTTCGCACTGCTGGAAACCTTATGAAGTGAGGTTGTTTTTGTGACATTTGCTCATTTGTAGATAAAATAATTTCGCTGTAATATTACTTTAAACTTTGTTAAAAAAATTTCTTTTGTAATTTTTTACCTTCTAATGCTTTATAATAAATGTTTCTTTTAAAATTAAAAAAATCGAAATAGTTGTTTTTTATAGGAAATTTAATGTAGTTTATGAAAATCGGATTGTTTATCTAGTTATTTGCAGCAGAAGCCGAGAAATTTAACTTTTACTGCAAAAAGTCTCGTTATTAAAAAACAGACTAAAAAAAATCATATGTCCTAAACCAATCGAGATAGGACAGGGGTCATAATAACAATTTTTCTTGCAAATTAAGTGTACTATCTCCCAGTTCATTTTTGCACGAACGATACCATTCACCCTGTATATTAGAGTTACCTAGGTTACAATAGAAAATCTGCGGATTATTATTTGCAAATTCTGGTATGTTTTAGATTAATCTAGAACAATTGGTTACGCTATAAATTGCAGTTAAGGGGCTTTGCGTTCAGTTCTAATTGAAGCTTAGATTACAATGTTTGAAAGGTGTGATATAAATGACTATCGATATAAATATTCTATGTGATGTGAATTATTGTAATGATTGTATAAATTAATATTTAGTGCTTCGATAGCTAGTTATAGTGCTTCGATAGTAATTTAGAAGATGACATCGTAGTGTTAAGAAGATAATACTTGTACCGTTAGCAATTAGCTGAAACTAAGCCTTTGTGAAAGCTTTTAGCAAATTCCATTGTAACTACGAGTTACGGAAAAGGCTTGTATACTCAGTTTGAAAATAAAGAACTGTTGTTATTGCAAATAGAGGTTTTTATTACATTTTTAAATCGCGTACAGTAGTTACAGAAAATCTCTGTAGAAAATTGAGTAGTGGTACTCCTTTTATAAAGCTCTTAACACACATAAGGTATTGCAAACGTTGCAATTATTTATAGCAGGCTTAATATTGGTGGGACATTAGTCCTATTCGTTGGCTTGCTTCTTTTTACTGTTTTCTGTAAACTCAAAAGTGTTGCATGAGAAAAAATTCAGACCTCGAAGTTATAGACGCGATAAATCAGAGGTTGTACAATTTTTTATTTACATGGGTATTGGAAACATTAGACAATTACCAAGAAAAATGTATTAACTTGAATGGAAATTATGCTAAATCATAGCAATGAACATTTTCGGTTCTTTTGAGTAGGCCAGAGGTAAAGCCATCTTTTACCCATAAAAATGATTAATAATTAAGCAACGATGTACATACTATGAATGCTTATTACAAAACAGATAGCCGTAGTAATGAACTGAACTAGATAGTTATGCTTCATAAACTTTGAAATATAAATAATAATTACTGCAAGATAACATTAATAACCTCTAGACTGAAGGTTAATATCTTTAGTGAACTCAAAACGATAATTCCTAGTTATCTATACACAATCCTTAAATTTATAAAATAAAAGCAAATACCTTTTACAGAGAAATAATCCAAATCGCTACGTAACTTACCTGAAAAAAAAAGTAATTATCAATATATTTTAGATATTCCAAAATATAAAAACATTAAATATAACAATATAACAAAAATAAAAATACATAGATTTGTACGAAAATTAAACAGAACACAAGCATTATTTAGCGTTCAAAAACTTGATACGCGACCAACTCAAAAATACACTAGTATAAAATGAAATGAAGCGCCGCAATCACAAAAATTAATGGACTTGTTTAAAGTAGTCTAATCAATTACTTCAATAAATAATTCTTGATAATCTTTTTAGCCATAATTATATATATATATATATATATATATATATATATATATATATATTATTAATACAGAAGAATAATCCACATTTGGAATGCAAATGAATGCTTGATATATATTAATAGTTATTAAGATGAAATGAAAACCCAACTTTGTATTTAAAGTTGAATTACCATTTCAAATCGAACTAGTAATTGAAAACCACTAAAAGAACGGCTACAGCAGGATTTGAACCTGCAACCTCTGATTATCCGGATCAGTGCTCTAACCAATTGAGCTATCTAGCCTAATTGTTTAGATGATGTTATACTTAATCCTACTGAAGCTTGGCCCTTGTTAATGATTTTCAATTACGTCTTGCATTTAAGGAAATTGAATCTAGTTATATACATAATTCATGTACTAATAACTTGATCATCCATTTTGCAACGTTCGGAATAATACAAACATGTAATTATATTATTATTAATACAGAAGAATAATCCACATTTGGAATGCAAATGAATGCTTGATATATATTAATAGTTATTAAGATGAAATGAAAACCCAACTTTGTATTTAAAGTTGAATTACCATTTCAAATCGAACTAGTAATTGAAAACCACTAAAGAACGGCTACAGCAGGATTTGAACCTGCAACCTCTGATCAGAGGTTGCAGGTTCAAATCCTGCTGTAGCCGTTCTTTAGTGGTTTTCAATTACTAGTTCGATTTGAAATGGTAATTCAACTTTAAATACAAAGTTGGGTTTTCATTTCATCTATATATATATATATATATATATATATATATATATATACAGGGTGAGTTTTAGTGTGGCAACGGTCGATAACTCCGTTATTATAAAAGCTACGTCAACCAAATTTGTAGGCATATTAGGCATGCCTAAAGTGCACATTTTAAAAATATTTGGAAGCATACAGGGTGTTTCATAATTCCAGGGCATATAAAACTTATATTTTTTTAAATAGAACACCCTATATATTATTACATTTTTGAAAATCCCATGAAAAGAGCTTTAATTTGATATCAAATTGTATCTGTCTATTCCTTTTAGTTTTTGAGATATTCAACTGTTTTTAGAAAAAATGACCCTATTAGATACATTGCCAGTGCACTAATACACAACTTATGTTAATTTTCAAGATGCAGAAAATTTTACCATATACCATAGTATACTTGTAAATATCAATCTTTTGAAATTTCTTCCCAGTATACAGGGTGTGTCAGGTTTCGCAAAATGCAATTTTTTAAATTTTTTTTAAATGGCACCCTACCAATTTTATTGCTACAATGGATAGTTCATTAAGTGTACTTTCATTTTTGTTAAGCATTCCCTATACCTAAATCCATTACTTTCTGAGATATTTTTGATTAACTTCCAATTTTATGAATGTTTTTAATTTACATAACTAAAAATAACTTACTATTGGAGAATATTATAAAACAATTAATACATTTTGATTAACAATCAACTACAGTTATCCAATAACAATTTTCACTAAAGATATAACAACCTACAATAATACGCTATCAACAGAATTCTGCCAGATGAACAATATGCATTTTATAGAAAATGTTCAAGCAGGAAATCAGGCAGGCTTTGAAATAAATAACTATTACATGTAAAGTGTCATTTAGGTTTATTAATTGTAGTGTGTTGTCATTTAACAGGATATCTCTCTTGGTATATTCTTGATGCAAGTAGGAAATTTTTTAAACTTGCTCCCAATACCCAAATCATATTTATTTGTTCTCCCACTGTAAAATTCATTTAGAAAACTCATTCAAAGATTACATTTACAACAGAACTGATAATGTGTTAAATGACAACACACTACAATTAATAAACCTAAATGACATTTTGATTGTAATTGCCTGATTTCCTGTTTGAACATTTTCTATAAAATGCATATTGTTGATCTGGCAGAATTCTGTTGATAGCGTATTATTGTAGGTTGTTATATCTTTCATAAAAATTGTTATTGGATAACTGTAGTTGATTGTTAATCAAAATGTATTAATTGTTTTATAATATTCTCCAATAGTAAGTTATTTTTAGTTATGTAAATTAAAAACATTCATAAAATTTGAAGTTAATCAAAAATATCTAAGAAAGTAATGGATTTAGGTATAGGGAATGCTTAACAAAAATGAAAGGACACTTAATGAACTATCCATTGTAGCAATAAAATTGGTAGGTGCCATTTAAAAAAATTAAAAATTGCATTTTGAAACCTGACACACCCTGTATACTGGGAAGAAATTTCAAAAGATTGATATTTACAAGTATACTATGGTATATGGTAAAATTTTCTGCATCTTGAAAATTAACATAAGTTGTGTATTAGTGCACTGGCAATGTATCTAATATGGGTCATTTTTTCTAAAAACAGTTGAATATCTCAAAACTAAAAGGAATAGACAGATACAATTTGATATCAAATTAAAGCTCTTTCATGGGCTTTTCAAAATGTAATAATATATAGGTGTTCTATTTAAAAATATAAGTTTAATATGCCCTGGAATTATGAAACACCCTGTATGCTTCCAATATATTATTTAATATAATTTAGTTGACGTAGCTATATCGATATAGGTATATATATATATATATATATATATATTGTTGTGGATTCAAAGGGTTAAATTTGGGGTAAACCATAAAATTTCAACCATCCTGTATAGAGAAAGGAACAAATTATTTACGCGCAAAATTTAGTTAATTCATTTAGGGAGAACGGATATGTATCGACGTATTTTTATAATTAATAATGGTATGTTAGAAAGTGCATAAAGAAAAACAGTTTTAAAGCAAATAGAATACGCATAATTAATTTTAATTTATTTCAATCGAACACGTAAGAGCATAAGAAAACCCACTAAGGTAAGAAAATCAATAATTCTAAGGCAGAAGGTTTCTTTGTAACAAGCAAACGTCAGTTTTATCAGATACGACGAAATATAAGATCTAAGAATTGTTGTGCTAAACGCTCGACAATTAACAAACACCTGCGTTTTAAAAAAGGTTACATTCGTCGAAATTATGAGCATATTAAGACAGGACTTCATAAAAAATATTTTCAACCGTCAGTTTGGTTTGAATAACAAGCTAACAAAGCTCTTAAAGAGCAAGGGAAATGCACTACCGGTAATATACTACAGATAGAAACAGAGATAAAAGCGTTGATATTCAAAACGCACGTACTAATACACGTGGAGTGGAGATGAGCTGTCAGCAATATCGATTTTCTATAACTCAAGTGGGGTTTTGAACGCGACAGCAGACATGCATCAGACAGAGATAAAAAATATTACAGGCGCGGTTTTATAACAACACAGAATATAATCATTAGTTAAGAACAGCCAGTTTTCCAAACGTAGACAAACCCGACAGGTGGGAGCGCTTTCGGATACGTACGGCATGTTACGGAGTAAATTTCAGGAATTTTCAAGACGGTTGTATCAAAATTTGTAGAATTTTAATTTGAAAATAAGCTTTTCGCGTGAAGTGTGTCCGGGGGTAGCATTTTGAATGATACTCTAGCTAAATTATTACGGTCCTCTTGTATTCTCGTCGCTTATACATTACTAACTTCGATAAAGTACTGAAAGCTGACCAAAATAATAGTAGAGCGTTTTTTTGTATTAGAATTGTTGATAATACAGTAAATATAGTGCTAGCACGTGTCACGTATTAGTAGCGGCCTTCTATTTATTAACGCGAAATACGTGTAGTGTATATTAAATTAATAGAGGTCTGGCTACTACTATAGTAAGCTCGAAAATCAATAAATAGAAGCATAATATATGTGGGATAAGCATCACAAACAACCAGGATTGTATGCTGATATGAAATGGTACTATGAAACGAGGCGCTTAGCTCGCAATTGGGGTTATCGTCTGTGAAGCCGATAAGTATCACAGCGCATGGTCACAAAGCAGAGGGGTTCTAGAGATCGTCGTCAAAGGAATGGAAGCCTGAAGCATTCTCCAGGTAATTTATTTGAAATTTTTGTTGTCTGATAAGCTTTTGTGAAATTTTGGTGCTGTGTGAGTGAATTTTGGGGTTTATTTATGGTTATATAAAGTTGTTGGAAAAGATACATGTACTGCACAATTTATTGAGGCTAAATATTGAAAAGGGGTATTTAAAACTTATAAAATTTTAGTCTGAATATAAATTGGATTGTAAAGGGTAAACGGGTCTATCAATTTTGTATTAATTTATGCAAAGTAAAAGGCATATGCTAAATAAACTGGGTTATTATGAGCTCACCATACTCCAGTGTACAGTCAATTGAGGGTAATATGTGGGGCCCATCTACTCGTATTGTATTAAATTTGTTTGCAAATAATTAGAAAAGCAAGTACTTTAAAAACATATCACATTTTGAGTTTGTAATTAGTGTACCAAACTGTTTTTATACATGTGAATAATTGTCTGTAAATAGCGGTAAATAAAAGATTGTATGATTGTTGTATTATTTGGTGATTTTATTGAATGGTGTGCGAGTGTGAAGGAAGAATGGTTGTATATTTAGGTATCCGAGAAGAGGCGCAGCTGAGCTAGCCAGGGAAGCTGCTGAAGATTTTTGAAGCAGAAATAAACCGGTAAGAAATATTTTTGTTGTGAAATTTTTTTTTATTTTTGAAAATTATTTAATGACACTGGCTCGATGTTAAAAGTTTAATCCTCGAGTCCACGGCAATATATACACTGTTTGTTCTTAGAATTAGGTCATTTTAATTAAAAAAAAACTTTTCCAATTATTTAGTTTAAGATAATAGATATTGCTGCAAACCACAGACTTCGGTAATGTGCTCTTGTCTTTTTTAATGTATTCATACTTTAGTATACTATTATTTAGATAGAAACCATTAAACTCTAAAAAATATTTTACACAAATATTTGTATAGGGATACAGTAGTCAAATAGATATTAAAAATGAGTACAATACATTTACCACAGTTGTAAGTCAATGTGATTTAAGATAAGACTAATTACATTACTAAATGTACTTAGTAATGTATCATTTTTATTTAATAACAGAAGCTTGCTATTTTTAGACAGTTTGCAGAACAAAGTAAAACAATAATTTAAATTTTTGTAAATTTGTAATGCTAGAGCGTTACTTCAGAAACCAGTAAGTAGTAGAAAAAGGTTTATTAATTTCAGTTAGTTAAATGAGCTTTAAAACGAAAACGCTCTGTAAAATTTGGAATCTGTGGTAGGATAAATTTAATAACGTTGCTATTTCAATATAATATTAATTTAGGCGAAGAATTAAAATAGGGAAGCACAAACGGTAATAAATATCGCTACTTTACCCCATTTTGTATTAAATTCTGAAAAAAATACAGACAGTCGCCGAAAAATAACCGTTATATTAAAGTTATTTGTACAAATTCACGCGAGTTCAAGAACTATCCCCCGGAGATATACGAAAAAACTATAGACTCATAAAACCAGCCAAAACTTAGTGCGTTGCGAACGACAAATGACACAGCTTTCGGTATTAAATTAAAAAATCGTGGAAACAAAATGACGGTTGATACTGACGTAACGACATTAGCTCAAAATAATCCGTAAGAACAAAAATAACATGCAAAGAACCTAAGGCGTAGAATTAATAAAAACCGTCAGATAATAAAAGAAAGGGATCATATTATTATTAGACAGCAGACATCAAACTCTTGAACTCGATTGTGGTGCAGAACGACGTTGGAAAAGCAGGCACGCGAAGTTAACATGACGGAATCCCACACACCCCCCCGCCCGAGGCTTTTAGTGGAGAAATAGGTTTTCGGACACGAAGAACGCGGATCTGATTACCAGCAGCGTTGGAAAGTGGCCAGTTTTGGGCGCTTTTATTAACCACAACAGGTTGAATTTTTACCTGTGGCGAGTCCTGCCGGGAATGTCGATGGAACCTCTAAAACAATAAAAACAAAACTGTAAGTCAATTAAATTTCTTGTTATCCAGTTTGTAACCATCACATGCTGCTTGTTGTATTAAATTACAAGAGTTGATTGTTAATATATGCAAATGTGTGGAACTTAGTAGTAAAAAGGACTATTCACGTTGGTGTACGCTTAAGTAAATTTAAGAAGTATTGTATCGAATTCTCATACATAAAAGCTCATTATTATAAAAGAAAAAAAGGAAATAAAATTTATATTCATTAATTCTCGATGCTGTATCATTGTTAATCTTTAATTTTTTTAGCTAAAGGCGTATTTGGCCAAATTAGAGATTTTTGTTATTTACTTTTTGAAAATCATGTTTTACAATATAGGTTAAGTATACAAGACGTGGATTTTGTATTGTGTTAATTTTTTGTAGTAAATTAGTAGAAGGTGACGATAAAAGTATAAGTGAGCTTCCATCAACTCCCAACAGCAATAATAACCGTTAAATCGTCACTCGAAACATCCGCCTTCTGGATAGGCGTTATTTGTGACCTTTTCATGTGGGTTGGCGCTCAAATACTTTACATAGACAAAAAGAGTTTAAAAACCTTTCAAGGTAAGCTTAAAAGTAGTAAAAGTGTCACAATTTATATAGCCCTAAAAGTTTATATTTGCTTTCATAGAACCCACCCCGCGCCACTGAAAACTAGTCGGTGCACTAATTTACTAATACACCACTCTGCGCCCTGTTGAGTAAAATTAATTCAGAAACGTAACGTCCATTCAGCACGTAACAAAATGTAATATACCTTGATAAGGTTCCTAATATATATAGTTATATAGCGTTATTGCAATTTTCGAAATGTGGATCACTTCAAAAATTTCTTTCTTGTGTTTATTTTTTTCGATTTTTTAAGTTTTTGTTTAATCAAAATCAAATTTATGTCCAATTTTTTTTCAATTTTAGTAAAGGCCGCACCAAGTCCTTTTAATCATCAAGACAAAACACAGCATTAACAATCTAGAGCGATAGAATGAATTCCTTATTAATTATTTGTAATGCGTTACGTGACGTTAGCTATAAGTTGGATGGGAAAGAAAAACAGTAAATTAAGCATAACATTTCAAATTTTGTTACTATAGCGGTCATTCAGCTAACAAGGTATAATATTATTTGTTTTAAATATACTGTAAACGTAATGATTTAGGCAGAAGACTTAAAGCTCCAAAAGAAAACATCTTAATATTATAAGACCCCTGCGTATGCATTTCACATGAAAAGATAATTTATAATACACAAATATCGTCCATTTCGACAACCAAAGACACTAAAATAATACCATACTACACTAATAAAACAAATTACATACAAAATAACGTGGCAATAACTGTTTTATTCGGCATAGATAAAGTATTACATTGGGAGAACGAATTTTTATATAGTGGGAGAAATGACAGTAGGTAGACACCCGACAGGAAAGAATAATTAAATATTCGCGTGCAAGTAATTAAAACGGTCTAAATGTAGTCATACGAGTAAGTAATAAGACAAAAAGGTCGCGCTATTGGAGTTGGTATAAAGACAAGTTGAAAGTACGAAAGTTGAAAGTGAACGAAACACAGTTTCAAGATGTGAATATAGATTTCCGCAAGGAAATCACGCGACGGCGACTTATTTTTTCAACTACGCTTGTAAGAGCAGCGTAGATTTCAATTCACGAGTTCGTCGAATTATCGTCGTCATGACCAAGACTAAAAAAGAATTAAAACCCGGAGAGTTCACCCCTCCAATAATTAGATTTTATGGTATGTTGTGATAGGGAGCTGCTGTCGTTGGATAACCCAAGTTATTGTTGCACAAAAAACTGATGGTTTCTAAATATCCTCAACCTTTTGGTGGATGAATTAAAACAATGAGTAATATGCGAGCTTTTCTGTTTTAAGTTGACATAAAAGAAAAAATAAATCAAATGATATCTACATCTCATTCACTGCAAAAGGGAAAATATCTCCGATGACATTTTAAAACAGCCATGAAGGTAGTGTCTGTAGAACGAACAGTGATGTCACGGAGGTTGCACAACAACGAACAGCACAATGGGTAGACAGACAGACCTGTTGCCTGTATTCTGAACTTGTACCAAACAATAGTAAGTTTTCTAAATGGCGGAAATCGGTACGCAACGTAGCCAATAGCTTACGTTTCTTTGCCTGGGTGAAACGAAATCCACGAATAAAGGAGCCTTTACAGTAGAAGAGATGCGACGGTCTGAAGACGAATTATATCAACAAGTACAACACGAAGTGTACTCGCTGAAATATCAAATCTGACCAAAGATTCTAAACGGCCGCTCAACAAAGATAAGAAATTGTACAGCCATACATCGTTTTTAGACGACAAGAAAGTACCGAGGATGCCCGGACGCGCTAATAGCGTACTTGGTACTACTTACAATGCTGTGAATCCAATCAATCATATTGCCTGCCGATGTTGTCTATATCACCGCACCCAAGCTGAACACAGAACAGACTGAGGAATAGAACAAACTAAGAATCACGAGAAATTTCCAACTTATTTTTTGTGATACCCAAAAATCAGCACGCTAATTGGTCAAACTAAATTTGGATATTCTTTTACATTTCAAAATCGAAATACACAATTCCATTGGTTAAAAACATCATTAACGTTTTTCAACACACGAAGCATAGAAAATGGAAGTGTATAAATATAATTTTAAATTCTCCTACAAACATTCGTTGGTGCTCACCATAGCCTAAGGAATCACCTTGCAGGGCTCCCCATAGCCTGTAAAACCTTCAGCGAGCAGCGCTCTTCATAACCTACTATACTTCGACACGCAGTGCTCTTCATAGCCAGCGTATTCTCCGACGGTGACGCTGTCCGCCGCCGTACCTAGAACACGTCATTATAACTCATCAATCAATAGTTAACAAACTACGTATGGAAGTTAAGCTCCGTTCCATACTTCACCGACAAATTGTTATTGTGATTGCGTCTGATAATTCTACGACCGGGACGACAACCCCGTAGAGTTCAATGACGACGCACTCAACGAAGCCGAAGCCACCACTACTACGACGCCTTCCGAAGTGTATCGAAGATCACCGGAGGCGTCTGGGTCTCTTAATGCTGTAAATAATTTCTAACACTCACTGTTCAAGTTCTTACTGGGCCGCACAAATAAATTCCGAAGCCTTCCGAATAGGACCGAAGACTTCTGAACCCTCTATACTTGTATATGTTGTAAATTAGTAGTTTGTGATTTCATATCATAATTCTTTGTAACTTAAATTTGTCCCACAAGTACAACATGAAGCCTTCCGAAAAGTCCCGAAGACCGCCGAAGACGTCTGGACCTCTTCAAACTGTAAATATCCTCTAACTATCGTTGTTGAAGTTCTCACTGCGCCTCATAAGCAAATTCCGAAGTTTTCCGAAGAGCTTCGAAAACTACCGAAGACTTCCACACCGCCTTTAACTGTATATACATTCGTTCAATAAGTGTTTAAGTTTGTTTTGGTTCCACAAGCAACCATGAAGACTTCCGAAGATTACCGAAGAGTTCCGAACTGCTTCAAACTATTAAACTCAATCAAATTTAACGATTTCACTTTTATTTTTATGTATTTATGAAACCTATAATTATATTTTGCTTAAACTATTAAACAAATAATCAAGCCAAGCCTATCTGCTTTCAGACGCCGCCCACCCGAACAATAATACCAACTACTACGTAAATCGTGCAACATCATCACTCCAAATTTCATCACTATTATCATGAAACGACTGTTAACGAGATCAGATAGAAATTTGCAATATTTCAACTCAGAGCTGTATTGAAAAAGTTAGCTTACACTGTCAGAAGTGTAAAAACGAACGCATCTGACCTCAAGCACCAAAAATGGGCGACCATCCCTTTGCCAGAGTAGCTTCCTATCTTGCGCCATTTTCATATGTAGGATTGGATTACTTGCCTCTTTATGGTAGTAGTTGGTCGTCACTTAGGAAAAAGGTGGATAGCGCTTTTCACTTGTTTAACGGTCAGCGCCGTTCATTTGGATATCGCATATAGTCTCAACAAGAAGTCGTGCATGATGGTAATACGAAATTTTATTGCGAGAAGAGGTATACCACTCGAAATTCGTAGTGATAATGCAACCAATTTTCGAGGAGTCGATAATGAACTAAGTCGACTTTACAAAACTGTCGATATAAATGATTATCGAAACGAATTCGATCAAATACGTTGGGTATTCAATCCGCCCCTAGCACCACATACAGGAGGCTGTTGGGAACGGATGGTACGTTCTATAAAGAAATGCCTATTTTCCTCTTTGATAACCAAGAATCCCGATGACGAAACGCTGCGGTGCTTCCTTATGGAAGTGGAAGAAGCTATGACGCCGAACCATTTTCTACTCGGTAACTCAGGTGCTTCCAAGCCGTTTGTACCCTTTAACAATAAACCTGGTGCATTGATCGGAAGTTGAGAGCTTTCACAAGTGTTGGCAGATAGATTTTGGGGAAGATGGATAAGGGAATACCTGCTGGAAACGAATCAAACAATGAAATAGTATCGAAATGATAAAGCAATCAAATAGATGATTTCGTTGTCATTATGGACGAAAAAGAACGGCAATCATGGAAAAAAGAAAGAGTAATTGAAGTTAAACAAAGTGGCACAGGAAAGAAGGTTCGCCAAGTCGTCGTATAGACTGCAACGGATATTTATACACGAGCAGCTGCTAAAGTGGCCGTCCTCGACGTGAAATCGTGATCAAGGTGGTAAGGTGACCCTCAGCGACGATCTCCTTATCAGGGGAGAGGATATTAGAAAAAATCGTACTTAAAGCGCGTTTGTTTTACGTTTGCGTTATTAATTGCATCTCCGTTGTATAGTGGGAGTAGATGAACGTGCGACTTACGTCAATTTATTGATAGTGACAAAAAATACTTTGACAGCAGTTATAATATTGGAATTAGTTATATTAAAAAGGATAAAAAATTCGTGTGAGAACACATTGAACTTTATAAAAAACGACAAAGTAGTTATACTCGAATCTTTATTATGAAAAGTGTGTTTTGTCCTACCCTGGGAACATCTTTTAATTTCCAATACTTTGTACCGCATCTTATACTTAAAACAGATAAGAAAAAGCAAAAGAAAATTTCAGTTTAAGTATACGTCGATATTTCGGGAAGTAAGGTGGTTAAAACTAGCAAACATCAAGAAAACATCAAATCCTTATATTGGTTTGTGGTATGCTTTAATGTAGTTATGCAATAAACTGGGGTAATGTAACATAATAAATATTGTAGTAGCAGAAGTTGGGACTTCTCTATCACATTTAATCACAGCCTAGTGCAGTCACAAAGTTCAGTTGCACAACACCTACCCTTCAACTAAGTGACAAGGTTCCAGATAATCCAACATTAAAATAGCTCAGTATTCCAATTCAGTTATACAAACTTCATGTCGCACGATGGGCATTCAATTTGCAAGGTAATGAAAATCTGAACGAAGTCATGTCAAGGCTTAAATTATCGGCGCAAGTTTAAAGTGGTAAACCCACGTTTCATCAACTGGAGAATCTAGATTATGAATAAACCGCATTATTCGTTTCTGGTTGAAAGTTGCCATGGGGGAGGGGTGCATTATCCTGACATTTCTAAGTTCCAAATAGTCGCCTATTCGTAATTTTCGCCGTTCACTTAAAATGGTAGTTTTGTTCAAGGGGAGTTAAATACGTGAGATCAGTTTGCTGCCCATCAATATCGTTTTGTATTTTCGCAAGTTCTTTCGAATTGGAACTTCCCAGACCAATTCCCTATAGTTTGATACAAAAGAAGCTCTCGTAATCCTTCACTCTTTGTTTTCGCTAATAAGCGAGAACGTAAATCCCTTTGTGAATTTCTTGAAACTTTTCTTATACTTTTCATCCACTTTATATAAATTTTAAATAAGTTTTAAGTTAGAAGAATTACTGAAACATCAATAAATAATTTATATTCGTACCCTACATTCTAGTCGATAAATACACTCGTGTTGCTAAATTTGTATTTTATTTATTTATTTAATGGGGGATTTCAGCGATAAAAGCATATCAGACATTTTAAACTAAAATTACTCAAAAATAATTTTAATTCATCGACTATTTAGTACAGCCGAACGTACTGAAATAATGGAAATATATGACATTTTCTGTGCTCTATCTAAATCAAAGATAGTTCTAAAACTTTCAACATTTCAAAGCATTTGAGGTTATTAAATTAATAACACTGAAGGTTGCGCAAAATGATTCCGAGGATGTCTAATTTTCAAACAACGATAAAGAATTCCTGACGTCGTCGGCGTCGTTTTATCATTAAGGGCGGTATTTCCATTATCACCCTCGGTGCATTGCACTGTCTAGCGCGCTGTCCTGGGTCTTTGTTCCCAAACCCCATTGATTTTTTAGTACAAACTAGTCGGACTACAATAACCATACAAATTTCTCACAAACACGCTCCAGGCAGAAAGCGACTTTGCTTATGAATAATACATTCATATAGTACATTACAAATTGAAAAACTCGGGTATTTGTGTAATACTGACATTCTGGTATACTTCATTATGCAGGTTGTTAAAGAATACGTTCAACGTTACAGAGAATTTAGAAGATAATTATGCTTTTAATTATCCCTTGCACAGTTCCCTTCAAAAATCAAGTTGTAAAAGTAACCCAGATGCAGGTGCAGATAGTGACCACAAACTGATTTAAAGTTGAACACGATTAACCAGGGTAAATAACTGCTCAAACTAGAATTAGATAACTAAAAATACCCGAAAATTAAAAGACAATATAAAAATAGCGTAAATATTAGAATAACTGAAGGTGGCAATAATATTCAAAAAACTGGCAATTCTTTGAGGAAGTAATTTTTAGATATTAATAGCAACAAAAAAAAAGTAGCTATAAAAGCTTGGATAACTCAAAAATAATAAATAGAATATGTTTAATAAAAAAAAGAAGAAAATACAAAAAGTGACAATTAACGAATGTAGCAACAACAATAGAGAACTTAGGAAGAAGATACATAAACTGCTTAGAAAAGCTAAACGCTAACGGCTGTAGAATAACTTAGATGAAATAAAATCAACACTCGATAGGGTAAACCAGACAATGATCATCAAAAGATTAAGAAATTCGGCAGAGGTTTTAGTAATAAAAACAAAACAATACAAAAAGAAGAAGGTGAAACGTTAGAAGCAAAATATATAACAGTCAAATGGAAAAGCTGTAGCATGTTCATTTTCCAGAACCCCTATAACTGAATACTTTTGATTCAGAATCAGTTTTAGTTTCATAAATATTCCTTTTGATAAAATATTTAATGCTTTATAATTATAAAGTACCCGGTGTAGCAGAAGTACATATTGAAGTGTTACACCATAGGTCGTTAATGCATGAATATTTTACCTTTATTTATTTACTAATTAAATAATTCTCGAAGGACCAATTAAAAGTTTATTATTATAATGGTTGATTAAAAACATTACATTTTTAGGTAACTTGAAGTTTAATTACATGTAGAAACACACAACTTGAAGACGCACCTTCAAGTTCAAAGTATAAACATGAACTAACTTTACACACTCTTTCTTAAGAAACATTTTGCCTTAGTCCTGTTCATAAAACCCATTACCTGTCTTAGAAATTCCACAAACCCCTTTGTTAGAAAACATTAAAGTATTACTCATACATTCCTGGTTTACCTTAAACTGACGGCAATAGATTAAAACATGTGATAGGACCTTTTGCAAGTTGAAGGAAGATTGAAAAACTTTCACTGTGTTAGTCATACATTCCGTCTGCTAAATAATATGAACCCTAATTTTAAACTGACATATTATTTAATGGTTCGATTTCTCGAACACCCGGAATTTTTAGCCTTGAAAGTATGTGAATGTTCTCTGTGAATTCTAACCACTGATGTGAAAGTTCACTAGTCAAATTTTCATCCCAATTTATCTTAGAGAGCCAAATTTTTTGCATTAGAATCTTTGCTATGACTATGACGGGAGAAATTAATCCCAATGGATCAAACATTTGCGCTATTTGAGACAACACTGTACGTTTAGTTATTGAGTGTTCCCTTGAAATTTTTGGAAGTGAAACTGAAAATTGATCCGAATTTGGATCCCAAGAAATACCTAAAACTTTATTAGAAGTGTGATCAACGTTGATCTCTAAATGATCTTGAGAAATATTTTAGATAACCTGTTTGAGAAATTGAAAATCGTTAGAGCACCATTTATGCATATGAAAATCCGCTGAATTTAGAAGCTCTTTCAATTGTTTGTACATTTCTGTTAAATTGTCTAGTGAATTACTACCACATAAAATGTCATCAACATAGCACTGCATCTGTGCATCTGTGCATCTGATGCGAGAGGATATTTTTCTTTATTTTGAAATGCTAGTTCATTTAAAATACGGGTCGCTAAATATGGAGCGCTATTTGTACCATATGTTACCGTTAGAAGTTCTAAGCACTTCAACGGTTCTTGTGGAGTGTTGCGCCACAGAATATTCTGGAGAAACGTTTGAGAAGGATTGATTCGGATCATTCTGTACATTTTTTGTATGTCACAGGTTAAAACAAACGTAAAGGTTCGGAAACGACATAGTATGTCAAATAATTCTGGTTGGACAGAAAACCGTTTAAACATTATATCATTTAACGAAACACCTGTGGAAGTTTTCATACTTGCATCGAAGACGACGCGCAATTTTGTTGTGCAACTATCTTCTCTTAATACACAATGGTGGGGAAGAAAATATTTGTTTTCATTGATCTCATTTTTGAAGGATAATGGAATATATCTAGCATGATTTAGTGAAACATACTCATCTATAAAGGCCTTATACTGCTTAAACAAATCAGCATTTTTTTCAAAACGTTTTTCTAAATTTAAAAACCCCATTTTTGCCAATAAATAAGAATCGCCTAACTTTAAATGTTCTCTACAATTTTTTAATGGTAAATTTACTTGAAACGAACCATCTGGCAATCTTTTAGTACTTTCAAGAAATATTTTTTCAGTTAATTGTTCATCCGGAGTACGAATTTTAGTTTGGTTTGGAACTTCTTCTATTTCCCAGAATTTTTGCAACATGTCATTAGGACTGACATCTTGTATAAAGAAACAATTAGTCACCATGGAATTATTTTGCTTAGCCATATGTAATATGGCTTCTTGAGGAATTGTACCACCTACAATATAGCCTAAATTAGTTTCAATTAAACTAAGGAAATTTCTTTGAAGTTTTATTATACCGCCAGTAACTAGACTATAATAGATGTCTGCTCCTAAGAGAAGATCAATTTTTGAAGAAATATGAAAAGTAGGGTCCGCTAACTGAATATTTTGTGGAATTAGAATTTTGTCTCTATTCAACAACAACTGCGGTAAATTGTGTGAAACTCTTTTAAGTACAGAACACGTAATATTGAAACTTATATTTGTCTTTACATTTGATAGAATATTTATGTTCACTATTTTGTTAGATTTTGTGGCTGTACCATTAATACCGTATATTTGAATGCCTCTTTCTTGGGGACTATATTTCAGTTGTTGTACTGCATCTTCAGTAATCAAAAATGTGGTACTGCAAGAATCTAAGACAGCCCTTAGTTGAAAAGGGCAACCAACTACATCCAATACTGTCACCATAGCCGTAGCTAACAGTGCTTCACCACTAGAGGAAAAGGTTGAAAGAACGACATTTTCTTGGGTAGAGTTTCCAGCGGTGTGATCGTTGGAAGAAGTACCGTTACCGTCCGATTTCGAGGAACGGGAAATTTCAGTATCGTTTTGTATTCGTTTAGAAAAACCGGAAGAATTGGAAAACTAGCATTTTGATTTCTTTGATTCGCTTGTTCACTGTTAATTTGAGACCTTGTTTGAACATTGTTTGAACCCTTGTTATGAAAATTTTTATTCCATCTCTTCATGTAGTAGAGTGTGATGTTTACCTTGACATTTAGAACAACCATGGGAACTACATTCATACGTGTAATGATTATATGCCAGACAATTAAAGCACAGTTTATTTGTCTTAACAAAATTTCCTTTTTCTTGATAAGAGAGACCACCAAATTTTGTACATTTATAGATCGTATGATTATTTAAATTACAGAATAAACATTTTTCCTTACTACAACCTGTATATTTCGATTTATTAAAATCATTAGAATGAGAATTTGCACGTTCACTTTGTGAATTTTGTGACATATGAACATAATGGGAACCTTTTTGATTGTGGGGCCTTTTTTGACATTGACCTAAATCAGGAATATTTGAACGTTCTAAAACCGAACATCTTTGTTCTAAAAATTTAAAGAACTGGTCTAATGTAGGCCTTGAATTGGAAGGAATATCAAAATCAAATGCCTTTCTCGTTTGACTGTCTAATTTTTGGGAAAAGATGTACACTAGTATCAAATCCCAATCTTTAACATTTACTTTCAAATTTTTTAACCCTTCTAAGTTTTGTTTTAAAAAGGTAATAAAAGTTCTAAGGGACCTGCATCTGTTTTACTCAAGGAATTTACATCCAACAAGTTTTTTATATGAGCATAGATTATGTTCAATTGATTTTCATATCTACTCTTTAATGAATCCAAAGCTACTTTGAAGTTATCACTAGATAATTGTAGATTAGCAATTAGACTCAGGGGCTCGTCTACTAAATAGGATTTGAGATAGATTAATTTTTCCACGACAGTTAACATTGAATCCTTTATTATTAAATTTTCAAAAAGCTCAATAAATGAATTCCAACCTGTCGGATCCCCAAAGAAGTGTGGAATTTTTAATTGTGGTTTATTTACATTTGAAATTCCTGTAAGTGGTTTAGTAGAATTAGGACTTTGGTTCACAATTGTTTGAAATGAATGAATTTTTTCTTGAAAAAGCGTTAAAAGCGAACAATATTTATCTTGAACACCATCCCTATCAGCTGATTGTGATTCATCTATCACTTCAATTTCATCTTGAATTAAATTCTATTTGTGAAAAGCTTTAGTTAAAAATTCTAGTCTTGTTTTAAATGCAAATATTTTCTCCTCTGATTCACAATTACTTGTAAACCAATTTTCAGTCACAGTAATTATTCTCGTTTCAACAGACCTTTGTTTAACTAAAGCTTCCATCTTACAATCAATTGTTGGAGCAAAAAATTATTAAATGAAAATTTTACGACTACAACTATAAATCAACCTACTTTGAATCTAGCTTAAACCTTTAAGTGAGAACAGGCTGAATTAAACAAATTTCGTGAATACAGTATTAAAAAGGAACAATAATCAATTTATAACCTTAATGAATGTTTAAATCTGACCTTTAATCTCCGCAACGAACTTCTTATTCTTGAAAAACTAATTCACTTTCACTTGAAATTACACTTTCAGGAACTTTGAACACTATCAACACTAAATGCTTGCACCTATACTGGAACTAGAAACTTTCTTCACCTTTTATTTTAATGGAATTGAACTGGAAATCGTTTGATTTTGGAAACTTTTCTTAGAATTTCTTTACCTCCTGGTTCTTTTTAGCATCCGTCTCGAAGTAATCAATTTCAACTATGTAGCAGAAGTAGATATTGAAGTGTTACACCATAGGTCGTTAATGCATGAATATTTTACCTTTATTTATTTACTAATTAAATAATTCTCGAAGGACCAATTAGAAGTTTATTATTATAATGGTTGATTAAAAACATTACATTTTTTAGATAACTTGAAGTTTAATTACATGTAGAAACACACAACTTGAAGACGCACCTTCAAGTTCAAAGTATAAACATGAACTAACTTTACACACTCTTTCTTAAGAAACATTTTGCCTTAGTCCTGTTCATAAAACCCATTGCCTGTCTTAGAAATTCCACAAACCCCTTTGTTAGAAAACATTAAAGTATTACTCATACATTCCTGGTTTACCTGAAATTGACGGCAATAGATTAAAACATGTGATAGGACCTTTTGCAAGTTGAAGGAAGATTGAAAAACTTTCACTGTGTTAGTCATACATTCGGTCTGCTAAATAATATGAAGCCTAATTTTAAACTGACATATTATTTAATGGTTCGATTTCTCGAACACCCGGTATATTTTGTCCCTCATAAACTAAGTTTCGCTTTCGGTAAATTTTCAATTTACGATTAGTTTTGTTCAAGTTCAAATAAGGTTACTCCATAAATCGTGCAGTTTTCGATACAAGGTCACGCCTGATGTTGTTTGTTTCGCTATGCGACACCCATCTACAATGTTCAAAAACTAGTCAGTCGCCTCTTACCTGTCGTAGAACAAGGATGTCTTTCTTGACTTCTAGCTCCAGCGACTGGAGAATCGCTTTGAGTTAGCGGTCTCCATAACTACAGTTATGTAGAAAGAACTTGGGTGATAGTAATTAAATGGTTTGTATATATTTTATTTAAATATCCTCTCTAATCTTCCCGGTTTCTTGCAGCGCAATTATATTAAATTAATTTAAACTATATAAAATGTTATAACGTAATAACAAAGGTTACATTTGGATTGTTCGTGTTCGCATTGTTAGCGATACAGCTGAACATTTAGTCATTTTTGAAACTGGAAGACACAATTAAAATATGTTTCAACTGTAACCGATCGTTTATCGTATGAAGATTTCTGTTATGCCACTTATGTGAAAGCGTAACCTGGTGGTGAATTGGATGGAAGATTCCTATCCCATATTATGCGAAGTGGTCGTCAATGACACTGGTTAGCATTAGTCTGAAAACTCGTTCCACCCCTTTCGTTAAAATCCGAGATAGATGCTAAGAGGCCCTAATGGGTTTCGGCTGTTATATGGTGTGTCTGTACTTCAAATGTTTGTCACATTCCGTGACGTAGGAAACAGATGGTGAGTGTTGATAATTAAATTCTTTCCAGATGTCAAAGTCCAGATAAACATTTAACTTGACTAACTATTGATTACGTAAATTTTTTGTACCATATTAGTATACAATCCTGTACTAGTATAAATCGAAGATATCAGATCTGCTCTCTACGATATTGAGAAATAATGTAAATAAAATTTATAAAATGCCCAAAAATTAATTAGGGGCGATCCTGAAATTTAAAAGTCAACTTATAAGATTTAATTGAAATAGCACCGGGTTTGAACTTAGTAAATATCAACTAAAAATTGTTACGATTAAATTTCAGATGTAATAAATGTAAATATTCTTGTGTTAACACTTATTATTGATGTCTTAAGTGACAGAAGGTATTCATGATTGAGGAATTACCAGTCATAAAATTTTATCTAAAAGGTATTACATCTACAATGAAAATGTCATTTCAACATTAACCGTATTTACAGAACAAGATGGTGTATAAAATTTAGGTCCAGCACAGCTGAGGGAAGAGGTATATTCTATATATTTTTGTTGTGTTCTCTAGGGACGCAAATAGCGACCCTTTGTGATTTAAATATTTAACCTTCTCTTGCAGGTACAAGGTTAGAGGTGTGGCAATAGAGCTTTTGTGCTCAGATGCGCTTGTACACTAAGTGATTTCTACTTTTTCCTATTAGTGCTTTCTCGTTAGAAATAATAATTAACAAAGTAGTGGCGCCTTGGCATTATCCGTTAATACATCCCCTCCTCCCCTGATAGTCTTTTCAAATAACCGCGGAAGTTAGAGTTCCAAGTTAGTCCGGAAAATTCCAAAGATCGTCATTTTAAACGGATTATTTTACAGCTTTTTCGTAGCCTTTGTGAATGTAGAGATGAGTTGTATTTTCTTTAACATTTTACTTTCATTTTTCAGCGATATATAGAAAACATTGTTTACTCAAACTTATATGTGTGTGGTAAGGCCTCGCGTTGGAGCGCCGCTAAAAAGATGATGTGCTGACGCCGCACGTTGTGGTGCCGCTAAAAAAATGATGTGGTAACGCCGCTTTGTAAGCGTCACTAAAAGTGTGTATGAAAATAGCCTCGCGTTAGGGTGCCACTAAAAGAGTGCCATGGTAAGGCCTCTCGTTGAGATGCCACTAAAAGAGTGCTGTGACACAGATACAGCAATTTGTTTAACTTGAACTTGTTCACTTACCTTCTTTTTTTTGAAATTTGCCTGGCTAGCTCAACGGAACTGATGAAGTTTTTCAAAATGAAATCAAACGCAGCTATATCATAAAGCATTTATACAATATGAATTATTTTCTTTCATACAAAAGCATTTAGAACTTTTACAACATTGTTTATTTCAAACAAAATAATTTTTAAGAAGGTTATAAAAAAATGTTCGTTGCCTTATTTTAATTTTTTTTTTTTAGAATGGTTTTACCGGGTTATAATTATTTCCACGCTTGTGAGATTTGTTTTGGCCAGAAAAAATCCTTGACAGATAATCTATTGAAAGGTCAGAGTATTTAGAACACTGAACACAAATTCTTCTTGTAAAACCCTTTTAACAATTATTATTATTATTATTATTATTATTATTATTATTATTATTATATGCTACATTAATTTATAAATCAGTTAAAAATAAATCTAAAAGTGATACTTGCAGAATCCACAAAACTGCTCCTCGAAATAAATTATCCTCTTATTTTAAATTGACGTCAAATCCGCTTACAAGATTCTTCATAAAAAAATTCTCATTGCAAACAGCAATTACCAAAAGTACATTTTTGGCTAAATCTTCCCTTCGATTATTTTATTAAAATAGCTTTATATAAAAAAATTTTGCCTCTTCATCGTAATTAATTTATTCCACTTTTCTTTAAAAGTTACGTTTAAAACACCGCTTCTTTATTAATTACAACCTCGCAACTTGGTTAAATTACAGTATCTTTACTACATACTCAAATACTATAGCAACAGCTTGCGGTTAAATCAAAATAATATTTTGTGCTCGCATGAATGAAATCTAAACAATGAATGCCTCTCGAAACAATAAATGCTTCCTTATATACAATTATCTATTTTCTAGAATTTGACTAGAAAAATGTAAAACATTCTGGTGTAAGGGTTCTTGGAAAACCCAATTAATGTCTAAAATCGTCGAGTTTTATGACCTAATTTCGCTCCAGTTATCCGTGACGTGTGTTAGCTGTTCTTGTTTCACATATACTATTATTGCGGCGTCGCATACTAATGCAAAAGACAATCGATTATTTATCGGTTATTCCAGGAATTATATGGTTTATTTTCAATGTTCAAGCTGCTTCTAGGAATAAAAATGTTTACTTATTAATGAGTTATACGAATTTGACGTATTTGTATTTGTGTGACTTCAAAACGTGCCCACAAGTATTTTACATTGTAAGTATATAAGGCCGGTCTGAATTCAAAACGGTGCACGTGTAACTTCTCGCTAGAAAACCGAATTCAAAACAGCTACACATTTTCTCTGCACTTACATTTTTCAACATACGTGTGTTTTGAAATATGTTCCATTGAAAGTAATATAAAGCCGGTCTGACTTCAAAACGTGCCCACAAGTATTTTACATTTGAAAGTATATAAGACCGGTCTGAATTCATGTTTTCACAACTATTTTACATTGAAAGTATATAAGGCCGGTCTGAATTCAAAATGGTGCACGTGTATTTTACATATGTAAAATACGTGTGGGCACGTTTTGAATTCAGACCGGCCTTATTACCTCACTACTCCGATGACTCATCTTTTTATATTCGACAGAATTCTTTATTTAGAATAAATTGCAATACCAACGGGGTAATTAATTTAAACTTTAATTGGTTTTAATGCAAAAAAAAAGATCCGTTTTATAGAAATATTTGCGTTCGTTTCAGTACGCAAAATTATTTATTAATTTAGAGGTTTTTAAATACACGTTGATTGTTGTTTCTCAAACTAAAAGTGTAAAACTGGTACTCTTTTATGCTATTTACAGCAAATCAAATGCATTATTATCAAAAATAAGTAAAATAAACGGATTTGTAGAGAAGTAAATATTAGAAAAGGGATGGGATAGGGATATGCACTATCCCCATTAATTTTTAACTTGTACATAAAAGTGGCAATGGATACTATCAAATGCAGAAAGACATTTGGGAATTATAATGCAGGGGCAAACGATTGATATGCTTAGATACGCAGATGATATAACCGTATTATTATCTAGCAAGGGAGAGTTAGAAGCAGCTCTTAATGAAATGGAAACTGTACAGAGAGATACAGTATGAAAATTAAAACAAATAAAACTAAAATACTAGTATGCAAAAGAGGGGTAAATCAGTCAAAAACCATAAAACAAATAGGAAACGGGAATTTCTGCTACCTTGTAAGTCAAATAACTAAATATGGGAACAGTGCAAAAGACATAAACTAAAGTTCAGAACAAAGTCGTGTTGCATTAAAGAAGAAAAAGTAACTACTATGTTCAAATACAACAAACAAAACATAGTAGGAAGGAAACGATTGCTGGAAGCAGATGTGTGAAGCCCGGCACTGTACGGCTGTGAAACTTGGATAGTAGAAGCAGCGAACAGCAAAGAGATAGAAGCCTTTGAAATGTCGTGCTACAGACACATGATGAAGATATCATTGACAAACAAAATTAAAAACAAAGAGAGTTTTATAAATGGTAAAGGAAGAAAGAAATATGTGGAAAACAGTAAAAAAATAGGTAAGATGGGATAAAACGACAGATTAAGGCATGAGATAATAGTGCGGAATATAATAGAAACAGGGCAAGGAAAGAAGAGAGGTAGAGGTACAACTAGATTACAATATTGCACACAGATACTGAATGATGTAGCCCGTGGGAATTGCAGGGAAATGTGTAGGTTAGCTCAGATTAGAAATTAATTGAAATACGCGTCCAACAACTTCCAGGATGGAAAACTTATAGATGAAAAAAGTAATTGAATTTAAACGTGAAGTCAACAACTACAGGTGTTGATTTTGCAATATGATCAACAAATGTTGATTGTGCAAAAGGAGTAATTGAAAAACTACTGATTCGGTAAGTATCTAGGGGGAGTGGGGCGATCTTGATAGCCGCCAGTTTACTTAACTCCCTTCGCGTACTATTGAAATCGGTGAAATATAATATATTTATAGACAACAATAGAAGGGGAAAATTGCAAAAGATATAAAAAAAGATTAGCACAGGACCATGCTGTATTTAACAAGCTAAAGCAGCTGCCATGTTCGAAGACAACAAATGTAGAAACGGGGAAAATGTTGCTGAAGGCATATATATGGAGCACAGCATTTTACGACTGTGAAACGTGGACAGTGGAAGAAGTGGACGGGAAAAAACTAGAGGCATTTGAAATGTGGTGCTACAGACGTATGATAAAGATATCATGGATAAATAAGGTTAAGAACAAAAGGTTCTCAAAATGGTAGGGAAAGAAAGAAATATGTGAAAAATAGTACAAAATAGGAGAAATAGAATGATAGGATACATACTAAGGTATGAGAGAATAGTGCGTAATATATTAGAATCAGAGAAAGGAAAAAGAGGGGTAAAGGTGGACCTAGATTAGACTATTGCACACAGCTAGTGATAGATTTGGACTGTGGGAATTTCAGGAAAATGCGTAGGTTAGCTCGAATAGAAAACGATATACGAGTCCGGTCAGTTCTAGGAGTGAAGGCCCAATGATGATGATAGAATGATTTTTTCATTAAAATTTTTACATGTCAAGTGTTTTTTAATTATCTCATTTCTTTGAGAATCAATCTGATGGATGGTGGTCGAGAACCGACATAAAAGTGGCCGAGAACTCTGCGAGGTTGTCAAAAACCAGAGATATTGAAGTTTCCCCTTTTTATAGAGATTTCAATAGTTGAATGCTAAAAAACGCTTAGAAGATAATTACAAATTGTGGAATCGATAAATATCAAGCTCAATAAAATTTAATAAGCTTTTACATACATTTATCATTTTCAAAATTGATATTTTCGTTAACTGGTTGAAAACTAGAGAATTTTCCCCATCCATTTAATGTACAAAATGTGAACACCACAATTATTCAGACTTACAAACCATCTACCAACATTTAGAAGCTGATATTTAACTTGGACGACTATAAACAAGAACACGTAAATTTATTATCTCCATATAGTCAGTCAGCTGCCGTTGTTATGCAAGTAGGTCTTCATATTGAACAAAGAAACGAGAGTGCAGCGGCGTCAATGTATGTTTGCGTTGTATAAATGAGGTCTTCTAACCGACATACAATTTTATCTAAATTGAAAGTGCGCTCCTGTTCTACTCAAAGTAGTTATCTCTTCGTTGTGAGTGGGTAGACTGACTGGTATTTCCTACATATGAGAAATAATAATGGCTAACTAAACTATGCAAAAAGTGTTTTTATTTAGAATAAAAATGTGATTTGTAAGCTGCTTTAAAAGATATCCGCAATAATTTAAAATAGCATTTTTATTTTTGCAATAGTCTACTATTCGAGTAAAAAGTTCTGACCCCTGACTTTGAAAACTCATTTCACCAAAAATATCCAATCGATTTTGATAAAAAAAAGTTGCATGCTAAAGTCGCTTTATTCGTACATAAATATGATAAATTTCATATAAATTTCACAGTTCAGCCGTCATTAAGCATACCCTTGACTTACGACAACTTGCTAATTTGAACAAATAAGTAAAATATTATTTGCCGTCTCGGCAGATAATAATAAGTATATTGATATGTAATATCGTTAATTGAAATCAATAATTTTTAAAAGCTCTATGAATTAAAAGCGAGTGAAAGATAAACAACGATTTACATGTTCAAAGGGAAGGGAAAATCGCAGAATGCCACTCGTACGTCGCCGCACGATATAACTACGAAGCGACACACTACTGGAATAACTTTCTTTTTACTTACTTAAACTGCAACAATGTCGATGTAGCGTGGTTATTCGCTCAGGTAAATCGTAATACGCACTTTGTCTTGATCTCTCTCTCTCTTATGATAGTAGTTTTTTAAATTTTCGATTTATAACCGAATACACATTAATTTTATTTGTACATACTACAATTATTGGCAACTTATGTAACTGCGTTACATAACAACGGCATTTTCCTGTTAGCCGGGTTAGGAAGAGCTTCAGAATGTTGAAAACGAACTGTGATTTACGTATCAACCTGCGGACTTAGTTGGAACAGAATGTCTTACTACCTTTTCGATCCTTTCTCACAATGAGTGACCTTGAAATATTTAGACTATATGAGTAAACTTCGGAGTATTAAAATTCATAGCGTAACTACGTAATATAAAAATTCGTATCCTAAATCTAAAGAAGCGTCAAAATTTACAACGGAATTGGAAAGCAGCTTAAACGCTGTTGGAGATCTGGTTTTTTATAGGCGTATGCCGTCTAAAAGTTGAACTTCAGCATCCAACAGGTATTCGAAACACTTTGGCTAGTCCTCTGAAAGTTTCCACTTTCTGTCGAATATTAAGCATAATGGCTCTTCTTAAAGTCTTGAGTTTGGAGAAACTTTTCATTGCTGAATTTTCAACAAATATCGGTAAGTGAATTTTATATTACACTGTACCAGATGTCGCTTTTGTTTCCGTTGTATCAACCTTAGAATAGTGAAAATTACCAGATAAAATTTATAGTTTAAAGTTCAATACATGTAAAATAGAAATATTAAGAGAAGTTTATATCCATCTTAAAAGTAGTTACATGCTTACTAAAATGTGACATATTCTGTCCATCTTAAGTTTTTGAATTTATAGCTTCATAAAATAATTGAACAAGGAATGAAATTGCATTTTGAAGTACTTTTAGATTACTACAACGGGTAAAACGGTTTGAGAGTTCCAGTGATCTAAAGAGCCAAACTACAGCTTTAACCAAAGTAGCGGGATCTTTACTGAGGAATCAGATTAAAACAGGTCCCCGAAAGGCAGCAGCTCTTTCAGTACTTAGAGTGGCAGAGACCTTAGGGGTCGATATAGCAATCTAAGACACTATTGCGATGTGGAAGGCAACGGGAAACCACCACGCTACTTCCCAAGTACACAGCGTACTTAAATTGTTACTAAGATTATGGTATCCTCTGCGGTAAAGTTCAGGAGTTAAAATAGTCCCCCATTCGGATCTCTGGGAGGGGACTATTTCAGAGGATGTGATCGAAAAGTTAAGAAAAGGAGTCGACAACATTCTGCAAGTCGGAACGTGGAATGTAAGAAGTATGAAGCATGTAGGTAATCTAGAGGATATGAAAATTGAAATAGATAGGTTAGTTTAAGAAATAAAAGGAATTAGCGAAGTTCGGTGGCAGGAGGCGGGGAATTTTTTGAGCGGAAACTTTAGGGTAATTCACACAGGATCAGAGGAAGGAAATTCGAGTGTGGGGATAGTTATGAGAAAAAAGATAGGACACTGTGTGGAAAAATTCCTACAAAAGAACGAAAGAGTACTCATGATTACACCAGAATCTAAACATTATAGAGAAAGTGGTTAGATGGCAAGAATATATACAGAATTTATATGCAGGAAAGGAACTAACAGCACTAGAACAGGAATCTGACATTCAAAACGATATCTTGGGATATCCTATACTTAGAGATGAGTTTGAAGAAGCAGTAAAAGGCCTGAAAAATGGTAAGGCATCGGGTATAGATAAGGTGCAAGCAGAAACTCTAAAAGCCGCTGGACAAGCAGTAACAGAACGTCTTTTCCAATTTATAAGCTATATTTTTCTTAATCTTTCTTGGGTATTAAACCACTCAAAGTTTTTAAAATTGTCCTTATTTACGTTTCGGTCCATTATTTTGGCAAAGATCCTGGTCATGGATCGATACATAAATAAAAACAATTTTAAAAACTCTGAGTGGTTTAATACCAAAGAAGGATTAAGAAAAATACAAAACAAACCATAACAAACATACAGGGAGTATTTATAAGCTATATGTATGAGACAGGCGAGATAGCGAAAGATTTCAAACGTAACATCAGAGTCACTATACAAAAAAAAGGCGCAGAGAGGCGAAAATTTTCGAAAAACAAGTTTGACAGCACACTTGTCAACAATATTAACTAGAATTGTATAAAGACGGATGGAAAAACGAGCCGAAGAACTACTAGGAGAGATCAATTTGGGTTTAGGCGAAACAGGAAAACACGAGAGGCTATTTTCGCTTTGGGGTTATAATGAAAAAGACAATAGATAAAGAAGAAAGCGTGTATATTTGTAGATCTGGAAAAAGCATTCGACAATGTAGAATGGACAAAAGTGTTAGAATTAGTCAAAAGGATTAAAATGAGTTTTAGGAATAGACGGATAGTACAAAGCTTATACAAAGAGCAAACAGCTGTAATAAAATTAGAGCAGGAACGTATACAAATAGATATTAAGAAAGGAGTGAGGCAGGGATGTGCCCTATCCCCAGATCGATATGCTTAGATTTGCAGATGATATAACGGAATTAGCATCTAGCAAAGAAGAGTTAGAAGCAGCTCTTAATGAAATGGAAACTGTTCTAAAAGAGAGATATGGTATGAAAATTAACAAAAATGAAACTAAAGTACTAGTATGCAAAGGAGGGGAAAATAAATCAAAAACAAGAATACAAATATGTAACGAGAACTTACAAGAGGCTAAGAATTTCTGTTACCTTAGGAAGCCAAATAATGAAAGATGGGAAAAGCGCGGAAGGTATAAAACAAAGATTAACATAAGCTCGTGCTACGTTTAATAAGAAAAAGCAACTACTGTGTTCAAAGACAACAAACATAGAAACAAGGAAAATATTGTTTAAAACATATGTGTGGAGCACAGCACTGTATGTCTGTGAAGCCTGGATAGTAGGAGAAGCGGACAAGAAAATGGTACCTTTGAAATGTGGTGCTACAGACGTATGATGAAGATATCATCGACAGACAAAGTTAAGGATAAATAAGTTCTACAAATGGTATGGGAAGAAAGAAAATATGTAGAAAATAGTAAAACATAGGAAAGATAGGATGATAGGTCACATACTAAGACATAAGGGAATAGTGCGGAATATATTAGAAGCAGAGATAGGGAAAAAGAGATGTAGAGATAGACCTAGGTTAAACTATTGCACACAGATAGTCAAAGATGTAGGTAGTGGGAATTTCAGGAAAATATGTCGTCCAGCTCAGAATAGAAATCAATGGAGGTACGCGTCCAACCAGTTCTAAGACGGAAAACCTTATGACGAAAAACTACAAGTGTTGGTTTTGCAATATTCTCAACTAAAGTTAATTGTGTGAAAGAGTTTACTAAAAAACTATTAATTCAGCAATTGTTGGTGTTGGGAGAGATTGGTAACGGCAGGCTGCTTAACTTCCTTAACATACCACTCAAATGGCATATATTTAGGAAACAATAAAAAGGGAATCTAGTTGTATCTAGGCTGTAGGAATGTCAGGGAACTGTGTAGGCTAGCTCAGAACAGAAATCCGTAGAGGTGCAGGTCCAACCTGCTGCACGACTGAAAACCTAATGACAAAAAACCAATTGCACTTAAACCTGATGAGTACGAGAAACAAATACAGGTGTTTGTTTTGCAATATTTTCAATTAATCCTGATTGTGGGAAAGGATTTATTGGAAAACTATTAATTCGACAATGTTCAAGTATTGGGGGATCTTAGTAGCTACCGGTTGCTTAACCCCTTCACATACCACTGAATATCGGTGAAATAGAGTATATATTTAGATAGAAGGTGTACCGAACTGTAGCTAACAAAAAACAGCAGCGGCTATGTTCGAAGACAACAAACATAGAAACAAAGACAAAAGTGCTGGAAGCATATGTGTGGAGCACAGCACTGTACTCCTATAAAATAGGAACAGTAGGAGAAGTAGATATGAAAATGAAGAAGCCGTTTAGAATGTCATGCTTCAGATGTATGATGCTGATAGCATGGGCAGATGAAGTTCATAACAAAGAGGTTAAAGAAATAGTAGGGCAGTAAAGATAACTGTGAGGAACAAAAAAAAATAGGAGAAATAGAACGACAGAATACGTTCTATGGCATTTTTGGGAATGGTGCGGAGTATATTACAAGCAAATATAGGAAAAAAGAAAGGTAGAGGTAGACCTAGATCAGACGATTGCACGCATATAGTGAAAGACGCAGACTGTGGGAATTTCACGGAAATGTGTAGGTTAGCTCAGAATAGGAGACGATGGAGGTACGCGTCTAACCAGTTCCAGGATTGAAGACTTAATGATGATGAAAATAGCTGAACAAGGAATTACCTGTAGTGTTAAAAATATTACTTTTAATGAAATCTACGAAAAGTATTTTTATCTCTTAAATATCGTTCTGTGTAGATTTTCTTATACATTATTTTACAGCTTACGTACTTGATGTGAGAAATCAGCTGAATTCAAAAGTAGCTGATCGTAGCACTTTGCTAGTATATTTAATTTAAAGACCTAGTTTTTTGGTCAGCATTCATAAATGAGAATGCCAATAATTTTTGACTCCGAGTTAGAAATAATTTTGCGAGACTTTTCAAAAAAACCTTTCAAGTTGTTATATGTTAAAACTTTGAGAAACTGTTGTTTAAATAACAGTAGTGTGGAGATGTTCTAACTACTGAACGCTATTATAAAAAGAATTGTACATACAAGGGCTGTTTTAAAAATAAAGTTCCCAACGCCATAGCCTTGCAACGATAGGTTTTAAGTTAAATCCTGTAACACCGCTTCACCACTCTTTAAACCCACTATCGCCGTTAAGCTACGCTGCGCAGTTGTGTGAAGATTATGAGGCTGCTACGTTGGGTAGTTGGTATGCATGTGACTACTATGCCTGAGGTCCCGAGTTCGAATCCCGACAAGGTCCACTTAAAAAATGTTAGGCGAACATTTTTCATAAAAATACGCCCTCGTTCGGATGAAAGATAAAATGTAGATCCGCGTGCGAGTGTTGTCACGCACGTTAAACGTCCCTACCTTGCTTGGAACAGCAAGAGTTCGGCAAATTAAAAATGTTGCAGATAAAAAAAATTCGATTCCTCACCAATATAGTACCTTCGGGTGCAGCATTGGAAATCAAATGTAGCGTATGAAGTTTATTCTGGAAAGTGTTAACCGTACAATACGTCCGTAAATGGTGCACGGGTTCACAGGTGGTCACACGGACATCCATGACGAAAACCGGAGTGGAAGACCGTCGATGGCTAGTCGAATTCCTGAGATTTCTGTAAGCTCAATTGAATGAATTTTTTCCACAAAACTGCAGTATCACAACGTGTGCGTGCTGTAAGTCGCAAAGATGCTTACAGATGTCAACGAACATCAACCCGTCCATCGGGTCTGCCAGTTTCTTTAACAATACGGCAAGAAAAGAATTGTAAGACTCCATAGTTACAGGCGACGAAACATGGGTGTTTCGTTTCACTCCCAAAAGAGCAATATGTGAATGCCACCACCCGTGAACTTCCTACACCATTTACGGACGTGTTGTACGGTTACACACTTTCCACCATAAAAACTTCATACAACCGGTGAATGTTTATAGGCGGAATGAATCGTTTTCGTGTTCAAAAACTGATACCTATCCGAATTTTAAAACGGGCGGAAACGGCAAACGGTTATCAGGCCAACTCTGCGATGGCGGGAGTAAGGAAGCTGTTATGCACGGCCGTGTTACTGGACACCTAAAATCTCTCCTTGCGGAAGTAACACATTGGGAAACTTATTTTTGAAACAGCCCTCGTACATAAAAGTGGTTTGATCAGATATCTAGTTCTAACCCCTTTAAGTTCAAAAAAATGGTCAATTATTTATATTAGCACTTTGATGTTTAATTTTTTTGTTGTTCAGTATTTAATTTACAATTATATTTGATACATGTTCATTTCAGAGAGCGTTTAATCCAGTTGTGTATTTAGGTTTTTGGTAAAAAAAATCCTAATACGTTTTCTTTAATTTTCGCCCCTAATTACCCATTAGACCTTTGTTTCTGTAACAAAAATGTGACAATTTGTCCTAAAGTTACTTTTTGTCGATCTACAATCCAAAAAAGTTTGTCAAATCGGACCATAAATAAAAATTTACGAGGGTGTCCCGTCTCGATTTTAAGTGGGTTACACTAAATATTGCAAGAACTTTTTTTCGTTTCTAACAATTTAGTTGCTCTGCGTTTTGATTAAAAAGTTTTATTTCATTGCAGTTTTGTAAAATGAGTAATAGTAAAGCAATTTAGAATCGAAATTGCAATTGTTCCAATGCTGTTGCATTTAGAGAAAGAGGAGTGGTTCTTATCTATATAATAAAAATATCTATTTTAGTATATAACATATTTAATTTATCCCACGCATATACAAGCTCTCTTGTGCTCACTTATAGAAGGGTTGTCGTTAAAATAGCGTTTGATCAATACTTCATTCGACCCCTAGGAAAACGACCTTATCGGTAGTGAAACTCATCTATTTTTCAAAGACCTTACATTTTTCTATTTTTCTTTTCGTTTAATAATTAAAGTTAAACTGAATAAGTAACGACGGGCTTAAAATTACACAAAATTTACGTTGGTCTACTATGTTGTAACTTAACGATCTTCCTGTTTTTCAAACTACAAAGGCGCCAGAATATTTCACACAGGCGTCCAATTTGCCTGCACAGACTTTTGCTAATAGAGGAACTTTGTAAATCCCAGTGCACATGAAGGGTTGCGAATGAACTAGGGGACCTTAAATGAGGGATTAGAGACCGCATGCGAGTTTGAAGTATTATTAAAACAAAGAATGAAGTGCATTAATGTGTAAATGTGAATAATGGAATAAATTTGCTACTCGTCACACTTTTTAGGGCTTCAAAGTTCAATAGGGTTGTATCGTTATTATAAAATGCAGTTGACCTTCAACTATCTTAACAATGAATAGGGTTCGATTTTTCATTGAAACATTTCAATAGCACCCCTATTCTCATGAGAATTGTTACAAGCCATGTGACCTTATGAAGAAACTAAAATACACAAATAATGTAACTTCATTATAGGGGGAGCAATGAAAAAACAATGTATTAAGTGATAGAATTCTGCTTGTACGAATTATAACGAAAACGCTAATTGTCCTTTTTGCCTTTAATTCCGATAAATATAGGTCTAATAATTATTTTTCACAATCACAAATATTTACAGTTTTGCATACATTAGCACTAGCTTAATCACTATTTGTAGACACTACTTTAATCGTCTAAATAAGATGAATTAAACACTATTATAGCACTAATCTTACTGGTAATTTATTTATCTAACACATTTATATCACGTAAGCGAATTAATTTTTGCATTAATTTATGTACATCAAACATTTATTGGGACAGACTTCAAACTAATACTAATCTGTCGCAACGACGTTCGCACTTATATACAATAATCTTTTATTCAAGAAAAATAGAGAAATCAAAACGTGAGTAGTGCCTACTTTTGGGGGATTCCAAATACGGTTGATACTGTAAGTGCCGAATTTGCTAACCCCAACGAATCTAAAATAGAACATTGCCTGCGCAACTTTCGTTATTGGTAAAATATAACAGACTACTGGCTTACAAAGGTAGTGGTTGAAGTTCCTCGCTGCTTTTTGTATGTTTATAAAAATAATATACATAGTTCCTTCGCGTGATAAGGTCCGCTGCTAACCCCAGTGAAATAAGTCGGTGTGATTAGGGTAATTTGTGATAAGTTCCATCAACACCCTCCCAGTCTAGGGTGAAGTGCTTCGTTAGTGCCAGACCTCGTGAATCCCACACTTCAATGGCAAGGAAGCGGTACTGAAGGACCTTGTGTAAGTTGAACTATTTCCTACTTGTTGTTACTTTAAATATCTATACGTTGTTTTGAAATATTCTTTGTCGTTCTGATACCTTTTTACATAGACTTGCAGGCTATTTTAAAAAAAAAAAAAAAAAAGAGAACAATCAACCATACTGAATGACTCATAACAATTGTGCTTATCTATTTATCTATTTCTCTGTTAAAATTTTACTGAATTACTTATATCAATTGTGTCTTACCTATTTATTTTTTACATTTTGTCTGATTTATGTTTAATTGGTGTGAGGAAACGTTTCTGCTACTCCCCAATATTACCTCACTTTGTACTAAAGATTTGTTATATTGCTTTTAACGTTGTTAAATTATATAGATTGTTCAAACAGTTTTTTTTTATTCTACAAAGTATTGAACAATTTATACTTGATCCGTATGTTATGTTTTTTTCTTTGTTTCAGGTTTGCAGGACTAATTTGTTTTCTTTTCAGGTCTACTATTCTAATTTTTCTATTGCAGGTACTGTTACTAATTCCTGACAGCCGCGTCCCTTATAGGTTGGTCTGCTTTCTACAACCCCCCCCTACTCTCCGATTGAGCTCGGTCACTTTCTTTGTTTTTTTTTCTCTTTGCTTTTCTTTTTGTTACGCCCGGCTACGAGCCAACGTAACATAACTTTGGCGCCCAACGTGGCGTCCGCAGATTAACGTAACATAATTTTTGGCGCCCAACGTGGAGCTCGGCTCGATAAACGTGGCTGCCCGATAAACAAGGGGTTTGATTTCTCTTGATTTGTTCTCGATTTTTTTTTATTTGGGGGCCCGATAAACGAGGGACTCGATATTTTTTTTTCTCCTGCTCGATAAACGAGGGGTCTCGATTTTTTTTCTCTCTTGCTCGATTTTTTTTCTTTTTTTTTCCCGATTTTTTTTTATTTGCTCGTGATTTTTTTTTGTTTTACTTTTTTCTTTTTCACCTTGATGTTTTTGACATTGATTTTTTTTTTGTAGCGGCTCGAATTATTTTTTTTATTTATTTAATTTTTATTTATTTAATTCATTTTTGTGACTTTAAATATTTGGGGCGTTGTTTGTCGATTCTGGAATAATGGGTGACTTTTGGAGATTGAAAGTGGATCGATTACATGAAGCTGAACTCAAATATGAAGTCGGTTCCCGGGGGTTCGATGCAAAGATACCTGTATCCGAACTTCGTAAATCCGTTAGGAAGATCTTAAAAATGGAATCTTCTGAGGCTCTAAGTCCACTTAAATCTGGCATCGATTTCCGAACGGATAATGAAGCCGTGACTGAGGGTTTAACTGAATTAACGACGAAGGTCAAAGATTTTAATGGTGATATTTCAACTGCCGACGGCCAACGTATTATCAGCCTTGCATGCATCTCAAAGGGAGAATCCAACGCATGAATGCTGCTTCTGACGCTGAAACAGTAATACAGCGAAAGTTGTTGCTAGGTGTTAGCAATTTACGCAGTGATTGCGATAGATTATACCGTCGCTTTAGACGTTCTTCCACTTCACCTAGGGTACCACTTGTTTCTACGGCTACTATTAATCCTACTACTGACACTGAGGATGATCTTACTTCTGCTGAATCTTCTGATGAATTACCTACACCTATATCTCTTTCTAAATCAATTGCTACGTCTGGTTATGGACAGCTGGTGTCTAAATGGGACTTAAAATTTTCGGGTGATGACCGTATGTCTTTGAATGCATTTCTATTACGCGTGGACGAATTATGCTCGGCACGCAACGTTTCTGCTTCACAACTATTTTCTTCGGCATCAGACTTACTTTCGGGAAAAACCTTAATTTTATTCAGAGCGCATAGAAAATCTCTAACTAATTAGCAGAATGTGATTCGACTATTAAGGGAAGAATTTCAACCCGCTAATTACAACGCGAAACTGTTAGAGGAAATAAAGCAACGTACTATGGGTCCCTCAGAGTCTATTGGTGTATATTTAGCTACGATGGAAAATTTATTTGCTCGTCTAACAATCTCTCTCTCTGAACTACAGAAACTCGATATTATTTTACCAAATCTTACCCCTTTCTACCAAACCAACTTAGCTTTGCTTGATCTGAATACTATTGCCGAACTTTTGCGTGTAGGTCGCAGATTAGAACAGCGCAAAATCCAGGCCGATAATTTCAAGTCTCCTCCTGCTCCGAACTTTTCTCAACTCCTAGAGCCTGACTTAGCTTATACAGATCCTGTGGTCCGCAGCAAACTTACGTCCGCTTATGTCCCTCCCCATTCTGGTGGTACTATTCCGAAAACATTTGCACCTGGTGCAAGTGAGGTTTCTAAAAATATTTCTAATTCTTCCGTTACTTGTTGGAACTGTGGCCAACGAGGACACAAGTCTCCTTCCTGTACGAAACCACAAATACTTCATTGTTATGGTTGTGGTAAACCTAATGTTACCCGTGCAAATTGTACGAGGTGTAACTAGAATTTAAACTACCGATCGAGTCGCTAAGCCGAGAAACCGACCCGATTCCTGCTACAGTTGTCTCGGTACCTATTATCTCCTCAGAAAATCCTTTCTCTGGTCTTGATGACCGATCTAAATATGTTTTGGATTTTATTTTAGCTAGTTCTCGTGAGGACGACAGACCTTATCTTACTGTTACTATTTTCGACATCGAATTTAAGGGTTTGCTTGATTCTGGCGCTTCGCGTACTATTATTGGTGGTCCTGGTTGGGATATTCTCTATTCTCTTTCTTTGCCTTTGTCCCAAACGGAGATCCACAGCTGTACGGTAGCCAATGGTCAAGCTTGTGACATTCTCGGGTCACTTACTTTACCCATGTCGGTCGAAAATAAAACTATTCTTCTTGACGTCCTAGTTGTTCCTTCTATTTCTCAGTCTCTGATCTTAGGCATTGACTTCTGGAAATCTATGGGTGTTGTCCCGGATTTTCGAACGGGTCAATGGACTTTCTGTTCTTCTTCTACTGTCTCGATCAGTCAGATCAATGCTCTTTCCGATCTATCAAACATACAACAATCCGAACTGTCGCGTATAGTCCAACAGATGTTTCCCAAAGATGACACTTTACCTTTGGGCTGTAGTAATCTCATTGAACATCAGATCCGTACTACATCTAGCCCTATCAAGCAGCGATACTATCCCATGTCCCCTACGGTACTACGACATGTCAATCAAGCTCTAGATGAGATGCTAGAAAATGGTGTTGTAGAACCATCTAATAGCGCTTGCTCTAGCCCGATTGTTATGGTACCTAAGAAGGATGGTACATATCGTTTCTGCATCGATTTCAGAAAAGTCAATGAGGTTACAGAAAAGGATGCCTATCCCCTTCCTTATATTTCTACGATTCTAGACCGTCTTAAAGACGCAAAATTTTTAACTAGTTTGGACATTCGCTCTGCTTATTGGCAAATACCTCTTTCTGCTAATTCTAAGGCGATTACTGCATTTACAGTGCCTGGTAGAGGTTTATACCAGTTTACTAAAATGCCATTTGGACTTCATAATTCTCCAGCGACATTTCAACGACTTATAGATCGTGTGCTTGGTGCTGATCTCGAACCTTTCTGTTTCGCATACTTAGATGATGTGATTATCGCTACTCCTACTTTCGAACAACATTTGGTAGTACTACAGAAAGTACTTTTTCGTTTAAATTCTGCAGGTCTTACTCTTAGCAGAGATAAATGCGTTATATGCCGACCGGAACTCCGTTATCTGGGATACGTAGTGAATCGTCATGGACTCCATGTCGACCCAGAAAAGGTTTCGGCCATTCTTAATCTTCCTCCTCCTACTACTGTAACTGAAGTTCGACGCATAGTTGGTATGTGTTCGTGGTATCGTCGCTTTATCCCAAATTTTTCTGCTCTTACTGCTCCAATTACTGCTCTGACTAAGAAAAATTCTAAATTTAATTGGTCTTCAGAATGTCAGCAGGCGTTTAAGCTGCTGAAAGAACACTTGGTAACGGCTCCAGTCATGAGTTGTCCTTATTTTTCTTTGCCCTTTACTATACAGACTGATGCCTCCGATTTTGGTCTGGGTGCTGTGCTGACTCAACAACAGAGTGATGACGAAAAAGTCATTAGCTACATTAGCTGTTCTCTTAAAAAGGCGGAACGCAACTATAGCGCCACCGAAAAAAAATGTCTTGGTGTTATCTGGGCAATTGAAAAATTTCGTCCCTATATCGAGGGTTCTCACTTTACTGTAATCACCGATCACCACTCGCTTATATGGCTGAATAATCTACAAAGCCCCAACGGTCGTTTAGCTCGTTGGTCTGTACGACTTCAACAACATAACTTCACCATCGTGCTTCGAAAAGGTAAAGAAAACATCGTTCCCGATGCCTTATCACGCTCAGTACCTAAGATTGACTTAATTGATGACTTTCCTAAATCTTCTATTACTCTGCCAATTTTGGATCCTTGGTATCTTCAACTACGGACTCGTGTTAATTCCAATCCTAAACTATACAGTAACTGGCATGTGGAGAACGAATTACTGTATAAACATGTAAAATCTAAACAGTCTTTGCTCCAACCTCCTCAAGACGATTGGAAGTTAGTAGTTCCCAGCGAACAACGGAATAGGGTTCTACACGAAAACCATGATCTACCTACTTCAGGTCACCCTGGTGTCCACAAAACTGTCTCTAAAATTTCTATGCGTTACTATTGGCCTAAACTTAGAGCCGCTGTTGCTCGATACGTCCGTCGTTGTAGAATTTGCTCTGCACACAAAGTCGAACAAAAGAAACGTCCTGGCTTTATGTCTCCGCGTGCTACTGCCACTCGTCCTTGGCAAGTCCTATGTACAGATATTGTCGGACCTCTTCCTAGATCCTCTAAAGGTAATTCTTTCATTTTAGTTGTTGCCGATTGTTTCACAAAATATGCTTGTTTCTTTCCTCTACGTGCGTCTACGGCCGCTGCTGTTGCTCGAACCATTGAGGAGAATATTTTCCTGGTGTATGGTACTCCTCAATATCTAATTGCGGACAATGGTGTACAATTTCGTAGTAATATTTTCACTAAACTCTGTAATTCTTATCGAACAAAAATTCTGTTTAATGCTCGCTACCATCCTCAGGCGAATCCGGCCGAACGTATTAATAGAGTCCTGAAAACTATGATTTCTTCATACGTTTCTGATAATCAACGCCGGTGGGACGTTAATTTAGCAAAAATCGTTTGTGCTATTCGAACGCTTAAACATGAGGTTATTGGTTACTCCCCGTATTTTGCTCTATATGGTCGTGATCATGTTCTCTACGGCGATCATTTTGGAAAATCTCCTGATCCTGATAATGTTCTTATGGATCCCGAACGTCCTATTCCTCCTACTGACTTGGTCAAATTTGAGTCACTTCGTGAAGAGATCTCGAAACGTCTTTCCTTAGCATACAAGAAAAATGCTAAACACTACGATCTTCGTCGTCGTCCCTTAACTCTATCTCCTGGCGATCGCGTGTGGAAACGCAATTATGTTCTTTCGGATGCTACTCGCTACTTCAATGCTAAACTTGCTCCCAAGTATGTAGGTCCCTTTACTATTCGAACTAAACTTTCTCCTTGGACCTATATCTTAGTGGATGATTCTGGTAACGATCTGGGTACTTGGCATATTAAGGACCTCAAACCCGATAAAACTTTAGACCCGCTAGACATTGATCCTGAACCTCCGGATCCTAAAGGCCTCCCTACGACCGATTCTATTTGGACCCCTACCTATCGCTATCCCTAATGACTTGTAATTTTTTTTTCTTTTGGCTTATTGGTCTTGTGTTTTCGCTGATAAGCTTGTGTTCGAAAACACTGGCGCCCATTTCGTATTCCTATTTATATTTTGTAGCTAGCCCATCCCGTGACTTTTTCTGCTGGCTAGTTCTACCCTTTGTTCACTATTTGACTATTATAGTCGCTTTCTACATCCATTCCCTGAGGTAGGCTTCAGATCTATTTTCTTTACCTTTAGGTATTTCGACTTGGTCGCTTTTGTAGGTCTGTTAGCCATACTCTGCTTGAGTAATCGTTTCATACGAATCTGTGTTACCACAGTTGGAAGTATTTTAGGTTGTGTACTAGCTTGCCTTTGCTCTTTGCTTGTCTTGGTTCTTTCTTTGCTGCACACTTGAGGTCGACAGTTGTGTCGTTTAGTTGGTTTGCTACGAGTTTTCGTCCTCGTTTTTTTTTCTTCTTTCCTCTTGGTTTCTTCGCGGGAAGCCAAAACTTTTCTTTGAGGTGGGAAAACAGAAATGTCCCTTTTTGGAGACATCCGTCTTTTGACGATTTTGAAAGTAGCTATAACCTTTAATCCTCATTGGGTGTTTACTTGATACTTTCTTTACCTATTCTGTCATTGTTGGTTACGATAGATGACTTTGTCTTCTTTTGGAAAAAAAATGTGTTCTTTTTCTTATACTGTTGTTGGTCCTTCGAACCGGATAAACAATTTTTTTTTGTTTGGTTCCTTGTCTGTCGTTTTTCTTTTTTTTCTTTCACCCCGACGTCTTTATTTTGCTAGGGGGGAATTTGTAACGTGCAATTTTTAATAGTTTAACATTTTACGCTTCTTCCCAATTAGTAAACACAGTTCTACAAATTACTATTATTATATTTGGTATTTGTTGACTCCTTAGGCGAATGCATCGTATTAATTATAGATTGTATCGTCCTTGTCTTGCCGTAACTATAAATTTGGTTCCTTATGTGGATTGCATCGTTTCCTTCCAATAGCTGTTTGTATAAAATAAATAAAACCGCTGTAATTAATATGTGGATTAACAAGTGTAGATAAGAAGTTGTAATGGAACGTTTTGAATAAACAGGTGGAGAGTCGTGTTTTCTTCTTGCTTGCGATATGTTCTTTAAAATACAAATACTGCTTTTCTGCATTTAAAAATAGTGAAAATTAATGCGCGCTTTAACTTTTAAAGTGTTCTTTAAAATACAAATACTGCTTTTCTAAGTTTAAAAATAGTGAAAATTAGTGCGCGCTTAATTTTCGTATCGTTCCTGAACAAACGCGGCATGTTTTGGCGTTGATTTTCTGTTGGAACTAAACGGAGTAGAGCTGGTTAAACTCGACGCACGTGTGTTTTAAGAATATTTGAGGTACGGTTTTTATTGCTTACGCATGTCTTACTAATTGCTTTTAGTTGTTTTCTTATGAGAGAAAAGTTGTAGATTAACTGTACACAAGTGTTTTACGGGACAGATTAGACGGACTTACTTTGGTGATGCACGTGCTTTGCTTATTGTGGTTGTTTTGTTTGATGATTTTGTCTTCTGATAGTTAAACGGTGTGTGCGATCTCGTTTCGCGGTTCCTTTGTTATGGTATCAGAGTAGTGCCTACTTTTGGGGGATTCCAAATACGGTTGATACTGTAAGTGCCGAATTTGCTAACCCCAACGAATCTAAAATAGAACATTGCCTGCGCAACTTTCGTTATTGGTAAAACATAACAGACTACTGGCTTACAAAGGTAGTGGTTGAAGTTCCTCGCTGCTTTTTGTATGTTTATAAAAATAATATACATAGTTCCTTCGCGTGATAAGGTCCGCTGCTAACCCCAGTGAAATAAGTCGGTGTGATTAGGGTAATTTGTGATAAGTTCCATCAACACCCTCCCAGTCTAGGGTGAAGTGCTTCGTTAGTGCCAGACCTCGTGAATCCCACACTTCAATGGCAAGGAAGCGGTACTGAAGGACCTTGTGTAAGTTGAACTATTTCCTACTTGTTGTTATTTTAAATATCTATACGTTGTTTTGCAATATTCTTTGTCGTTCTGATACCTTTTTACATAGACTTGCAGGCTATTTTTAAAAAAAAAAAGAGAACAATCAACCATACTGAATGACTCATAACAATTGTGCTTATCTATTCATCTATTTCTCTGTTAAAATTTTACTGAATTACTTATATCAATTGTGTCTTACCTATTTATTTTTTTTACATTTTGTCTGATTTATGTTTAATTGGTGTGAGGAAACGTTTCTGCTACTCCCCAATATTACCTCACTTTGTACTAAAGATTTGTTATATTGCTTTTAACGTTGTTAAATTATATAGATTGTTCAAACAGTTTTTTTTTATTCTACAAAGTATTGAACAATTTATACTTGATCCGTATGTTATGTTTTTTTCTTTGTTTCAGGTTTGCATGACTAATTTGTTTTCTTTTCAGGTCTACTATTCTAATTTTTCTATTGCAGGTACTGTTACTAATTCCTGACAGCCGCGTCCCTTATAGGTTGGTCTGCTTTCTACAACCCCCCCCCCTTCTCTCCGATTGAGCCCCGTCACTTTCTTTGTTTTTTTTTCTCTTTGCTTTTCTTCTTGTTACGCCCGGCTACGAGCCAACGTAACATAACTTTGGCGCCCAACGTGGCGTCCGCAGATTAACGTAACACCTTTTTGCTTCGTATATTTCAAGCTAAAATTTTCAGGAGTGTAGATGGTTTTCCTGGTCTATCGAATTTTCCATCCGTATACCTGCAGACAAAACAATGGCAGACATTAAGGAAATTGTATCAATAATAGAATAGAATAAAGTAATTAGAAAATTGCATACTTTCAACATGCCTCTTAATCAGTTCGGTCGTCCAGAGCGCGAATTTATATTAACATCGGACGGTTAAGGGTACGACGTGCAGCAGAAAAGACCAGAAAATGCAACAGACTCCAAATTCAACTAGAACTTACTCAAAGAAGCACCAATGTATCAAAACCTAGAAAGGAAAGAATTAGCTTTCACGAGAAGAGATTAGTTGGTATCAAGGATCCCAGAAAAGACGAAAATTGTGTAAATAAAAAGTTTGCAGTCAATTTCCTTAATCGGGCTTTTTCTCACTGTTTAAAAAGTACAAAAAACGCACAAGGTAAAGGAAGAATTTATACTGTGATAAATCAGACTATCATCAACCAGTTGAAAGTAGCGAATAACCACTACATGGATGAAAAATTGGAAAGCTTTTATCAAACTTAAGATCGATTGTTTACTATCTGATAAAGTTGGCGAACACCTCTGTAACTAACGAGCGGAAAATCTTTCTAACACTTTCATTGATTTGCAACATGGAGCCCGAATCTTAGAAATAAATTAGAAGGGACAACTCTAGTTTACTCACGTGAAACAACTAGAAAAAGACGCACAGATCGGTTTAGTGTCCGTGTTGCGCAAAAATTAGCAAAAAACGCATCATTAAATAATTATTATTTAAACAAACTCGCAAGAGTTTTTGCATCGTCATATTTTACTTAATCTGTAAAACGCAATCTTAACCAAATAGAGATTGTTACGCCTCATTTGGCTCCACAACAATTTTATTTTAATAATTATCCTAGGGAATTCTTTCTTGTAGAATTAAGTAGGTCACGACGAATTATATAAATACAGTTTTAGTTCCCAGCATTGCTTGGGACTATAGGAAACAGTTTTTTATGTTGATTGTGTATTTCGTGGGGAATGGAATGTTTCCCACGCTTCGAAAAACGTATGTCGTCTTCGACCTACCAGAACGCGTAAGAAAAAAGGGTGGTAACTTGGACAAGTGAACAAGCCAGCCGCCACGACGGCAGACTACACTGGACTACTGTGCTGAAAATAGGAATAAAAAATAGTGCGTCGAAATGCAGTGAAGTTAAGTGTAATCCTTGTCGTCCCTTACACAGAATAACTGTTTGTTCCCTATTTTAATGTTGTTAATTATCAATGAACACTGAAATCGATGAAGACAGACCTTATAATGCGAATAAGGGCCGCTATGCTTGCGACCACGTCCCCAATGCTCCACCCGAAGGTGCAACATTGGGCGATGAAGAGACCTTACATGTGATTTTCCAATGATCCACCCGAAGGTACTACATTGGCCAGAAAGCGAGTTTTTTTTACCTGGAAAATTTGGAATTTTGCCAAACCCTTGCTGTTCCAAGTAAGGTAGGGATCTTTAACGTGCGTGACAATACTTACACACGGGACCTCCATTTTACCTCTCATCCAAACGAGGGTGTATTTTTGTGAAAAATGCTCGCCTAACATTTATCCAGCGGACCGTGTGGGGATTTAAACCGGGACCTTAGGCATAGTAGTCACACGCATACCAACTACACCATGTAGAGACCGTTCATTTACATTTCCAATGCTCCACCCGAAGGTACTACATTGGCCAGGAGGCGAGTTTTTTGTTGTCTGGAAATTTAGAATTTTGCCGAACCCTTGTCGTTCCAGGCAAGGTAGGGATCTTTAACGTGCGTGACAACACTCGCACACGGGACCTCCATTTAACCTCTCATCCGAACGAGGGCGTAATTTTTGTGAAAAATGCTCACCTGCCATTTTTCAAGCAGTTGGCCGTGTCGGGATTTGAACCTAGGACATTGGAATCCGTAGTCTTACGCTTACTACATTGATCCACGGCGACGCCTACCATGTAGAGACCGTTCATTTACATTTCCAATGCTCCACCCGAAGGTACTACATTGGCCAGGAGGCGAGTTTTTTGTTGCCTGGAAATTTAGAATTTTTCCGAACCCTTGCCGTTCCAGGCAAGGTAGGGATCTTTAACGTGCGTGACAACATTCACACACGGGACCTCCATTTAACCTCTCATCCGAACGAGAGCGTAATATTTGTGAAAAATGCTCACCTGCCATTTTTCAAGCAGTCGGCCGTATCGGGATTTGAACCCGGGACCTTGGGATCCGTAGTCTTACGCTTACTACATTGATCCACGGCGACGCCCATGTAGAGACCGCAGAAATTCATAGGATCCAAGCATACGCAGTTAGAGGTACAATACGTAGTAATATTTCCTGCACGGCAATTGCCGTAATACAAGGATTCAGTAATTGGCCACGCCTTGAACTTAACTATCCGGATAAACAAGGGTAAGCTTCATTTATTCACAGCGTTATTTATTCATTTCGTATTGTAAAATTTGTGCAATAGTATTAGTACGAGTATGCGAAGAACTATCGTACCTTTTATCTGTCTAGTTGACAAGTAACAATTCTGCAGCTAAAAAAACGTGGTTTTATTTATAATGCACTGATTGCGTGCCTGATTAAAATTTTCTGTATTTACGGTTCTCTATCGAATTTAAAACTTAAGATGGCGATTGCCATGATTATTTCAATTTAACAGCCATAATTTATAATTTCTACATACACAAGTGGTTGTGTATTAAATTACATACTATATTAAGAAAAAAGTTAATATAGTGAGATATCATTGTCTGTTCTACGTAAACCTACCTATTGGAATGAAATTTATCGGTTTAAAAAAAAAACTTTAAACGTTATCTGATTAATAGCATTTGGTAAGTAACTTTTATAATTTTAAAATAAGCTCTGTGTGCTTGTAGATTTTGTCTGAAAACCAATAATTTAATTTTAAAAAGAGGAATTTAATTACAAACTCGTCGGAATTATCTTATAACCTCACTTTTATTTATTCTGTGTGGATAATTTTTCACTTGAAGAAGTTTTGTCTAATTGATATTTGGTGGTTTAATTATTTTTATAAAATTTGTATAATCACTTATCTATATACAAGTGTTTGTTAGTACTTTTTATTAAAAAAATTTTTAGTTGCCCTCATTTTCAAGCATACTTACTTATTGACAGGTGTTTGGGACCTTCCTTTATATGAAAAAACTGTTTTAATTTCATTCTAAATAGTAAATAAATACAGTTAACTGTCTTTAATAATTCCTACCGGTATTTTTAACCATGCTGTTATGAACTACTTTCATGTAACCTTAAAATTGCCTTTAAGATTCTACTATTAATAATGAAACCAACTCATACCTTATCTAATACAATTAAAAATTTCTAAAACCAATTTATAAATATACCTTATGTAAAATATATCATATAGTTTCTGAATTAATTTATAAATTACAAGGTTTTGATAGTAAATTCAAAGAACCAAGGCATACTAAAGATCTAAAATCTTTTATTTTTAACCTTACCAAGTAGTGATACCTGTGTTCTTACCTTAAATTAATTATATACCCTAACATTATCTGAATTGAATTTCTGTCTTTGGAATTTATCTTAACGCATATAAATGTATCTTGCCCTTGAACTTTAATTCGTTTCTAAACTTTCCACTTCCCAGATTCCTTATTCATCTCAAAATCTCATTGTGTTCACGGCTCTACTTTTAAAAAAAATTATTTGCCACTACACTTAAATAATTTCATTTGTTCTTAAATTTTCATCTTTTATTCCCTGCTACTCTTGTTATTACACAACCCACCGCATTCTTTTGTTGTGATTGACATACTCTCCGTTAGAACAACTCAACGAATCTTAACGACTTGTATTAGCTGATGTCGAGTTCCCGCTTTGCTCTTGGAGGCCCATGCAATCGCAACCTATGTTTCTGTAGTAAAATATAGATTTCTACAGCTACGACTACAAAGAATTGCTATACGATGTTTTATTTCGCAAATATCTCAATCATTTTTTTTATAGTTTCCGTTATCAACTGTTTTTCTGAATAGTAGGAGCGCCTGTATTTTTTTCAGTTTTTCCTGAAAATGGTGAGAGGCTGTCACCTTTTGTCGTTTTCGGCGTTAATTCCTTATCGTTTATTTACTTTTGTATGTATGTGGCAGCTACTGTTTCCGAAATTACCGAGTGGATACACTTAAGTTAGTCGTTTTACCTTTCGTCTGATTTTCCTACCGCAGTGGATGTGCTCGGTAGGAAAATGATTTGTCTAGGTCTCAATTGCAGCCTAGTTATTATGAATTATCGACATGTTGGTATAGGGTTCATTTTATTGCTAATCTTGCAGGTTGTAACATTATTTTGTAATGTTAACGAATAAACAAATCGATTAATTAATTAAAATTCAGTAACTTGCATAACTTATAGACAAAAAATTCCACAATAAATTACTTCATATTTCAGTCAGGCTCCCTTATAATAAAAGACCAGCTTTACAAATTGCTTCAGGCTAAACTATTGTAAATTCCAGCGGCTTTCATCATTTAAAGGTCTACCCTCGTAAATCAAATACAATAAACCTCTTAAAGTTTAGGTCGGTTACAGATTGACGAAAGTGCTAAAATTAAAATGTAATAGTACCTTTTAGTGTAAATAAAGGAAAGCAATTTTCAGTTGAAAAGCTTAACCTTTTTAATACTTTCGTTGATTGACAGCGGGTTATAGAAAACTAAACATTATAAATAGCGAAAACTATTTCCAATTTGATTTGTTCAAATATTACAAGTAATTTGAAGTAGTCTGGAGACATCCATTGTATTTAAAATCCATTTCGGCTCAAGTAGGTTAGCCGGTCTTTGTTAATGGCAGACTACTGTCGCCATAGGTAGGTTCCACATTTCAACAATTAAGAAATTCGTAGAAGGTACAATATAATTTAAACCCTTAGGAAAATAATTGCTTTCGTGACTCTCATCTAAAAAGGGGTTGGATTTGGTTTCTGAAATCTTGTTTTGTGGGAAGTTCTGTTCAGTCATTGGATAACAGAAAATGACGTACATAATGATTAGGGTAGGAATTAGTCTATATAATTTAAGGCTTTAGCCAAAGACAGAGAGTTTTTCCAATGGGGCTGTCCGTGGTCAAGAAGTAGAAAGAAACGTAGTTCGCGGGTAGCGTTCTCCGGCATCACTTCGTATCACGATTGTAAAAAATTGGAAAGGAGTGATACTCTTCCAGGTCGCGAGGGTTATGCCCATATGTTCGCGGATTTATAGTGATACAAGGTAACTAATAAAAAAAACTTGTAGGCGTGTGACGCACAAGTAAGTGATATTGTCAAGAAGATTCTGCCGGGTTCGTGTGCCAGTCAATTCTTTAAAAATTACAAACAGAAGCAACAAGCGAGATTCTCTTCCCAAATTTAAGAACTGTTCTACGTTGGAAAACAAACCCTCAAACAATGGACAATTTTTAGTAAGTAAGTTTTTATAGTTAAGTAGCATGACCAATTTTTAGTTAGTTTGTTTGTTCGGACGTTTTGGCCATAAACCGTAGAATTAATTTAGTGTGCGATTTATAATAAAAGTTTTCGTTCATATACAAGTGTTTGGGAACTACTTATGTACTCAAAATTTTCATAAATTCCATAGTCACCTATTCACTTAAATTTCTAACTTAAAATCAATGAATGTAAGAGGTTCACGTTTCTTGCTCTGTGAATTAAATAGTTTTGTTTGCCGTTGATTATGTCAATAGTTTTTCTTATCAACGAACTTCGTTCGTTTATGAAATCGATTTGTCGTCCGTCTGTCTGTCCGTCTGTCCGTCCGTCTGTCCGTCCGAGGCCTTTCTAATGGTCGGACATCAATGTGTGATACATCAATCGATTCAGCTCGGTGTCCTGAGCTTAAGTTTTGATGTCAGTTGAAATCGGGCCACGGGGACGCCGTGCCCCCGCGATATTCCGTCGGGAAAATTAAAATTTCAAATAGGTCCAAAATTAATGTGCGATACATATTTGGACTCCTCTAACATAGCTGAGTCGAAATATGGTACCCCCCACAAAATCTGACCACGGATACCCGACCCCGGGAATTAATTTTTATTTTATCTGAATACTTATAATTATTACAACATAATAATTTTAATTTCTTTAAATTGTTTTAAAGTAAATCTACATTTGAAAGTTCGTTGCGACAATGCCTTGCATTTTCAACTTGTTTTTTTTATAAGTAGTAAAAAAGTGAGGAATTGATTAAAAGAAACAATTGTCATCCTTGGAATGACAAGTCTCTCAAGGTTTTGTATGAACTTTTGGACATTCTCGACTTGTCTGGCGCCCTTGGCAATTGTCATTAAGCCACAATATTTATGAAAGGTAAGTGCCAAATCTTTTGTAGTATATTATAAATTAATTTAACCCTTTTTTCAAAATTTTAACCCTCTATATGATCCACGACCTTCCGCTAGCTAGTGCCGGTGACCCCCCTTTAATTTTTGTTTTACAGGCCGCCCCCCATTTATAATTTTACTGGAAAATACATACTTAGTAGCTTTTCCGCCTGTAACAAGGTGGACCACCAGACCGATGTTTTAAAAGGGGCCCCATACGAATTTTATTTTAATAATTATCTTAGAGAACTCTTTCTTGTACAATTAAGTAAGTTGTGGCGTATTATATGATAGCGGTGTTAGTTCCCAGCACTGCTAGGGACTTTTACAAATAGTTTTATGAAGTTAATTTTGTATTTCGTGAGAATGGAATATTTATTAAATAAGATGTTTCCCACGCTTCAAAAACATCTATGTCGTTATCTTCAACCAATTAGAACGCATAGCAAAGAAAGGGTGGTTTCTTGAACAAGTGAACAACCCAGCCGCCATGATGGCAGACTACACTGGGCTACCGTACTGAAAAGACGAGCACGCGATAAACTATCGTACCTTTTTACCTGTCTAATTGACAAGTAACAAGATCTGCGAAGTTTACCCCTTTTCCGTTAGACCAATAGTCCGGATAAATTCTAATCATATTGGACTACTTAGCTAAATCATTAAAAATTAAACTACGCTGGAAGTTGCAAATGCAGTGACAAGTATATTGAAAAAAATGCCAGAAGACAAAAAGAATAATCATACGAAAGTTAACTTACAATCAAATAGGGGATTGAAGTTCTATAATTGTCTGCATAAATAACTATGCAAAAATATAGAATAAATTATTATTCCACATTTTTTGCCCTCAAAGCTAGTTTTTGCAAGAGATTGATTAGCACAATAAAAAAGAAGTTATACAGAAGATTCTTTTTGCAAAATGGTTGGACATTTTACCTAAATTTAAAGCTCTTTTGAAACGATGATATGGTGGATGCAATTATATACGTCAAAGGATTGCTAAAACAAAGGATTAAATCTAAATATCTTGCCAATACTGAAAAAATCGTCGCCATCTTGTTTTTAAGGTGCTAGCCTTTTTGATAGCTGGTGCTAGCTCTAAGCTGCATGATGCTAAGTTTTGGAGCAAATCAGAGCAAGGGGGGGCTAGTGGCAAGCCCCCCCCCAATATAATTGGATATATTTCTGAAACAGCTTTGGCGCTAGCTTGTAACAGTTTTTTTGACCACTGCAGAACGTCAATGAATTTTTAGTTTCACAAACCTTTTGTCTAGTCATTTATATCACGTAAACAATTTTTAAGTAAATAAATACCAGTATTGGTACTATGAGGTCTAACCGCCATACAGAAATGCTAGTTTGGTTGCTAACATCAAGCGTTAGTTGTTAGTATGAAAATTATCAAGGCCAAACAGCTTTCATGTTTCATGCATATTGCATCAGCACTCACTAGAACTTTCGTCGAGAACCAACATGGAAACCCAAAGGGTTCTAGCATGTAATTTGCGTCTGGCCTTGTGCTGTAGTGGAGCCCTAGTGTGCTGAACACTAGGTTTAGTGTTTTTAATAATAGTAAGCAGTTAAAAATAAGTTACTAGACAAACTAAATAATTTTGTTGTAGCGCTCTATTAATGACTACTATTAACTACTACTATTAATAACCCTATTAATAAATCTATCAATAACTCTATAAATAACTCTATTAATAATTCTTTTGATAATTCGTTTGATAACCTTTTTGATAGTTCTTTGGATATTTTTTTAAATAGCTCTTAAAAAGTTTCTTAAATACTTTTGTAAAAGTTTCAATTGAATATGTCTTACAACGCTTCGTTAAAAAAACTTTCAATTAAATGCTTCTTGAAATGCTCCGTCAAATCTTCAATTAGATATTGATTTTATAATTCTCCTGCAAATGTAGAGAAAGAACTTTTAAGAAATCGTTTTGTATATCAATTGTAAGGCTTCTCCGTATATTCATTTGTTAGAATAAACCCGCCTTACCTGGTTTTATAAAAATAAGGCAGTCTGAAAGCTGTGTTTCAAGACAATATTAATTCTACTTTCCCATCTACGAGTACCAAGATATAGTTCATTCACATCAACATTGCGATACGAAAATATCGATCTAGTATGAACGTCCTTCAACCTTATGATGAATAGTTGGATTTAATGAAATGTTCTGCAAGGAAACAATATGTTTGGATTTTAAAGAAACGTTCTACAAAGTACGTAGAAATTTTATGGTTTGGAACTAAAGTCCGATAATAAATTGAAATGGTCTTTTTGAAGTTGCGAGTGTGAAATTACAAGTAATTAGGAGGACAACTATACGATGGTAATTATTTTGGTCAAGATCTACACACAGTAGAGCATCCAAGTTTTGTATTGGATTTTGGTTGGTCCAGTTTGTGCGTATAAGAAAAACGCATTAAGTTCTTATGGTCCGGCCCAAGGATCACGCAGCTGATTGTGTCCTGTATAACATCTGGATTCTACGTCAATTATTTTCCGAGGAACGTATGTATTAACACCTGTTCTAACATGCTGTAACACCTTCACGTAAACAACATCTGCTGAACCGAGGTAAAAGATTAGTATTATTCTTACATCACGCCTACAATTGGCGATCTTTCATATAAAGCTGCTTCAGAAAATATTTTTGTAACAACTTATTATCACCTATCCATTTAACAAACTAAAAAGGACTTTAGTAAATTTTTATTGTCAATATTAGTGCAGTGTAATCACAGTTACTATTTTTAATGAAATTAAGCAAACCTAAAGAGTTCTTATTAAAGTTTCATATATGCATGATTTCACTTACAGTTTCTGAATGATGAATTAACAGACAATTTAGATAATTTTTTATATATATGTAAACCGAATAACAGATCTGGTATTTTTGGTATAAATTCAAGTTAAATTTTTGTAACGAAAGCAACACTTAAAGTTTTGATATTTCTTTTGAATATATATTCCTACCTTATGGGTAGATGAAACTTGTATTATCTTTTCTTAAACATAAATTATATACTTACAATTTTTATGAAGGAACAAATTTTAATTAAAGAATCAACATTTAATTTTCTTAATTAATTGTTTTATTCTGAACAAGTACGTTCAGAAATAGAGTAACCAGGTATAAGATCAAATAGCATAAAGTGGTAACCCCAATTTAACAAGAAGCTTTAATAGTCTTTCCAGATTTTGAAGCATAAAAGTCTGTGTTCATAATTTTGTTTGCCTGATTAATCTTTGCTTTTTTTTATGAGGTAACAAGAGAATACCTCTTGTGTCCTCATTTTTGTTAATTTAATTAAATTTTCTTTACAGCTTCTGCGTTAGCAGTTAATACGGTATTCCTCTCTAAGGACTCCCAAGTCCCCCTTAGAGAAACCCTGTATTTAAAAATTAATGACTTGGTGGCGCCCTACCTAAACCCCTGTTTTGTTAAGAATCTAGCCCTAGTAAGAAAATAATGCTTTGTAAAAAGAACCACGAACAATCCTCATAAGCTCTGCCCAAGGAATAGACCCCTAGCATCAAGGCCGCCCACAGAATAATTTGTAGAGGGGGTCAAGACTACTTTAAAAAATATTAGTTATGTTACACAAAGGATGAACACTGTTAATGCAACCCCGTTACCGGACGTATTGGAAAGTAATGTAAGGCATAAAATCTTATTTCCTTAGAGTAGCTCAAAAGCAGTTAGGACCATCGATAATGCAGCGTTTTTTAATATTATAGTTGAAATCACGAAAGAATGCATTCACGCCATAGGTTACTGAATTTAAAAGCGATAAACATTAAAAGTATGTCGGTGTTTAATTCAGAAACCTATGACGCGAATGCATTCTTTCGAGATTTCGGCTATAGTATTTGAAATTGAAAGAAAAACGTAGGATTGATAGTTTCTTAATAAATGCAGCATTCTGTAATTAATCGAATTTTCATAAAGTGTAAAGTTACTTACCAATCTGGTAAATTGCTGGTGCAGCAGGCTATCAATTCTTTTGGCTTGATGATGCACAGGGTAGCAAATGGAAAAGATTGGATTTTACATTAACACACACTAATTGAAAATTGAATGGACTTATTCCAATACACGTAATAAGTCCCCGGTAAGATAATGTAAAAATACAGACACGACACAACCATATTTAACGGAAACAGAAAAGCCACATTGTCAATCAAATGGCCACAAACCACAGATATTAATTAATAGTAAATAAATATCCGACCGGCACTTTAAATAGTGTCTTTAATATTTGTTGAGCAAACAAACATGACTAAGAACTAAAAAGGGTACAACAAACTATTATAACTGGCACTGCTGAATAGGACTGTTCTCGCGTTTTATTAATCATCATCATTTTTGAATAAAAATATCAATCTTCTTCGGTCTTGACCAAATCTATTTAGGACTTCATTTATAAATGCTTGTTTCTCCCTACCTACCATGTCCTTATGTACACTAAGCATGCATAAACCTGATAATCTATCCCCTGACATGCTTGATCTAAGCCACGATTTTACCCGCTTTAGCGTACTAAATGACCTTTCTATTGTTGCAGTACTTGGAGGTAATGCCAAAAAAATATTCAGCGCAGTTTTGATGGCCGGAAAAAAGAAACTTCATTATCAAGCAAATGTACAAAGTCTGTATCTTGTTGAATCTCTCTATTTTGCCAAAGTTCAACCCACGTTTGCAACTGTTCTGAAAAGTTATCAATGTTGTAACTTCTGGCTATTTCTTCTTTTTTATTTAACAATGCTCTTTTTATATTGTTGTCTTTTAAGTTATTTGGATGTAATCCAGACAGTAAAAAAGAAGTCGTAGCAACTTCAGAAAACCTTGTGGAAATAGACTGTATAACAGAATCCAAATAAGGAATAAAAAGGCTTACTCGAAAGTAATCTTCAACACTACTCATATGGTAATTAGACCTATGAGTTTGTCTCTGTTTGTGCAATACGTGGTAATGTAATTTCCAATCCAAAACCATGGGCATGTTCAACACTTTTTTTATAAACCTCTTTAAAATATTGTTTAGAATCACTACGGTGTGTCTTAAAAAGTTTGAGTAGTTCATCTATGTGCTGTTTAACGGAAAATAAGTTTAGACTTTTAGACTGCAGTGCATTACAAACAGGTTCCAATTTGCTAGAATATTTGGCCATAATATGCAGACAAAGAATAAATTTCGACGAAGAAACGCAATTTAAAAGTTGACTGGCCCTATTTCTTGTCTGAGCATTTATTTCACGGTTATGAGCTAAATTTTCCAGAGCGTTCATAGTATCTGCAAAATGTTCCGCAAACAACCTCATTGATTTATATTTGGCGGACCAGCGTGTTTCACATAATAGTGGAATATTAGAAACATATCTACGTCTTAATGGACTATCTCGAAAGAAAGTAATTACTTCTTTAATGGTACCTACTGAATTTTGAATATCCGGAATCTTGTTCAAATCATTTATCACTAAATTTAATCTATGGGACGCGCAGTGAAAATATATCGCTTTTGGATATTTATTTTAATAAGTTTTGGACTCCCTGCTCATGACCTGCCATCGTCGAGCAACCATCAAACCCTAATCCAACTAATTTATCCATACAAAGACCATATTCATTACAAGCGTTTAAAATTGCAGCAGTTATACCTTCTGCGTTCATCGATGTAAGGACTACAAAGCCTAAAATTCTTCTCTGACCGAATTGTCATTACTAACAAATCTTACTCCAAGTGATAACTGTTCTACCCCAGCAATATCTGCACTTTCGTCAGCCAGAATTGAAAATGCTTCACTCAAATTCACATCTTTCACAATTTTTCCCTAATTAATAATCCACAAATTGAAATTATTTGATTTTGAGTTCTGTGAGAGGTGTATTTTGAGTTCTTCTTGCAAAACTTTAAGTGCTCGTTTAGAATGTGATCCCACTTTCTATTCTGAATTGTAAAAGATCCTCAAAATTACCTTTTTATCACCTCGTAATGGCAAATCATGCATACCACAAAAATGACGGTGGATATTATTGGTATAAGTTTTTGAGATTCGATTCAATCAAATCCCGCTCAGCTTCATTTATTTGAGAGGTAATTGATAGACGTTTTCCTTCAATAATTTTGTAAAACTAGAAGCTTTTATAGTTGAATCACGATGCCATTCGGTTGTAGCATGTGCTTTTGCAGAAGCGACAAAGTCATGATATTTTGTGAAGGGCTTCACAATGAAAGAACCAAGAACCCTCTTTAACAGTTGGCCGAAAACTACGCAATATTTGCAAAGTGCGCCTTTGAGTTTTGAAGAATACGCAAGCCAATCGTATTGTTGAAGCCAGTCATATCTAAAAGCACGTCTTCTTTCTTCGGAATCGTTCTTGAAATTATATTTAGGATCTGGTTTGTAAGGATTTGTTAATAATGAAAAGCGAACATCGTCTGAAAGTGTTTCATTCGAATTAACAAAATTGCCCAAATCGAGCATGTACTCATTCTTATCAGTTCATATTCACATGTGAGAGATTTTAAAGTATTAGGTGACGAACTACCAGCTTTATTTAGATCATTGACACTATTATGTACTATACTATTACACTCAAAAATAGCATTAGCACCAGCACCGCTACTACTACAGCCTATGCTAGATGATTCTTTTAGTTCATTTCGTTTGAAAAATTTTCTAATATCCATTGTTAGTATTGTTACTGATCTTAGATCTGAATTTCTGAAAAAAAATAACACGCTTTACTTTTCTGATACTCCAAAAGAAGAGATTTGTTAATCAAATAGACTTTAAAGAAAAAAAAATAAGAATCTCCCAATTGCAAATAAATATTATTTTTAAATATGTATTCTCACGCATTAGGTACATTAGTACTTACTGCTATCTTATCCGTAACTAAAATGTAGCTGCAATCTTCGGCCTTCTTTAAAAACAAAAACCAGTAACTACACTACTTATCAACACTGATAACAATAACTACAAGAAAAATGACCAAACAATATCTATCAACATACACGTCTTCTACTAATTCAACAGTCAGATAAAGTTTCCTAAGTCACAAATTAAAAGTACACCGCATTCGAAAAACACTGAATACAAACTGAAGTCACTGAAGATATAGACGTACTTTACTGTTATAGATAAAGAATATATTTTTTCTCAGAATAGAACACAATGAGACATTTGTAGAACATTCCAAAGTTTTATTTGTAGAGTACCTGAACCTGTACAATAAGAAAGAAACCATTATGAAAGCCTTTATTTATATTTCGTTTGAATAGAAACTTTCAGGGTAAAGATATTTAGATATTAAAGAATGAAAATAACAGTTTTGTTATAGGCGGTTAGGGTTACTATTGTAAGGTAATCGCATTAATTCGCATTTCCTGCTTAAAATGACATACAAAGTCGGTCTATTTATAGTTAGACAATAGGCATACCTGTAGTGTAATCTCAACATTTAGGTTTACTTTATTTGTAAACAATAGTATAACCGATAGTGAAATCGTAATCTTCTTCAATCTCTAGTGAAGGTGCACTTCGTGTTGCGATTTCTAACGGAAAAAAAACCAAAGGAACATATTCAGGGGGGAGGTGTCAAGCGACCCCCATTGACCCCCTTTGTGGGCGGCCTAGCCTAGCATAGTCGTAAGATATTTGCGTTCCATCATTTTAAGGAGATCCTTCCTTAAAGGCCACTGGTCACATTAGGGGATAAAAAGAACCCCTAACTAGTTAACCAAACCTGTAGGCAAAAAAAATTATAAGTTGAAAAATGTTTTGAATCGCATAAATTATGTTTTTGAAGTGTTGTAAAAATATGAAAAATAAATCGAGTATTGTTTTTTTCAATTTGAAATATCTTAAATTATGTTGAATGGATTTGGACCCCAATTTGGTTGTTAATTTTGAAAGTGGTCTAACTCCATTCTTGGTGAGAAAACGCATTATTATTCACTTAAAAATTGTCATTATTTTAATAGAAACTATAAATTTAACACCTTTAGATACACTTAAGCAGTATGACTCATTGGTATCCTGTACGTATATTTTTAATTGCTTGAAGCACAAACCCTTAAATATCTCAATTTAAGTATAAATGGATTTGACCACTTTCAAAATCAACGGCTCATATAATCTCTAATTTTTTGTATGTTAAATCCTACGTTTACATACATAATAATGCACCAATCACTTTGCGATCTCAGAGTAATAAGGTTCATTATCTAGCAGTTAACCTCCCCACAAAGAGAGTATAATTTTAGATTTGAAGATATAAAGTTGTACATAGACGATAGCTACGTAACCGGCGTTTTAAGGTTATAAGAACACTTAAAAAAGAATAATATTTTGCAAATCGGTAAATAGAATCAATTGTTTTAGAATCGAGAATCTATCAAATTCAGCAGACTGGTGTGCGTTTAATACTGAATATGCAAAAACACATTCATTTATAAATCAAGGCTGTAGACTTAAAGTAATAAAAATGATAATGTATGCATACGCATCTGTTGGTGAAGTAGCCGTCATAGCTCACAGCTTTCAATGAAATAAAAAATGCATTAGTGGCCTACACAATACACATTCGAGTCGTTGACTTCCGTCTATTTCTATTATAGTAATTGAAAAGTGTTTTACATTTAATCGCTAGAATTAAACACTAGTTCTGGCAACGCATTACTGAACGTTTTAAATAGCCAAACTGTACAAATCAAAATATACAGTTAGGTTTTTTTTTCAATGAAATTGTCAGACAAGATCACACCAGTTTACACGTTTATTTTAGTTTCAAAACAGATTGTTGTTCTAATTGATAATTATTTTTATTTTGCATGTCTGTGTTACAGGAAATATGTACAAAAATGGTTCTAATTGCTTCCTTATACACGCGTAAACCTGACGGTCCAAAAATTCCTCCTCGATGTCATCGACCACTTGACAAAACTTTGAGCCGCAAGTTCAATGAGATTAATAAGAGAAACTTATCACATTTTTTTTGTAAAAAGAAAAACAACAAATATAAATTTTAAATTCGAATTTTCATACCCTTAGTAGATACAATTCTAAAAATTTCTCATACCACATACAGACGAGGGTTGCCTCCTATATTTCAGAATTTGAGATCAAAAACAATTACACTGAACAATAAATTGTAATTTTTTTTTCCTAACGTGCAATGGCGTTTGTTATAGGATTCTTCCCGCTGATTACGAATCTATCGACAGAATTTTTCTATCACTCGCCAGTGAAAAGTTATTCATATTTTTATAATGGAACGTTCGATTACGTAATGATTACATTTGTTGTAATACAAATTATGCATTCCACAACGCTACCGAACCTCAAAATTTTTTTGCATGTGATTTTCGTGTGTACGGTACTTTTTAAGCATCGTGCGGCTCCACTTCCCTTGGTATCGGTTTTCGCAATACATAATGTCTAGGTGGAAAAAATGAATCCTCAAAGATAAGCTAACTGCTTTAATGCAATGTGACTATTCTAATAGCCTAAGTCTTTCTGAATCTGTTCTATACAAGACGTAGCGCTCCTTTACATACTTCGTTTTCTGCCCTCCATCTATTACTGCCTAATACATCATGCCTCAATATATGACGTATCTTCCTATCTGCTTTCATTAACAATATATATAATTCAAAATTGATTTGTGGGTTCGAGGTCACTGGATTTTAGTTGAAAACTCTTGATGACAGGCTATCTAAAATTTCTTATACGCTAGATTATAAATGTGATACATATATTATAAACTTACAAACTTGAGGTTAATTGAAAACTAGCACAACAAACATAATAAAAAATCTTGGAAAAACTTTTAAAACTAACAAAATTAAAAGTTTTTAAATATAAATTCTAAAATTAAAATTTGTATATACATCAATTTGATGTCATAAATTTTGATGTAAAAAATTTTTTGTTTCATAAGATGACTATTTTGTTTTAATAGTTGAGAGGTCTGCCCAAAGAATAACTCAACATAACAGTGACATAACCATCAAACCAAAAGCATGTGCATTAACCACACACGTAATAGATAAAAATCACAGTATGGATTTTGAAAATTCAAACATCTTAAAAATAGAGAACAAATAAAAAAGAATTGTTTTAGAAATGTATCATATTTATAAAACTAAAAATACAATAAACAAGAAAACATATATTAGTAACTTAAATTCCATATGCACTTATTTATTTACTTTGAACAAAATTAAAAAATTAATGACAGGAATTAAACTAAACACACACACACACACACACACACACACACACACACACACACACACACACACACACACACACACACACACAACATGCATACACTATACACTCACATCATATAATTTACATGCACACTCACACATACGTATGCACTCGATACTCTGTCATCAAACAAATTAGTCATCTTATATCCTATGAAACAAAAAATTTTTTACATCAAAAGTTTATGACATCAAATTAATGTATATACAAATTTTAATGGATACTAGAAGCGCTTGTAGTCCCTTCGGGCTACGTTGGGCGCCATTTACCCATTACGCCAAAAATTTCTTGAATAGGCCAGTTGAGTGAGTTGAGCCAGTTGAGTGAGTTGAGCCAGTTGAGCGAGTTAAGCGAGTTGAGTGAGTTGAGTAAGTTGAGACATCATAAAAACGACTTGGAAGAGTTGATCGGATCAAGACCACTTCGGCCTAGTAGATTTTAGCGAATCGACAACTGGAAGTTGATCGGATCATGACCACTTCGCCCTAGTAAACCTTGCCAAATCGACAACTGAAAGTTGATCAGATCAAGACCAATTCGTCCTAGTAGTCTTTGTCGAAACGACAATTGGGAGTCGATCGGATCAAGGTCACTTTGTCCAAGTAGACTTTGTCGAAATAACTTCGGGAAGTCGATCGGATCAAGATCAATTCGTCCCAGTTGATTTTATCGAAAACACTTCGGAGAGTTGATCGGATCAAGATCACTTCGCCCTAGTAAACTTTGTCGAAATCACTTCGGGGAGTCGATCAGATCAAGATCACTTTGTCATAGTAGACTTTGTCGAAATCACTTCGGGGGCTCAGTCGGATCAAGATCACTTCACCAAGTAGACTGCGTTAAAATGATTTCGAGGAGTTTATCTGATCAAGACCACTTCGCCCTACTAGACTTTGTCGAAACAACAATTGGGAGCTGATCGGACCAAGGCAACTTCGCCCTAGTACATTTTGTTAAAATGACTTGTAGTAGTCTAGCGTATCTAGATCACTTCGCCCTAGTAAACTTCAGTATTGCTATTCCCCCAATACACGTACTGTAGTAGGTTATTATACACTAAACAGTAGCTATTTTGCAGCGTGTCCGATAGCTTACTCCACATTTTAGCAAGTTGTACCAAGTACATTGGCTCCTTTAGGAAGTATAACTTACTATCTTCCAATAAGGTTAAACAGTCTGTGCCGCGCTGACATAGTTTCCAATTGTACTGTTGTATATTGTCGCTTCCAATCGCGTAATACCATGTTCTTTGGCCAAAGTAGATGCGAATGTTTCCCTTAAACGTGCATCTGGACAACGTAAAAAATCTAGTATATGATTTCCAAGTTGTTTATATTAACACCAGGACTTGTTATTTGACACACAAATTTGTTGTATATCTTGATTATTACATTGGTTGTTAGCCATGTTAAACAATCAATTCCCACAGTTTTATCGTTGTCAACTATAATATTGCAGTTTTCTTCGTATTCGCCCTTGTAGCAAAAGTTATGGTTTGTAGTTAAATAATTACACATTTCCATCTTGCTAAATATGCCAGAAAAATCTTGGGTTACATCCATGTCAAAAAGATAGTAATAATCTTTTTTGAGTCCGTTTAATATATCTGGTAGTACTTCCAATAAAGTTTCCAACTTAACATTTGCTAGTTTCACTTTGTACGGAACACATATAGGATTTTGGAATTTTTTATCAATGCTTTCGAGGCCTTCTTTTCCGATAATTTCTTTTACTCTCTGGCCCATCTTGTTAGTGCTTTCCAGAAAAAACGAAAGCTTAGTTTTAACACCATGCCTAATGGAAACAAATCGGTCGAACTTTCCTCGTAGATAGCTCGTAGAATGCACCACAAATTTCTTTTTTAGGATAAACATCCTTTTATTTGCAGATGTTTGCTCGTCTAATCCGATCTAGGTCGGATTAAATCCGACCTAGGTCGGCTAGGTCAGATTTAATCCGACCTAGGTCGAACTGGGCACGGGTGTGCATTGACGTATGTCCTGATAGATGTCGGATATATGTAGGATGTATGTCGGATATAGTTTGGATGTATGTCGGATGTATGTCATACGGATGCGAGAGGAGAGAGAAAGACAAAGTAGGGTGGAGAGAGAGGGTTTAGGTTAGTTTATGTTGTTTGGAGTAAGGTTAGTCGGTGTTATCTGAAGTTAGGTTAGGTGAGTAGGACTTGTTTGAAATTAGGTTAGTCGGTGCTGCCTGAAGTTAGGTTAAGTTAGTTGGACTTGTGCGGACTTAGGTTAGATAGCAGGAAAAATTGATAGGTTAGGTCAGCGCCGCGGCGTTGACCTAACCTATCAATTTTTCCTAGTATCTAACCTAAGTCCGCACAGGTCCAACTAACTTAACCTAACTTCAGGCAGCACCGACTAACCTAATTTCAAACAAGTCCTACTAACCTAACTCCAGACAACACCGACTAACCTAACTCCAAACAACGTAAACTAACCTAAACCTTCCTCCCCTCCACCCTACTTTGTCCTTCTCTCTCCTCTCGCATCCGTATGACATACATCCGACATACATCCAAACTATATGCGACATACATCCTACATTAGTCCAGTATACATCCTATATATATGCAACATATATTCGGACATATGTATATACGCACCCCTGCCCAGTCCAACCTAGGTCGGATAGCAAAAACTGTTCCTAAACAAGAGAATGTAAGCGATATGGTTATGTCCGACATATTCGGCTATCTTCGGCAATATGCGCCCCCACTCTGTAGGATACATAAGGGACAATTTTTCGTATCCAATTTAGTATTCGGCAGTAGCTAGAACAGTAAACATGAGCGTCTCCAAGGTGATTAACGTTCCTCAACTTCTTGGTAATAAAGTGAAACCAACAAATGAGCGATTTGGATTGTGGCTTTTGGCAGAAAATATGTGCAACAATAATCCTGTGACAGATATTGGTAATATTTGTTATGTCGAAGGCGAACAGATGCTGACTGGTGGATTACACACACCAATTACAGAACCATTTTGTGACAATATAATGTTGGTTAAAATTTGCGATCTTTCTGACGCCGATCAAACATCTGCAAACAAAAGGATGTTTATCCTAAAAAAAGAAATTTGTGGTGCATTCAACGGCTATCTACGAAGAAAGTTCGACCGATGTATTTCCGCTAGGTATGATGTTAAAGCTAAGCTTCCGTTTTCTCTGGAAAGCACTAATAAGATGGGCCAGGGAATAAAAGAAATTATCGGAAAAGCATTAATAAGAAATTCCAATTATGTGGCAATTAAAAGATTCACAGCTTGTTTATAATTTTTTGCCTTTGCGTTTCCCTAGAAACTGGAATACACCTCTTTAAATAATACTCATGCATCAGCCTCAATTTCGGTCAGTTTTGAATCAAATACACACTGTCCTTTATGATGTGACGAATTTGTATCCCAATAAAATTCCTTCTTTTATTTTTGTCTCACTTAGTCTGGAAACGTCTCTCTCAGATATTGGAACCTTCACCTTCTTTATTTAAAGCTTTGACAAAGTTTTTCATCAGTCCCAACTTTATGTGCAGAGGTGGTAGCAAAACTTTCTTTGTATCAACCAGAGGAAGATTTATAACACTTTTTTCTCTAGCAACAAGGTTTTCTAACGTTTTGCCGTCTTTTACAAAGTAGTATTTATCTTTTGCTCTGCTGTCCCATTCGCAGAAAAGTACTTTGTGTAACCCAGTTGCATTCTTAACAAAAGTGCTATGACTTTTAAATTATCACATATGTTCCACCCATGTTCTGTATACTTAATTTCTTCAGGTAAAGTTTTTATATTGTCATAGTTTTCCTTCATATGCACTGCTTGGGCAATAGGAACAGAAGGGTACAAATTTCCATTTGGAGGAGAACACCCTTCAAGTTTAGAATAGATGAATCAAGAAATAGTCTCAACTCATTAGTTTTGTATTTACATCCTAATGCATCCATTAGTCCAGGAACATCTACACAGTACACTAACTGCTCACACGATGTACAAAAAAAACTTGTTCGCGTCTCCGATATGTGGAAATATGCGTTCCACTCTGTAATAGTTTCCAATCTTGCAACCTGGATCCAAACAGCTCGGCTTGAGCTTCTAACAAATATAAAATGCTGTACGCGTTGAGCTCATCTTGTAAAAGTAAATGTGGTTAGAAATCAGGATTCGCTTCTTCTTCCACAGGTTCAATAATATTATCTTCAGCGACATTCGTATCATCGTCAAGTGTATATGATAATACTGGACGTACTAGGACAGGTAAATCCTGACCGTGACAAACTAGTATGAGAGCTGATTGTAATTCCAGATAGGTTCGTCAAGCAAAAATAGCAATTTATAACATGGAAAATAAAAGTGAAAAAGAAATACAGTTTCCAGCAGAGAATATCAATTCTCGTAGAGAAAAATACGCAGCGAACGACTTAATTTGTTAAACTATGCTTGCCACGGGCAGGATAGGTTTCAATTCACAGGTTCGTGAAAGTAATGTTGTTACGATCGGTTAAAAAACGGGTAAGGCCTGTAGAGTTTTCCCCTCCAATAATTTGGAATTTTGTGTTGTGTGCGTTAAGGAAGCTGTATTAGTTGGACAACCCAAGAAATTATTGTAAGAAACACCTATGTTGTTAGACATTCTGAAGTTAAACAGTGAGTACAATGAACTTTCATGCTTAGATTTAATAATAATGCATATGCGGGTCGAAAAATGTAGATGGTGTGTGCGAGTGTGTGTGTGGGTGCGTGCACACGCGCACGCGTGTGTATGTGTGGGTATGTGCGCACAAGCTTGTGGGGCAGTGCGTGCATGGGTGCGTGCGTGCGTGTGTTTATTTATGTAATAGAAAATAAATCAAAGTGAAAGTAATAGTTGTGTTAAACTAAATTAGCGACGGAATAAATATACATTGATTTTAAAAATAACCTTTATTAGAGAAATTATTGTTGGCAAAAGAGTAAAAGTTTAGTATTTTGTAATGGACAAGTGAAATGATACAAAGAAAAGCGGGTATTTAATAGTTTTCTATGTTTGTTACTGTTCGGGCTCCTGTTCCTCTCTTCTTGATCCTTGTTAACCCATTCCTTTAACAATCATGAAAGGACTTAAAACCAGCAGCCGACGAAGGTGTTGGGTTGTCATGTTTGAACCACCGGAAGTGACAAACTAGTTTCGTGTCGTGAGTGCTCATTGACAATAAAATAGTACCGTTAAGCCAGCTATACAGTTAACAAATTACAGTCCACATCATCATTAGAGGAGTTCAAAGTAAGTGTTTATGTAAGTGTTATGTAAGTAATGCTTGATTTTGTTTGTTTTTTGATTGAAAGGGTGCTATAAATTCATTATTGCTTTAAACTGTATAGACATTTGCTTAGAAGTTCTTAGAACAATTTGTTTGATTTGTTTTACAATCTAAGTAAATTTTCGTTATGAATACTATTTATTTTATGTGCAAGTTCTATTCGAGAATTTAATTAAGATAAATAGTAATGGTACTAAATAGCATTCTTGTGAGCTTGGGGAACAAGTATACATACGGTTGGGATAGCAAATTCTTAAACGTTTCGGGTTAAAGACAGGTGGTTTATGGTTGCAGCGTAGTTATTCTTTTGTTATTTTTGCTGTGAGGTATTTTTACAAGCCTTTGTGTTGTTATTCCTTTTAGAAGATTTAGGCATTTTTCAATTTCAATTTTGTGCACCTGCATTTTACAGTGGTATTGTATTGTTTATAGAAACGGTACTTGTCATTTATTGCTCAAACATCACTTCCTTGGGTGGTCGTAAAAACATCCTTTTCCTACAGAATTTTAAAGTTTGTAGTTGCCGCTTTGTTGCTTTAGATGGTAGTTACCATAAAAAGGTTGATTTTTCAAAGTAAATCGGCGTTAAGTAGATTGATAGCATTGCAAAGCACATTGTCTAATTTAGATGGGACCGGTGATACTTTTGCGCAAATTGAAGCCAGTATGCAATTAACTTCGCAGATTATATCAGATTTTGACAAATTGTATACAGAATGCATCTTAGATGATGAATGTATTGAAGAAATTTCGGGTATTCGAATTAGTTTAGATAAATATTTTTGCAGATTAGAGCACGGTTCACTGAATGTCAAAGGCAGTTTGAAACTAAAGTGCCTCTAGCATCATTGGTGGACAATTCACTGTCAAACACAAACAACATACGCTTGCCGACAATTCCATTAATAAATTTTAATGGGAAAATTGAAGATTTTGAATCATATTACAATGCATTTCATACTTTGATCCATTCATATCAAAAACTTTCTCCTATTGAAAACTTATATTTTTTGTTTAACAGTTTAGATGACAAATCTAAACAACTCGTTAAACATTTATCGATCTGTGACGCAAATTACGGTATTGCCCTAAAAATTATTATAGATCGCTATGAAAATAAAAGATTAATTGTTACAAATTATTTAAATTGCATGGAAAAGGATCCCAAATTGAATTGTGCTACGTCGGATAGTTTAAGGTCCTTATTAAACGTATTCGTTGAAAGCTCTAGTGCTTTAAAAACTTTTGAAAATGTCGATATGTTTGATTATGTTCTTTTCAATTGGCTATTACAAAGGTTAGATTCAGACACCGCCAAACGTTTCGAAATGCAGAATACTAGTGAAATACCACGTTTTAAAGAATTAAGAACGTTCTTAGATCAATCGTGTAAGGCTTTAGAGATAAATGATTTGATGTCTCAAAAAGCACCGAAAACCGTCAACTTTGCGACTAAAAGTAAAAGTGAGCCTTCAACTTGAAATAGACAAAATTCAACTCGTGGGACGTTTGTATCTACGAGGTCATCTAACAAATGGATAGTGTGTAATGACTCGTACTTGAATTATGGTTGCAAAAAGTTCCTTGGTAAATCCAGTCAGGAACGATTTGATTTCGTTAAAAAGAATAATCTCTGTTTAAATTGTATGTGTAGTTCGCATCGTGTCAAAAATTGTCAGTCAAAGGTTGTTTGTAAAAAATGTCGTAAACCACACCACACATTGTTGCATTTTGAGAATGCAAATACTTCTACTACATCAGCAGATCATACAAAAAAAATTGTTGAAAGGATTGAAACAAGTGAAGCTTCTTCGTTTTCGATGCAGAGGGCTGAAGTTAGTTCATTTTTTTCTCGTTCAGTTGCTAATGCAACAACTTTGTTAGCTACTGCTCAGGTAGCGATTATCGATTGTTTTGGAAAACTACAAACTGTTAGGGTACTCTTACATAATGGGAGTATGTCAAATTTCATGACAGAAAAGTGTCGTCAAAGGCTTTTTTTGCAGAAGCATAAAAGCTTAGCAAAAGTACAAGGTTCGGGCTTGAATGCGTCTACTATCAGTGGTAGCTTATCGTGTCGTATTCATTCTTGTAATCAGGCTGAAACTCAGTCCAATTTCAATTTAGAATTTTTTGTTTTACAGGAAATATGTGGTCAACTTCCGGCCACATCTTTATCAAAACGCCATTGGGATCATATCGATGGATTACAATTAGCTAATCAAAAGTTTTTTGAACCTGCGAAAATTGATTTGTTGTTAGGAGCAGACATTTTCGCACAAATTTTGTTGAATGAATCTCGGATCGGCCAACAAGACGAACCGGTGGCCATTCGCACCAAATTTGGTTGGATTGTGACTGGAAAAGTAGGTTGTTCAGAAACTATTTCTACTTCGTTGTGTGCTTATGTGGAACCAATAGAAGCTACTTCGTTTTTGGGAGCTGGAAAGTGTTCCTGCTCAGGTACAAGAAAATGCAGAAAACGTATTGTGTGAAAAGACGTTTGTCGAAACTTATTCTAGAAACGATGTAGGTCGATTTATGGTTTCATTGCCTTTTAAAGGACCAGAACCAATCTTTACTGATTCTCGTGCAATCGCTTTACGTCGCTTTTTGGGGTTGGAAAGACGTTTGCAGAATGACTCGCATTTACGAGCGTCATACAATCTTTTCATGCAAGATTACATAAACACAGGGCACATGAGTCCTGTACCTCTTCTTTCGTTGGATAGTAGTCCTGTTTATTACATTCCGCATCATGCGGTAATAAAGCCAGAGAGCACAACAACTAAATTAAGAGTTGTGTCCGATGCAAGTGCAAAAACCTCAGACGGTATTTCACTAAATGGCACGTTGTTACAGGGAAAATCACTACAAAAAGATATTTTTGAACTTCTATTGCAGTTTGGGATTCACAACATTGCTTTCACGGCGGATATCAAACAAATGTATCGCCAGATCGAGATTGTACCAGAACATCGAGATTTCCTACGTATTTTGTGGAGATTTGATTCATCTGATCCTCTTGTTGATTACCGATTTAACAACGTTACTTATGGGATAAAAGCTTCTCCTTTTCTTGCTCTTCGTACGATCCAAGAATTAGCGAGCTTGGAAGCGGTTCGTTACCACCGCGCTTCACTTGTTTTATCGTCCAACTCATATGTAGATGACATCATCAGTGGTTGTGAAACTATGAAGAAGCCAACTTGCTAGTTCAAGAACTGACTGAATTAAGTAAGCTTGATGGTTTTGAACTTAGAAAATGGAATAGTAATTCCACCCTTGTTTTGTCAAATATACCCAGTTCACAAATCGAACAACCACCGCTGACGTTTAGTCAAGAATAAATTCCGCTAGTAAAGGTGTTAGGACTCAAATTGTGTTCCGATACAGACGTTTTTTCATACGACATACAAATTAGTGAGCGTCCTTGTACAAAAAGGAACGTTCTCTCGACATTAGCTAGAATTTTCGATCCCCTAGGTTCCTTAACTCCTGTTACATTTTTTATTAAACATTTCGTTCAGCGTTTATGGACTTTGAGAATCAATTGGGACGTCCAACCTCCCGAAAAACTTATTCGTCAATGGGACAAGTATTTGTTGCAACTTCCATTCTTATCCGAGTTAAAAATTTTTCGTCAGTTGATTTGTAAAGACTTAAAGAGCATCGAGTTACACGCCTTTTGCGATGCCTCAGAAGCAGGTTATGCATCTGTTGTTTATTTTCGTTGTTTTGACAAAAATGATAATATTTTCGTGTATTTTGTTTGTGCAAAAAGTAAAGTTCCGCCCATAAATAAGGTTTCGTAGCCACGGTTAGAGTTGTGCGCAGCAGTTCTACTCGCAAGTCACGTAGAGTATGTGAAGAAAACATATTTCAAGTTAGAATTTACCAGCATCTTTGCTTGGTCGGATTCTACAATAACACTTTCATGGTTAAAATCGCCATCTAATAAATGGAAAACTTTTGTGGCAAATAGAATTGCACATGTTCAAACGCTGGTTGCACCCTCTAATTGGAAGCATGTCAAATCACAAGACAACCCTGCCGATTGTGCCTCTAAATGCCTTTCTGCAACTGCACTTATCGATCACCCACTATGGTGGGCGGGTCCTGTGTGGTTAAAATTACCTTTGGAAAAATGGCCTAAACAACAATTTCTTGATAATTCAACATCAGAATTGTCACAAAGTTCTACCGAAGCAAAAGTCGTGTTGATTGCCATCAAACCCTCGGATCACGTTTTGACTTCTTTGTTAGATACATTCTCCGATTTGCAAAAGATTTTAAAAATAATTATTCACTGCCGCCGTTTTGTGTTCAACCTCAAATCACCTAATGGAAAATTAACTGGTGCGATTACACTTCGAGAAAGAACATCAGCGTTAGAATTATTAGTTAAACATGTTTAAAACGGTGCATTTGCGGAAGCTTTGGAAAAATTGAACAAGGGACATTTAGTTAGCAAACAACTCCGTTCTTTTACTCCAATCGTAGATTACCGGGGACTTCTCAGGGTGGGCGTCGGTTAAAACATTCGGGCATCTCACATGATGCAAAATATCCTTTACTTCTCCCTCGGATCCGTCGTCTAACAACTCTTATTATACAGGATTGCCATATTAAAAATTTACATTGTGGTAATCGTACAACCCATTCATTATTGCAACAGCATTTTTGGATTTTGTCTGCTAGGAGAGCCATAAGACAGTGTCTACGTGCATGTATTCCTTGTTTTAAGGTCAATCCTACTTCCATTGTGCCTTCTATGGAAGATTTACCTACTCCGCGAGTGACTCCTGGAAAAGCATTTCGTCATACTGGCGTAGATTTTGGGGGCCCTTTTTCCATAACAAGGGGTCGGGTTCGAGGAGCCAAAACCTTAAAGGCATATATTTGTCTCTTTGTTTGTTTCAGCACTAAGGCAGTACATTTAGAATTGGTTTCAGATTTGTCGTCAGAAGCATTTTTAGCCGCTTTCCGTCGATTTATTTCTAGACGCGGAAGGGTGTATTAACATGTACAGCGACTGCGGTACCAACTTTGTAGGTGCTGAAGCCAAAATACGCAAACTGTTAGAACAATCCGCACACGCAAAAAACAATAAATGGCCGTTCAATCCCCCTTCTGCTCCGCACTTCGGTGGGCTATGGGAGGTGTAAAAACTTACCTATTTCGGGTAGTTGGTGAGCAAAAATTGACTTATGAAGAATTTAATACTGTTATAGTGTAAATTGAAGCACTTTTGAACTCCCGTCCATTAGGTCCGCTTAATTAGGATCCTAACGATTTATCTTGTTTGACCCCAAGTCATTTTTTAACCATCGAACCTATTTCTGTCATTTAAATCGTTGGCAACTAGTTCAGCGGTTACAGCAAAGTTTCTGGAAGCGATGGCAGTCAGAGTACCTTCATACGCTTCAGCAAAAATCTAAATGGTTTGCTTCAGGGAAATCGCTAAAGCTTAATACCTTAGTGCTGATTCAAGAATCCAATTCCCCGCCTCTTCAATGGAGATTGGGTAGAATCATTCAACTGCATACCGGCAAAGATAACGTTGTTCGCGTTGCAACTGTGAGAACGGCACATGGGACTCTTAAAAGACCTGTGCTAAAGCTTTGCCCTTTGCCCTTAGAACAATAATTGTTCATGTAATAATTGTTGGTGTATTTGTGCAACAAGCTCATAGGGTTAGATATTATATAGCTATTTAGTCTAGTTCCGTATAAGTTAGTTAGTATCGTTCATATTAGTTGTTTACTTTGTTTAAAAATAAATTTGTATTTATTTTGGTGGGCGGGATGTTTGGGCTCCTGTCCCTCTCTTCTTGATCCTTGTTAACCCCTTCCTTTAACAATCATGAAAGGACTTAAAACCAGCAGCCGACGAGGGTGTTGGATTTGTGATGTTTGAACCACCGGAAGTGACAAACTAGTTTCGTGTCGTGAGTGCTGATTGACAATAAAATAGTGCCGTTAAGCTCGCTATACAGTTAACAAATTACAAGCCACATCATCATTAGAGGAGTTCAAAGGAAGTGTTTATGATAAGTAATGCATGATACATCCTTTGATCCAACAGATACTAACGATATTTCCAAAAATTTGGGATTTATAATGTCAGGAAATTTATGGCAAACGGGAAAATTTGGAGTGATAATAGTATGGATGGATTTAAGGTTTTCTATAATTCTTATAGCAATATCTGACCAGATCGAGGCAAAATTTTATTTAAATATTTGTATTTATAGGGTTTATAGGGTTTGTAGATCTGGAAAAAGCATTCGACAATGTAAATTGGAAACAAATGTTTGAAATACTCAAAAAGATTGGAATGAGTTATAGGGATAGACGAATAGTACATAGCTTATACAAAGAGCAAACAACAGTAATAGAATTAGAGCAGGAACGTAGAGAAGTAAACATTAGGAAAGAGGTGAGACAGGGATGTGCCCTATCCCCATTGATTTTTAACTTGTACACAGAAGAGGCAATGAATACTGTCAAATGCAGGAAGACATTTGGGATTACTATGCAGGGACAAAAAATTGATATGCTTAGATTTGCAGATGATATAGCGGTATTAGCATCTAGCAAGGAAGAGTTAGAAGCTGCTCTTAATGAAATGGAAACGGTTCTAACAGAGAGATACGGTATGAAAATTAACAAAACTAAAACTAAAGTTCTAGTTTGCAAAGGTGGGAAAAATAAATCAAAACAAGAATACAAGTATTTAACACGAACTTACAAGAGGTTAAGGATTTCTGCTACCTAGGAAGCCAAATAACGCAAGATGGGAAAAGCACAAAAGATATAAAACAAAGATTAGCACAAGGTCGTGCTACATTTAACAAGAAAAAGCAGCTACTGTGGTCAAAGACCACAAACATAGAAACAAGGAAAAGATTGCTTAAAACATATGTGTGGAGCACAGCACTGTACGGTTGTGAAGCCTGGACAGTAGGAGAAGCGGACAAGAAAAAGGTAGAAGCCTTTGAAATGTGGTGTTACAGGCGTATGATGAAGATATCATGGACAGACAAAGTTAAGAACGAAGAGGGACTAAAAATGGTAGAGGAAGAAAGAAATATGTGGAAAACGGTAAAAAATAGGAGAGATAGGATGATAGGCCACATACTACGGCATGAGGGAATAGTGCGGAATATATTAGAAGCAGAGATAGGAAAAAAGAAGAAGAGGCAGACCTAGATTAGACTACTGCACACAGATAGTAAAAGATGTAGGCTGTAGGGGTTTTAAGGAGATGTGTAGGCTAGCCCAGAATAGAAATCAATGGAGGTACGCATCCAACCAATCCCAAGATGGATAAACTAATGACGAAAAGATAACTGTGCGTAAACATGATGATTATTATAAGTAACTACAAGCATTGAGTGGGCTATATTCTCGAATAATGTTAAGTGTGTGAAAGGATTTACTGGAAAACCATTATTTCGGCAAATGTCTAAGTGTTGGGGGATCTTGGTAGCCACAGGTTGCTTAACCTCCTTCACTGAATCTCGGTAAAATAGGGTATAAAATTAGAAAACAATAGAAAGGGAACGAGCTGAGTACACATACTCCCTGAAAAGAAGAAAAAGAAGAAAACCACCAAAAACGCAAAATCAAAGTAGCTGCTTATATAACCCTACATAAAAATAACCGAGTTGCAAACGAATCCGTGACTTTCAGTAAACAATGGATTCCATTACTAAAAGAAATAACAAAAGAAATAACAAATGAAAATCAAATGCTCACAATATCTAGGTAGCATTGCACGTTTTTCCTGGGTTTTCCTTGCAATATTAACATGAAATACAGCCTACATACATGATTTCTATTTATACATAAAATAACTAATTACATAAAAATAAGCATATTAACAATCTTTGTAAAACAGCATTGGTATCTGACAAGTATAAATCCACAATAAGGTTACCTCAAAACCATATACAATCTCCGTTGAACAGTATTGGTATCTGACAAGTGTAAACCCGCCATACGGTCGCCTCAGATCCATATACAATCTTCATAGAACAACATTGGTATCTGACAAGTGTAAACCCGCCATAGAGTCGCCTCAGAACCATGTTAAAATCTACCAAATAGGTAACTTAAATCATAATGAATGTTCCCCCTCAAAATAAATATAAAAAAACGACTACTTAAGCCTTTCAATAATGCAATCGCACACTTCTTTAATAACCATCCTCTCAATTGTATAAATAGAAATATGTTAAAAAATGTTTTCCAATTCCAAGTTATTGAATTTATATGAAATTCACCAATAAAAATTAATCAGCTGATTTCACGTTAAGCGTATTGGTTACCTAAAGAAAGCCGATCCCAGGTCGCAACACAAATTGAAGGTAATCATTCTGTTAAACTTTAAAAATTTTTGCTTAGTATACTCAAACCAAATATTTCAAACATCAATAAATCAAAGTCAGCTTCAATTTATGTCATAAATGTCAAACTTGAAGTTTTTATTATTATTTTGACAACGATCCTAGGTTATGGATCGAAACGTAAATAAAGTTGATTTTAAAAACTATGAGTGGTTTAATTCCCAAAGAAGATTAACCTGAATACACATGCTGTGTGAGAATTTCAGGGAACTATGTAGGCTAGCTCAGAATATAAATAAGTGCAGGTACGTGTCCAACCAGTTTTGAGACGGAAAACCTAATGGCTGCGAAATACCTGCAACTAATGTTGACTGTGCGATAAGATAAATTGGAAAATATATTAAATCGCCAAATGGTTAAGTGTTGGGGAACTTGGCAGCCACAGACTGCTTACCTCCTTCATAACCATTGAAGGTCGGAGAAATAGGGCATATAACTGTAAAACAATAGAAAGTGATCGAACTGCATCTAACAAGAAAGAACATCGCCTATGAGGAAAGACAACAAACATAGAATAAGAAGAAAATTGTTGAAAGCATATGTGTGGAGCACAGCACAGTATGCCTATGAAATACGGGAAGTCTGAAACGCAGACAGAAAAACGGTAGCAGCCTTTTGAAATGATGTGCTTCAGATGTATGAGGACGATAGCATGGACAGACAAAGATAATAACAAATAAGTTACAGAAATAGTAGGGGAACAAGGATATCTGGGGAAAAAGAGAAATAGTAGGGCGGAATACATTCTAAGGCATTTTTGGGGAATAGTATGTGATATATTACAAGCAGAGATAGGAAAAAAGAGGTAGATGTAGACCTAGATCAGACAGTATAGATGCAAACTGTGCATATTTCAGGGAAATCTGTAGGATAGTTCAGAATAGGAAACAATGATGGTACGCGTCTAACCAGTTCTAGGACTGAAGACCTAATGATGATGATGATTTGTATTTATATCGCAACTACTTGATGTCAATAGAGCCTAAGTATAAGTGGACTTTTATTTGCATTTATTTACGAACTAGGTAAACAGACACATTTGTGACAGGATATCCAGCTACCTCAGTGACGACGTCGTATTTGGGAAAGAGCTTGATAATTTCAAGGCAATTTATTTTACAATTTTATTTCATTTGCCAAAAATTTAACGTGTGCTTTTACGATATTTTAGAGAAAGGTAATGTACAACGTGATAGAATTCATGAAAAAATGAGATTGCTGTGACAGATGATTTAGCGCCCCTCAATTATGATCACAGAAAATACTTTTCGGGATAAGTAATTAATGTAACTTAATTGTTGTACTTCAGCCATTTTATTTAACTTTTTTTTTGTTTATTGTTAACAGCTAATTTTTCTATTATTTTTTTTAATTTCTTTCATAGGAACCCATTACCGCACTACTACAGTTAGCTGACGCACCCTTGAATTGTTACAGAGCCCCTGCCCTTTCAGGGTAAATCAAAATTTATTAACGTAACTCTCATTTTAGCCGCAACAATACATTGTCACTAACAATGCAATAACTTGGCTTCTGCACGTCCGATTGTCAATCGTGTTTGACAGAACGTCCAATTCAGGCATCCATCAATAAGAGGTACCATTAAAATGTATTATTTTTAAAAAATTCTGTTTCCTTAGGAACGCATCTTGTATATGACACCATATTCTATGAATTGTGAATAGGATATGCATTAATTTATCTGTTTCCTATCAGCACTTCTGCTAATTGAATATTGAAGGTATCAGTGCTTGTCTTTTTGGCATAAAATTCTAGATGGTTATTAATGATACAAAATGGGCAACTAAATAATAGATGGAACGAATAAGCCATTTCAGAAGCTTTGCATCGCTTATATAACAATTTGAATTAATCGCAGTGAAATCGATTCCTGTATAAAATATACAACCAGACCCATTTTTATTACGAAACGAATCCTCCAGTACGCACAAAATGCCACAAACCCATTTCATTCACCGTTTGTAAAGGTTGTCAAATATTCAAAAGATGAAAGTTATTAATTATCTTACACCTGGATACCGTAAAATTAATTTCTATGGAATCCATTCTTAATACATGAACCATACAGCAATTCGACGGATAACCGTAAGACGGGAGAATAATACAGCAGCCTACCTAAACGAGAATAAAATATTCGAAAGGATCGTGTATCTCTTTGTCAAGAAACAGCTGTCGCTTTAAAACCATCATGTTATACAATATGAAGTAGGGTTGATGGCACGACGACCTATCGGATTCAGGATTGTTGTTTATTTCCTGTTTTTCCCATGAGTGTTGTGTTGTGCAGTTGGAATTTATCGATTCCATAAAGCATTACAACTTCTTATGTGACAAAGAAATCTTTGCCGTATGTATATACAGAAGATTTCTCATATCTATAACATTGTTAGGTAATACATATTAAAATCTTAAAATAAGGCTACTTATTTGCATTCAATTTTTATATGTAATTTCTTTGTGAGAAGATATCTATGGTTTCCAGAAGAGGTTTTGTAAAATCAAGAAAATATAATTTCCATGTATATAATAAATATTTACATTCGGTATTTCCACTTTTATAATTAGATTAGGTCCACACATATAAGTATACACTCAACGCCCTTGTCAATACTCATGGAGGCTACAACCTCTACATTAAAACCATTATAGTTAGGAAACGAATAGAATGACAATTTTCACATGATATTTGCCCTCTAAGAATATATATGACACTATCAAAGGTGTATCAAAATCAATCTTTGGGGGCGGATGCAATCTCTCCACTAAAAAAATTCATCATCATCAAGCTTCGATCCTGGAACTGGTTGGACGTGTACCTTCATTGTTTCCTATTCTGAGCTAACCTACACATTTCCCCGAAATTCCCACAGCTTACATCTTTCAATATCTGTAGCAATAGTCTAAACTAGGTCTACCTCTTACCTTTCTTTTTTCTTTTCTCTGCTTCTAATATAATTCGCATTATTTCCTCATGTCTTATAACGTGTCCTATCATCCTATCGCTTCTATTTTTTACCGTTTTCCACATATTTCCTTCCCATACCACTTCTAGAATCTCCTTGTTCTTAATTTTCTCTGTACATGATATCTTCATCATACGTTGGTAGCACCACATTTCAATCTAACTTCTATCTTTTGCTTACATTATCCCCCTCTTAAAGCTGTTCTATCCCAGAACACAGTGACTGGGAGCTGTGAAGTCCCTGTGACGGTAAGGACAGTAGGAACCATTTCTGCAATTACCATGTTGATAAAAGCAGCAATCAACACTTCATAGCTGGAGCCGATCCATTGCGATTATAACCATCCACAAAGATCTGGACCCTGGCTTTCTGGAACAGTACATCTAGCGTACTTCATACCACCCTCCAGTCCACCCCATCGAATTCACAACCGATCTTGTCTTCAAATTTGATCATCTGATCCTTAAGGTTTACCAACGTCTTCCACAAATCCTGGTAATCCGTTTTACCAGAAGGCTTAGTTGCCAGGTAATAGATGCCAATATGTCGGTCCTCCAGCTACATGGCCTTTGCAACCTCTGGTATTTATTGGCGAAGTCGATGCAGACCACCAAATTTATTTTTAAACATCCGAGTAAGTTCTCTAGACATATAAAGGTGCGTCACTACGCAATGTACCAGAATGTACTCCGACGGCATATATAAATGATTAGCTTTAAATTTCGTCCATGACCCAAAATCTCGCTTTGCCTACGCTACGGTACAAAGACATTAATCAATCACAGCTCGATCCAGACTTCTGTTAGTCCTCACGAGCGTAACTGTTTGTTTGTCTCACTGCTTGCTGTTCTTCGGCATTACCGGCGTTGTCATTATCGTGGCCTGCTAACCGATTAACGTGCACCGCCATTGTATTACCCTTTAGTAGCTTACGAATCCGATATACCACGTCGTTGATCTTGTTTATAACTTCATATAAATGCTCTCAATGTTTTTGTAACTTTGGTGACAATCCATGCCTCCATCTAAGCTTATATTGCCAGACGCGGCAACCAGGATCCTGCACCTTAATGCCATATCTGGTTTTCAACCAATCGCTTGCGATCTAGGTGTTTCTCCTAACGTTGAATGTTATGCATCTTGCGAATGAGCTCGTCTGGGAAGTCATCTCCGGGCTTACACTCAAACTCTGGGTCACATTGTAAACGTATATCGCGTCCCAGCATAGAAAATGCAGGTATCTGTCCAGTGCTCTTATGAACCAAAAACCGACCTCCATTAAGTTAGACCCCCCACCAGCGATAAATAAATTAATACTTATAAAAAAATTAGGTGCTAATTAGGTGCTAATTAGGTGCTACATTCCAAAATTAGGTGCTCGAATAGTTTGGCAGGAAATTAAATTTGAAATGGGGGGGGCTGACTTAACGTTAAGCTGGACCCCCATATGAAAAACTAATTTGCAACATGCAAACTGAAAAATTAGATATACCAGAATTAAGTGCTAATTAGGTGCTCTTAAAATCAACAAAAACATATCACTAAAATAACCTTTATCTTAATAATTAACTATATCATGTATAAGTATATGATTCGACAAGAGTAAAGTCCCATTAAATAATTAGGTGCTCTTACGACTGTGGTCTCAAAATACTCGTCTAGTAGCGTACTGTCGATATATCCAGTCGCCGAATTAAGTGCTCGTAAGGTTTCGCAAAAATTTTGCACTATAACGTGGTCCGCGTCACACGCGTACAAGAGTAAAGTCCCATTAAATAATTAGGTGCTCTTACGACTGTGGTCTCAAAATACTCGTCTAGTAGCGTACTGTCGATATATCCAGTCGCCGAATTAAGTGCTCGTAAGGTTTCGCAAAATTTTGCACTATAACGTGGTCCGCGTCACACGCGTACAAGAGTAAAGTCCCATTAAATAATTAGGTGCTCTTACGACTGTGGTCTCAAAATACTCGTCTAGTAGCGTACTGTCGATATATCCAGTCGCCGAATTAAGTGCTCGTAAGGTTTCGCAAAATTTTGCACTATAACGTGGTCCGCGTCACACGCGTACAAGAGTAAAGTCCCATTAAATAATTATGGAATTAAACAAATTCATTATTGTTTAATTTTAATCGGTTTTTCGTTATGTATTTTGCTTATTTTTTCAATGTATTTAACTGCATATCATTCAATATTTTACGTACATTGTACTCTGCGTGTAATATTTCTTCTTTTTATCATCGCGTCATGTATTAGGTGAAGTAATCAAAGCCGCCACTTGATATTTAGTATTATTATATTAACATTTTAATGATAATTTTAATGTAATAATGTAAGGGTAGTTTTAATACTATATCGTGATTAATGAAATTTTTTAAATATTTATTCCTTATCATTTTTAAATATTTATTCCTTAGAACATAATATACATTTACACTTTTGTTATTTATTTTTCACAATCTTTTATTTAATAACATTTTTGTAGAGGCATCTTGAATATGAATATATATTTTTATATTTATGTTTTACATATTCATATTTATAATGTTTTACATATTCATATTTATAATTCTATATTTATAATGTTTAAAAAGAAATTAGAAACATTTTTAATTACAGAACAAGCAAATATAGAAATAACTTCACAAGCATTGTGAAGAAAGCTATATAGTAAGCATTGATAATGTTTAAAAGTATTATTAATATTTTGATTATAATTTCCAACATTATTTATTCATATATATTAATAATTATAAAATTCGTAAATCATATTTAATAATTCCTAAATATCTTTTAAACATTAGTCGCGCACAAGAGCGTGAACTGCTATTCATACTATATATGAAGATATGAAGATTCCAACATTGGAATATAAATGAAAACGATAGAGGGAACGGACGAGCACGCGGATGGGGATGCGGACGTGGACGAGGACGTGGACGTGGACGTGGACGTGAACGTGGACGTGGACGTGGAGGACAATGGCGAGGAAGAGAACGCGGACGAGGACAAGCAAACGTCCATATTTATAAAGGAAACGTGTATATATATAATTAAGAAAATATTTTTATATGTTTATATTAGATATGTTTTATATGTTTATTTTTTTATATGTTTATATTAAGAAAATATTTTTATATGTTTATATTAGATATGTTTTATATGTTTATTTTTTTATATGTTTATATTAAGAAAATATTTTTATATGTTTATATTTTTTAAAAAATGTATAAATTTTTATAAGATTAAATATAAAATATCTGTAAAAAATAACAAAAAATAATTAATATAAATCCTTTGTAATCCTTTAACTTTCCTAAAATAAATTATCCTTACATTATTACATTAAAATTATCATTAAAAATATTAATATAATAATACTAAATATCAAGTGGCGGCTTTGATTACTTCACCTAATACATGACGCGATGATAAAAAAGAAGAAATATTACACGCAGAGTACAATGTACGTAAAATATTGAATGATATGCAGTTAAATACATTGAAAAATAAGCAAAATACATACCGAAAACCGATTAAAATTAAACAATAATGAATTTGTTTAATTCCATAATTATTTAATGGGACTTTACTCTTGTACGCGTGTGACGCGGACCACGTTATAGTGCAAAATTTTGCGAAACCTTACGAGCACTTAATTCGGCGACTGGATATATCGACAGTACGCTACTAGACGAGTATTTTGAGACCACAGTCGTAAGAGCACCTAATTATTTAATGGGACTTTACTCTTGTACGCGTGTGACGCGGACCACGTTATAGTGCAAAATTTTGCGAAACCTTACGAGCACTTAATTCGGCGACTGGATATATCGACAGTACGCTACTAGACGAGTATTTTGAGACCACAGTCGTAAGAGCACCTAATTATTTAATGGGACTTTACTTTGTACGCGTGTGACGCGGACCACGTTATAGTGCAAAATTTTGCGAAACCTTACGAGCACTTAATTCGGCGACTGGATATATCGACAGTGCGCTACTAGACGAGTATTTTGAGACCACAGTCGTAAGAGCACCTAATTATTTAATGGGACTTTACTCTTGTCGAATCATGTACTTATACATGATATAGTTAATTATTAAGATAAAAGGTTATTTTAGTGATATGTTTTGTTGATTTTAAGAGCACCTAATTAGCACTTAATTCTGGTATATCTAATTTTCAGTTTGCATGTTGCAAATTAGTTTTTTCATATGGGGGTCCAGCTTAACGTTAAGTCAGCCCCCCCATTTCAAATTTAATTTCCTGCCAAACTATTCGAGCACCTAATTTTGGAATGTAGCACCTAATTAGCACCTAATTAGCACCTAATTTTTTTATAGGTATTAATTTATTTATCGCTAGTGGGGGGTCTAACTTAATGGAGGTCAAAACCGATAGATCAATAAAGGTAGACGTAAATATTGGTCTCAATCTCTCTGATGTTGGGAAACCACCTTTGAAAGGTACTTGCCCAACATGCGGTTCACGCGTGCGACCTTATCACCTGGTTGAGGGTACAATGGTGTTGTTTGGGTTTTCTCATTCCCACCAACCATCAAACCTGTTGGAATAGCGCCGACTTAAAATTTCTTACCTTATCGGCATGGAACTCCAAAAACAGCAGAGAACAGTTCCTTCACTAACACATCAGCAACAGTTACGGCTTCTTAGTTTGATATAGTATCCGCTTAGGTCCACTTCGTATAATAGTCTATAGCCACCAAAATAAATTTATTCCCGAAGTAGGTTTCAAGGAATAGACCTGCAATATAGATTACCACCCTTTCAAAAGGACTTCCCACAAATTGCCTCATAGGAACCTTCCGGTTTTCCAATGGTGCACACAGTTAACACTTGCAGCATCACTCTTTGACATCATCTTACAACCTACGCAGTAAAATCTTGCTCGAACCTTCTTCAGAGTTTTCTTAACACCAAAGTGTCCTATCGAATTCCCATTATATATGTCCTAAACACTAAGACACCCTGCTTTTACAAATATACGCCTGAAACGTACTCGCGGATCCATCTCAATTTTCCAAAGTTCGCTTCAAAATCCCATTCTCTACCTTCAAGGAATCCCGTTGTGCCCCCAACACGGCTTTAGGGTACAACTCAACTGACTAATATCCTGCCAGGCTGGAAGTTCTCCTATGCCGATCCAACTCAGAACGACACCTATATCTTTGTATTCTCATGTTCGGTTCGTAACAGTAAAGGCGGTCAATCGTCGTTGATCACTGTACTCCGATAAACAAGATCACATTTTATCCGCGGGACGCGGCGACCATTTTCGGGACAGAATCTACGCAGATTCACTCTCATTGGCCCCCTTTATTAATTTCGGCTCATCGTGTTCTTCTTGAGTCGTTTACATCGGTTCTGATTGTGCCCAAATCCGCGGTTCTGGCGTCGTGGCCTCTTTTTTTCAGACTGCTGGTCACGAAGCACCCGTCGAATCGCCTCCACGCTCTCTTGGATCCGTTCCTCTCCAGAGTGTCCTACCTTGCCACGGATTACATACGTCGCTTGCTTTACCACCTTTAATGCACGATCCAACGCATGATGTAAAGTGTTTGGCCAATACAGCCGTAGTAGTGCTTGCTCAATCTCCTTGTCGTGTATTCCATCAATAAAGGCGTGCACTGCCACCAGTTCTAGTAAGCTAACCGGCGCTGTTGGGCAGGCTAGTTTCACGAAGCTAACAATATCTGCTTCAAGCCCTTGCAAATTTTCGTTGGCCTTTCGGTAACTATGCTTCACTGCAGCATGGTAGGCGAGAGTCGCCGAAGTGTATTTCCAGCCTTGATGTTAAGGCCTCGTAACTTCTTTGATTATGGTCTGGTACGGTTTGCAGATTTTTCAAAGCCTCTCCTCGTAACGCGACAATCAACGTGGTTGTCCTTTCACCATCGTTCCAGCCATTATTTGTCGTTGCAACCCTAACTTGCTTGAAATATGTCTGCTAAGGTGACTTCCCATAAATGTGGGTGGTTGTACTCTGAACCTAGATGTTGGTTCGGTTTTCACGACGTTCTTAAGTTTTGGGGCGTGCTGCTGTATCACAGGAACTGAGTGCTCCGGCGCTTGTACTGTTAGGGAATCAATCCTTAGTACCTCTTCTTTCATTCCTCTGGAAACTCCGCTTCTGTAAACCGCTGAAAATTTTGGCTTCCAAGTTTTCCGCGGAATTGTATAAATTCCTCTTTTTAGTAGCTCAACGACTTTCGTGTTCTAATCTAATTTTTCCGCAAGGTTTGCGATGGTTCGTTCTTGTTTTACTGCATTTTAGTCCAATTTCATTGCCACGTTCCCAAAGCTTTGGTCTTGTTTCTCTGGGTGTTCTTGTAATTTTTCTGTAAAACTTCCTGTAGGTTTTCTTCAAGCCTAACTTGAAATCCTTCAAAAGAGAAAGAATTTCACTATCCATTTTCTGTTGTTGACTGCGAATTATAGGCAAGCAAAAGAATATCCTTTAAATGTCTTTTTATACTACTATTCCACTATTTGACATCAGTGTAACGAAAACTCTTTTGCAAAAAGTAGTTCTTTATTATTAACTGATTATACAAACTTTTCAATAACTCTTAGTTACAGTGAAATTTTAAAGCACTCGCGAACACTTATTTTCAGCTATTCGCCAACAGTACAAAAACTAACTTCTTAAACCTGCAAGGCTACGATTTATATCGAAGCACTAAGTGTTAATTGGTATCGACCACTACAATAATTTATATCACATAGGGCAATTTATTTCAATAGTATGTTCATTAATTTATTTTATATAAGGACGTTATAACTAGTATCTTAACCAAAGTTTGAATGAGAACTGAACTTCGAAACCCCTAACGCGCAGTTTATATTTTATTCAACTGCTCCAGATTATTTCGGGAATGTACCAGAATTATGTAAATTACATCTGAAGGTTTCCTATTG